>CM029663.1:32965311-33274521 GCA_017311315.1 Dendrocalamus latiflorus
CCATCCACCAAAGACCATTCAGTTTCAGCCGTGCCTACCACCAACTGATCACGCTTGGCAATCCAATCTGGCAACTCCAGGAGGCAAGGCGTTTTTCTTGTTAATAGCCGACGATTTCAGCCGGTTCATGTGGCTGGAGTTGCTGACTACCAAGGATGAAGCCTTCAGATTTTTCAGGAAAATCAAGGCAGCTGCAGAAGCTGAATTAGGTGGCCGGTTCAAGGCATTCCGATCAGACCGCGGCGGGGAGTTCAACTCTGGCGAGTTTGTCAGCTACTGCGACGAAAACGGCATCAAGCACTTCACCACAGCGCCGTACTCCCCTCAACAAAACGGCGTCGTGGAGCGGCGAAATCAGACCGTAGTGGAGATGGCTCGCTGCTTACTCAAGAGCATGCGGGTGCCGGCGGAATTTTGGGGTGAAGCGGTGAAAACAGCCGTGTATATCCTAAATCGGTCGCCAACACGAAGCCTTGCCGGGAAAACTCCATTCGAAGCCTGGTACTGCAAGAAACCAGGAGTCCGACACCTGCGTACATTTGGATGTGTTGCTCATGTCAAAAGAGCTGGTCCTGGAGTGACAAAATTGTCAGATCACTCAGTTCCGGGTGTATTTCTGGGGTACGAGCCAGGGACAAAAGCATATCGGGTGTATGATCCGGTTGGGAAGAAGCTGCTGATTTCACGTGATGTTATTTTTGAGGAACGGAGGTCATGGGACTGGACTAGAGGTGAAGATCCGAATATTCAGTCTGCGTCAACGTTCACAGTGGAATACCTGTCCACTTTGGCTGTCCGGCAAGAGAAAAGGCAGGGGCAGCGCCGTCGGAAGAGCTGGCAGGCAAGGCACCGTCAGCAGAAGAGGCTAAAATCCCTGCTCATCCCACTCCATTTTCGGCTCCAATTAAGTCAACTACTGCTGGTCATCCAATAATTGCAGCGGCAGGCAAGGCGCCATCAGCAGGATCGGATGATACACCTGCTCTTTGTTGTTTTCGCCTCCGGGTTCCCCTTGCCGGAGATGATGAAGACAAGCACACAACACGCACATAAGCACAAAGAGCACAGGATGAACACAAGTATTTTTGGTGCTTCCGAACTGCACACCTTTTCTGATTCATTTCTTCTCCTTTTATAGCAAATACAAAAGACCCTTCTAACTTCCCACTAACTTCAGTTTTTTCATGTATTAAACTACTTGAAAACTGCTGCATTAAACTACTAATTGCTGCATGCTACTAATTCCAAAGGACTGCATGCGACTAAAAATAGCAAATGCTCAAGATTAAATCCAACAATTTCCCCTCTAATCTTGAGCTTGCTAAACTCATGCTTTGGCTAATCCAAACAAACATGCGTGCTCTCAACTCCTGGCTGGCGATCCGCTCACTACACACTCCAGATCCTGCCACTACGCCATGCAGCTCACACTAAACCAGTTTGGACTAAGCTTATTACATGCATTGCTGACACACTGCTAACTAATGCAAAACAAGATTAAACTGACAATCTGATACCAATCACCTCCTCGTCGGTCTTCAAAGTAGCGTTGGCTCATCGTCGGCGTCCGCCATAATGAGATGCGCCTCATTCTCCTTCTTCGACTCATGGCATTTCTTCTCCCAAGAATAGTGCCCGTACTCTTGGCAGTTATAGCAACGCACCTTCGCCTTGTCAAAGGTGCTCTTCTTCTTGCCGAAGCCGCCTTCCTTGTTCTTGGCTCTGGACTCCCATTGGGCGCGGGTGAGCAGCAGGTGCTCACCTTTCTCCTCATCAATCATGTGGCGCTCCTCGAACGCCCTTAGCCGTCCGAACACTTCTTCGACCGACATCACATCCAAGTCCTCATGGTTCTCGAGGGTGCAAACGATCGGTAGAAACTTCGGTGTCAAGACCCGAAGCACCTTATCCACCACACAAGAGTCTTCAACCCTCTCTCCCAGCATCCGCATCTTGCTAAGAGCGAGGGTGACCCTCATGGCAAAAGCATCAATTGTGAGAGACCATGTGGTCTAAATCCCAAGTTGATGATGAGTAATTGACACGTGGGTTGGTTAGAGTGAGTTTGGTTTGAGAGATTCGTGCCACTTTGGCATTTGGCGAGGTCGGGTTGTGATTAGATAGATTTGACGCGTGGTCATCTTCCCGGTTGGTCATTTGGGCCATTTCTCGCTTGAATAGGATTTGTTGGTACTAATCATGTTTATATGCTTTGTGCCGTGCTATGCGATGTGGTTTTTGTCTGTGATGGCTGCAGGACGTCGAGTGGAGTCGTGGCGAGACACGGAGGACTGGACTAGGCGCAGGTGGCGCTGAGGTCAGAACAGTCGGGATGTGTCGAAGACGACGTGGACTCGAGGTGGTTGCGAGGCGTGCGAGACAAGAAAGCGGAAGCTTCCCGGAAGGTGCAGCAGGGGCGTTTCGGTAAAAGCGCAAGGCTGCAAAAGGAAGCGGGTTAGCGGGCAAAGCATGGAGGGGTAAAATGGGCAAAGCAAAGTGTAAACCCATCAAGGAAGGCTATAAATAGGAGTGTGTTTCCTGGTTGTTGGTAAGACTTGGTGAGGGGGTTTTAGAGCTTTTGCTTTGTGCTTTAGTGGTTGAGAGTTGTGTGTGTGTTCCTCCCAAGAACCATGTAGTTCTTGGTGCTCTTGAGGATGAGGAGAAGGATTGAGTAGAGAGAGTTATTGTAATCATTCCTTGTTCAATCGTGTCATCGGGACTCCTTGTATTCTTTGTTTGGATGGAATGAAAATCTGAAGTTTATTTCTCAGATTGTGCTCTGTTTTCTTGTTCTGGCTCAAGAATCTGACGGTTGCTTCTTGCTTTAATCCTTTTGTGGTGGCTGCAGTTTCTGTTTGCTTTGATTTGAGATTTTCTTCAAAGTCTGTAGGCTATCTCATTCTCTAAAGCAAAGAATTCATAATTGTTTTGGCCATCAAAGATTCTGTCTACTGTTCATCTTTTTTTTGGCCGTTTGGCTCTTGAGCAAAGGAAGTCTCATTTTTCTTATTTTTGTGCTATCTTTGACCCCACTGCATGCAGTCCATATGACCTCGGTTTCAACTGAAATTTTTGCTGTTGAATGAGTGATCCAAGGTGATTTCAACAGTGTTGCATGCGTTCTAGATTTCCTTTTCTCTTGGGTGGTTTCTTGCTGTCAAAAATCTGCAGTTGTTTTCTTTGAAGCCTTCAGTAGCAATCTTGCCATTGGGTCTTCATCTCTCACGGCAGCAGGTAGCATGATTGGGAGCCCCCTGTTGTGAGTTCGGCCAACTTGCTTTATCCAGTCCTTTGCCGAGAGATGGTTGTTGATCTTTTTGCAAAGGATCACTGTTTGTCTCGGTAGCAGTAGACAACTTTGCTCAGTTTTGGGGTGCCCTCTTTTTAGTCTTCTTTTGATCCAAGTTCTTTTTGCTCTTGACTGTTTGTCTTTTCGGCCAGGGAGCAGTGCTCTTTTGTGTTGATCTGTTTTTGGTTCTCTAGTGAGCTCCTTGATTTCTTGCTTCGTAGCTTCTTAGCTAATGGAGAGGAAATTGCCGTGAGTACTTGTGCGGGGATTTTTTTTTTTTTTTTTTTTGGTGATCGACATTCACCCCCCCTCTGTCGCCATTTCGGTCCTACAAATTGACTCACCTTCACGCATATGAAGATTGTCAAATTCTTTCTTGGCAGTTTGGAGCTTGGCCCTCGTCACACGCTCAACTCCAACGTACATAGACTTGAGAGTCGCCCATGCCTCCTTCGCCGTCCTCTTGCCATTAAGAGCAAGAAGGGTCTCCTTGCTAACACCATGGTAGATGGCCGCAAGTGCCTTCTTGTCTTGGCGCCTCTCGACGCCGTCTTCTTCAACAGCATCCCACACTCCTTGCGCCTCCATGTACACTTGCATCTTCATTGACCATGCAGCATAGTTGCTACTGGTCAACAACGGGTACTGGAGCGTGACGCTCTCCTCCTTCCCGACTCGCGCCAACAGCCTAACGCGAGCCACATGCTCGCTGCCGCTAGCCACATGCATGCCGCCGCTGGCCACCTCCTCTAGGCCACCGGCGATATGCCTCGACAACGACGGAGACACCGATCTTGCCATCCTCGCCATCACAACACCGGCTCTGATACCAAATGTTGTTTTCGCCTCCGGGTTCCCCTTGCCGGAGATGATGAAGACAAGCACACAACACGCACATAAGCACAAAGAGCACAGGATGAACACAAGTATTTTTGGTGCTTTCGAACTGCACACCTTTTCTTATTCATTTCTTCTCCTTTTATAGCAAATACAAAAGACCCTTCTAACTTCCCACTAACTTCAGTTTTTTCATGTATTAAACTACTTGAAAACTGCTGCATTAAACTACTAATTGCTGCATGCTAGAAACTGCTGCATGCTACTAATTCCAAAGGACTGCATGCGACTAAAAATAGCAAATGCTTAAGATTAAATCCAACACTCTTTCTACTCAGTTTTCGGCTCCATTTCAGACAGTTACTTCAGCATCTTTGCACACTCCAGAAACTGCACAGGTCAGTCCATTCGGCATTCAGTGGGCAACCCCGCCGTCAGATAGTGGAGAAGATACTGATGGCTACAAGCCACGGTTCCGAACAGTTAAAAATCTGCTGGACACTACTGAGGAGATTCATGATTTTGAGTACAGTGGGTTATGTCTACTTGCGGCTGAGGAGCCTTCGAGCATTGAGCAGGCATTGTCAGAACAATGTTGGCGCCAGGCAATGGATGCAGAAATGGAAGCAATCCGTGAAAACCAAACTTGGGAAATGGTGACATTGCCTCCTGGACACAGAGCAATAGGCCTCAAATGGGTTTTTAAGGTCAAGAAGGATCCGTCCGGGAACATCGTGAAGCACAAGGCTCGCTTGGTGGCGAAGGGATATGCGCAGGGACAGGGGGTGGATTACGATGAAGTGTTCGCTCCCGTTGCGAGGATGGAGACTGTCCGGCTGTTGATTGCTCTGGCGGCTCAAGGAAATTGGGAGGTGCACCATATGGATGTAAAATCCGCATTTCTCAACGGCGACTTGACTGAAGAAGTATATGTGCAGCAGCCCCCCGGGTACACAGTTGGCAATAGCGACACGAAAGTGTTGAAGCTCCGGAAGGCTCTTTATGGTCTACGGCAAGCGCCCCGAGCGTGGAATGCGAGGCTTGACAAGGAGTTGATTAGACTCGGTTTTAAGAGAAGCAAACTGGAGCATGCTGTGTACAGGAGGGGAAAGCAAGACACACTCTTGTTAGTGGGTGTATATGTGGATGATTTAATCATATCTGGGCCGGACAGGAATGCTATTGCCAAGTTCAAACAAGAAATGATGCAAAGTTTCAGTATGAGTGATCTTGGGCTTCTGGCTTATTACCTAGGAGTTGAGGTGAAGCAAGGAGAAGGAGAAATCACACTCTGTCAGACTGCATATGCCAACAAAATTCTTGAGATGGCAGGCATGAAAGATTGTAATCCCTGTCACACTCCAATGGAACAGCGGCTGAAACTGAGCAAAGTGGAGAGTGGTGAGGCCATTGAAGAGACAGAATTCAGAAGTCTTGTTGGCAGTCTAAGGTACATAGTAAACACCAGACCTGACCTTGCACTTTCAGTGGGAGTAGTAAGCAGGTTTCTGGAGTGTCCTGGTGCACAACATTGGGCTGCACTCAAGCAAATACTTAGGTATTTGAAGGGGACTGCTGAATACGGTTGTCGGTACAGGAGGACTGCTGAACTGAAAACTGAGTTAACTGGTTTCAGTGACAGCGATTTCGCCGGTGACGCCAACGATCGCAAGAGCACATCTGGGGCTATTTTCTTTCTTGGTACAAGCCTGGTCACATGGGCTTCGCAGAAGCAGAAGGTGGTAGCACTTTCATCGTGCGAGGCGGAATATATAGCAGCAGCGGCGGCAGCTTGTCAGGGGGTGTGGTTAAGCCGTTTGCTGGGGGAACTAATGGCGCATGACCCAACTGCAGTGAAGCTGCTGGTAGACAATAAATCGGCGATTGCGTTGAGCAAAAACCCGGTGCATCACGATAGAAGTAAGCATATAGATACAAAGTATCATTTCATCCGTGACTGCGTTGAAGAAGGATTGGTGAAGGTTGATTACATTGGTACAGATGGGCAACTGGCCGATATCCTCACCAAGGCGCTTGGACGCACCAAATTTGTCGAGATGAGGCAGAAGTTGGGCGTAGTTCAGGTGCAACGGGATTAGGGGGTGATATGTTAGGCTCAATCCCGCTGCACGTTTTGTTCTGCATGTTTGTTATGCTCTGCATGTTAGTCTTCTGCATGGTCTTCAGTCCGTTAGCCTGAGATGCGCTGTGTTCGCGTCAAGGCAAGTGTGTGGCGTAATAACCGGACGTCGTGCGTCTGGGGCGTTCTTTCTGTTATCTCATACATGGCATCCAAGTGACAAAAGGAGTTGCAACGTCTTGCAGCGCAGAACTGAAAAACTCTCTCGTGCTCTTCTCTGTAATGTGTGTGTGATCAAGCTCAGGCCATCCTCGCTCTCATCTCACGCTGTAGCAGCGCTCGGCGCCAACAGTGCATGCAACGATATCTCCACTTCCTCACCATCGGTAACCACCATGCCCACAGCCTCATCTAATTCCAGTAGATATATGCCTTTCATAGAGCATTTCCCAGCGTGGTCGCGGGTGAACTTTTCAGGGCAGTTGAAGTAGAGACCTTTGAGAAGCCGATTAGCCATCTTGTCAGATGTCAAATGGTGAAAGCGCGAGGCTGGGGTTTGCCCAATGATAAGCTCATTGATGATTGTGGTGCTGATGGTGGCCCACCTTTGGGCAATGTAGCTATGGCCGGGACGATGCTGTGTGCTGGCACTGCTGGCTACGACACACTACCTGCCTTGAAAACTGGTTTGGGCTCCGTCTCCTCAACCTGCAAGCGTTGCGCATATGCGCGTGCCAAGCTCATGGCCGCCTTCAAGTTGCAGGGTGTTGTAATTCCACATCTGTTTGCAAAGGGTTGCGTAAACCCGTTGTAAAAATCTACGCCTGTTGCGTCTCGGTCATCTCATTGTACCGGCAAAGTAAAGCGAGAAATTTGTCCTAAAAATCTTCCATCGAGCCCATGCATCGCAGTTGTATGAGTTCGCTGAGCGGATTATTCCAAATAGGAGGCCAAAAACGCATGTTAACATGCTCGATGAAACGAGGCCACGTGAAACACCAGTACTCTGCTCCAAGCGATAGTACCACTGCTGAGCTATCCCAGTCATGTGCTGAGCTATCCCAGTCATGTGATATGATGCCAACCAAACCTTCTCTTCTTCCATCGTATGTTGTCCCCGGAAAAACTGGTCACAACGATTGAGCCATGATAGGGGATCCTCCTTCCCATCAAACATTGGAAAGGATAATTTGTAGAACCACAGCACACCACGGTTGCCCTCACCGGGTCCCTCTCCATCGCTGCCCTTGGACACGTCATCTTTTGCGTGCTGTTTTGGCAGCCCTCGACTGGAACTCTGGCCAATGCACCTCTCCAAGTCTTCAAATTGTTCATGATAACTGCTAAACACCTTGAGAAGCTGCGCTAACTATGTGCTCAGATCAACAATGGAAGTTGCCTCCATGATACCCGCAGGATCGTCATCTCTAATACCAAGATGTTATGGAATAGGATAACATGTCAGGTAGGCCCTAAATCATGCTCCAGGAAGGAGGCTCTGATCTTAAGAACCAGTCGGTTAGGAACTTATATGCTTTATTGATTACCTCCTCACGAAACAAAGTTGACCTTTATATATCAGGCAACCGAGTTATAAAAGGAAAATGTATCATAATTAGGAAATAACTAACAATGTTATCTTAACATATAATATCTAGGAAAGGATGCTTTCTCCGTCTAAACTACGACATCTTCTGCTGAGTTCGTTTCCAATACGCAGCCTGTTGCCAAATTTGCTAACTCTGCACTATCTGTTTGTCAGCCAGTCCCCGTTGCCGATCTAGCAATATCGCTGCCGCCCACTACTGCACGCGAGAACGGTTTTGCCGATGGTACGTGTAGGATCGATTCACACTAAGATAGGCAATCAGAGGGGGGGTGAATGATTGCGGAAGCTAAAAATAAATTTTAAGACTCTCCCCTAAACACAAAACCTATTTAAGCCTCATTTAATAATTCTGGACAGAATAATGTATCCTTACTAAAACTGATCTCGATAAAAATCCGTAACTCCGATTAACCTCAAACTTTTTCAGAATAAACTAGAGACAGTTATTGAACTAACCCAACTAGAATTACGTCAATCGGAGCTCTAGATCTTGAGATATAAAATAAACAAGATCGCTGATGCAAATAGTGACGAAAATAAATTAAGCCCTAATTATGCAACTAAGCAAAATATGAGATCGCTTGCCTGACCGATGGCTGAACAATGTCGTGCGCTTCGTGATCAAAAAGATGCCATGCCAAAGAAAACGTTTGGCCACCCCAAAAGCCGTATATATATTTTTCTTCCACGGCTGCTCGGTACAACTCTTGCCATGCCACCGCATGCATATATATACACACACAGCCCAACTCCAACTAGGCCTTAAAATCCTAATCCAACTCCAACTAGGACTTAGAATCCTAATCCAATTCCAACTAGGACTTAGAACCCTAATCCAACTCCAACTAGTACTTAGAATTCTAATCCAACTCCAACTAGGACTTCGAATCCTAATCCAACTCCAACTAGGACTTCGAATCCTAATCCAACTCCAACTAGGACTTCGAATCCTAATCCAACTCCAACTAGGACTTCGAATCCTAATCCAACTCCAACTAGGCCTGGGCCTTTTTACCTCAACTAAACTTTTGGCCCACTAATTTTCAAGGGACCCGAAACCCTTTCTAACACAGGTTTTTCACACTCACGACTTTTCTAACACGTCACGTGTCGAAGCCTCTAGGACCGCACCTCCCGTAGCTTCTCCACGTATCATCCACCTTTGATCTCCATGCGCCCCAAGCATGAGCCCGATCATCTCGTGACCTCCTTGACCGTCTGAACCTCAGATCTCCCCATCCTAGTTCCGGTCCACCTCGTCACTGACCATGATCGCCTCCATGCTCATCCTGCACATGCAAAGACCAAAGAACATTCTTCCGGCACAAGTTCGTCTCAACTTGGCCAACATCAGTCCGCACACACGCAACACAACTCGCATAACACCGCTAAACGAAATCACCAATTATTCATCATAACAAATTAACCATTGTCAATTATTCATCACCAAAATATCATAAATCTAGCCACATGGTCTAACAATCTCCCCCTTGATGAATACATTGACAAAACCACAAAATTGTATGATGAACTAGCTTCAAAAGATATAAGTAAAGAACTAAAGCCGAAAAACAGTTTAAACCATAAGTCTCAAATCTCTCCCCCTCAACACAAGAGAGGTAATTTTATTCTCCCCAAATTCTCTTTAATTTCTTGCAAAAGCACACAAAATCTCTCCCCCTTTGGCAATGTAATCATCAAGAAAATTTAAAGAAAAAACAATTCTAAGACGGAGCAATGAAAGTAAAAATCAAGAAGCTTTGTAGATTATCCAAGTCATTGTGCATTTATTTAATAAAGCAACCAAGACATATTTTTGAGTAGAGCTATCTAGATCATATTAAGCCATATATCACATAGCAATGTTAAAACAAATTTTCAAAATGATTAAGCAATTTATATCAATGACAGGCATCTCAACAATGACCAAACCAATTATAGAGAGCACAATGAGATATTACAACGAAAAATCAAAACCTGAAAGTGAAGCAAATTTTAACTCTAGACGGGCTAGCAGTCTCATGTAACAACTTATTGCTCCACACTCAATTTTTAGGCATTTGGCATGCTTGTAGCATACTTCTTTTCATAATGACATACTTGTCTTCTTCTCTCTTTTTTTAGATGGTGGCATGCTTGAAGCATACTTCTTTTTATTTTGCGCACTTTTGTGTCCTTTTTTTTTGTTCACCATGGCATGCTTGAAGCATACATCTTTTTAATTTTTTCTTTATATACTCTTTTTTTTAATAACATGCCAAATTGAGTGATCATAAGAATTGGAACATTAAACAATCGAGCCTCATAACCAAGAGTTAAAATAAGACTCACAATCAAGCTAATCCTTTTCGATGGACATCGCAAAGTAATAACTATAATTAATCTAGTCAAAGTATTCCGCCATGTCATACTTTTAATTCAAATGTAGCAATTTAATTATAAACAGTCTTGATCAAAGCTACACAACATATGAAAGATACGATAAAGAGAGCTCTACTACTCAATTGATTTCAATGACTTGGATTTGATGAGTTATTTGACAAGGATAATAAACAAAGCTTCCGAAATTTTTAAACAACAAGCTCCCCCTCAGAATAATCCCATAAGATGTAATACGCCCAACTCACTTCGCAAAAGGAAAACGAGAAGTATCAAGCGATTTCATGTGCAAATCAGCAACTCGAGAATTTAACAAGATTTAAGACAACATCACCTTTTCCACATGGTCTCTCAAAAAGTGAAATCTCTTAGAAGCCATCAAAGAGAGTGAAGAACCATCAAGTGTTCCAATCAAGCAATGATGTAAAAGACTGGAACCCAATCTAGCTCATGTTCTCCATTCTCGTCAGTTGTTCTTACATCACAGGAAACATCGGTCTCACAGTACTGGGGTTAGTGAAATAAGATCTAGGAATCCAGTACTGAGACACACGATGAACAGGAGTAACAAAGCTAGAACCAAAATCACGTGCATGTGGGTGATCAGAATACCGAAAAGAACGTGAATTATTTGAATTAAATCCCAATCTAGCATGTGAAGCAGATTTAAAGCCATCATGAAAGTTCTCAAAAAACATAGCTTTCACATTAGTTCTAGGAATAAAAGATATTGCATGTTTTTGTCTCAAAGCATTCAATCTTTCCTTTCTCTCTTTCTTGATACGTCTAAAGCAAAATTCATTCAAGTGTCCATCTCTTCCACAATAGGTGCAATGAAATTTAACATAACCAAAATTCTTTTGAGATGATGAGCTAGCACCTACATTATTATTTGATAAACTTTGCACAAAGCCAGCTGATTTAAACACAGTTTGATTTGGTTCAAGTTTCACTTCAATTTTTCCGGGTTCAAGAGACTTAATAACCTTAGGAGGATTATTCTTGGCATGCTCAACAAAATTAAATCCTAGACCACGATTTTTCACACTCATTTTTGACTTGTCTAGAATCATATTCAGATTTTTCTTACCAAAAGAGAATCTCTCTAAAGTGTCCTTAAGGTACTTATTTTCCTTAGCCAAAGTGCAACAAGCAGTGCATTTCACAAAATTCTTAGAAACACTAGATTGAGCAAATCTTTCTTTTTCAGCGAAATCATTCAATTGCCTAGTCAAAGCATCAATTTCAATATTTAACTTACGACAATTTGAACAAGACATGTTCTCATGATAAAGCATTTGTTGAATAGATTCCTGAGATGAATTAAGTCTAGTTTCTAGTAATTCACAATTAGAGCAAGTTTTAGATTGAGCATTTGAAATACTTGACTCTAAATATGTAGAAGAACTAGCTTTAAGCTTTTCAATTTCATCATTTGCAAGTTTTAAGTTTTCATCACAAGAATCATGTGTCAATTTTAATTCATCAAATTTATCAGTTACATCTCTAAGTTGAACTAGATTTGATGCATTAATAGATCTAGCAGACTCCAACTCAGAATGTAAAACTTGACAAGACTCACAAGATTCATCATCAGGAATTAAAACTCTAAGTCTTGCAATTTCAGAATTTAGAGATTCAATCAAAGTATCGGATTTTTTAATCTTTTTATCTTTCTTTTCTAGCAAAGTACCAAGTTTAGCAACAGCTTGAGCTAAATCATCATAAGAAGGTTCTACCTCATTGTAGTTGTCGCTGTCAAGATCATCATTGTCGGTGGAGCTTTTGCTACTTGCCATTAGACACAACCCAGTTAAATATTTCTTGCCTTTGGGAGTATCATCCTCGCTGTCCGTGTCCACATCACTCAAATTAATTTGCCCAAGAGCGGCAAGAACGCGATGCACCACCTTGCGATTCATATAGCCCTTCTTTTTATTCTTCCTTTTTTCTTTCTCCATATCTTCTTCCTTCTCATTCTCTTCTCTTGCAAATTTTGCGAGAAACTTTGGACATTTGAGACGAATATGATTGAGATCACCACACTCATAGCACCTTTGAGGACCAAAATTTCCTCTCTTTCTTGATCTCACATTCTGCAAAGCTCTTGTGAAGCGTGTAGATAGGAGTGCCAAATCATCTTCCGGGAGTTGCTCTAGCTGTTCATCGGTTAGTGAAGACAAAGAAGACAAAGCATAACTAGTAGAAGAATTATCACCATTAGACTTGCTAGATTGTGAAGCTAAAGCAATTGATTTATTAACATTATTTTTTCTAGCAAAAACATCTAATTCATGAGTTTTCAATTTAGAATAAAGTACATCTAATGTAAGTGTACTCATGACAGTAGATTCTCTAATAGATGTAACCTTCATCTCCCATATAGACATATCTAATGCTCCAAGTAATTGACGTGCATTTTCAGCATCAGTATAAGTAACATTAACAGCACGTAGATTACTAAGAATTTTATTAAAGCGAGCAAATAGATCATCTATTGATTCACTAGGTTTCATCTCAAAACGCATATAATCCTTTTTGTACATATCTTGACGTACCTCTTTAATAGTAGATGAACCCTCATGATAATCACATAGTGCTTTCCATACCTCATATGCAGATTTCAGATGCACAACACGATCAAAATCACTCCTTCCTAGTCCTTGAATTATCAGGTTCCTTGCCTTGCTATTTGCCTCCACTTGTGCTATATTTGCAGCTGTCACAGCATCATTCTCGGGCACTTCATAAGGCTTGTAGACCTTCTCCCATATTGTAAAGCCTTGAGCTTGAATGTATGCCTCCATCTTCGCTTTCCAATACTGAAAATCAACACCATCGAAAATACAAGGTTTTGTGGAATACCTATCCATCGACATGTTTTCTAATCACCGGTTAAGATCAATTAGAAAAATAAACCTGCTCTGATACCACTTGTAGGATCGATTCACACTAAGATAGGCAATCAGAGGGGGGGTGAATGATTGCGGAAGCTAAAAATAAATTTTAAGACTCTCCCCTAAACACAAAACCTATTTAAGCCTCATTTAATAATTCTGGACAGAATAATGTATCCTTACTAAAACTGATCTCGATAAAAATCCGTAACTCCGATTAACCTCAAACTTTTTCAGAATAAACTAGAGACAGTTATTGAACTAACCCAACTAGAATTACGTCAATCGGAGCTCTAGATCTTGAGATATAAAATAAACAAGATCGCTGATGCAAATAGTGACGAAAATAAATTAAGCCCTAATTATGCAACTAAGCAAAATATGAGATCGCTTGCCTGACCGATGGCTGAACAATGTCGTGCGCTTCGTGATCAAAAAGATGCCATGCCAAAGAAAACGTTTGGCCACCCCAAAAGCCGTATATATATTTTTCTTCCACGGCTGCTCGGTACAACTCTTGCCATGCCACCGCATGCATATATATACACACACAGCCCAACTCCAACTAGGCCTTAAAATCCTAATCCAACTCCAACTAGGACTTAGAATCCTAATCCAATTCCAACTAGGACTTAGAACCCTAATCCAACTCCAACTAGTACTTAGAATTCTAATCCAACTCCAACTAGGACTTCGAATCCTAATCCAACTCCAACTAGGACTTCGAATCCTAATCCAACTCCAACTAGGACTTCGAATCCTAATCCAACTCCAACTAGGACTTCGAATCCTAATCCAACTCCAACTAGGCCTGGGCCTTTTTACCTCAACTAAACTTTTGGCCCACTAATTTTCAAGGGACCCGAAACCCTTTCTAACACAGGTTTTTCACACTCACGACTTTTCTAACACGTCACATGTCGAAGCCTCTAGGACCGCACCTCCCGTAGCTTCTCCACGTATCATCCACCTTTGATCTCCATGCGCCCCAAGCATGAGCCCGATCATCTCGTGACCTCCTTGACCGTCTGAACCTCAGATCTCCCCATCCTAGTTCCGGTCCACCTCGTCACTGACCATGATCGCCTCCATGCTCATCCTGCACATGCAAAGACCAAAGAACATTCTTCCGGCACAAGTTCGTCTCAACTTGGCCAACATCAGTCCGCACACACGCAACACAACTCGCATAACACCGCTAAACGAAATCACCAATTATTCATCATAACAAATTAACCATTGTCAATTATTCATCACCAAAATATCATAAATCTAGCCACATGGTCTAACAGTACGTCTTTCCGATAAACGCGTCCACAACATACATATTTTCACATTTAATAAAGTAATGAACACAGGATGAGAGGAACTTCAAATAGAAATATTAGAATATTCATGAGTTAGCCCATCCTAAACTACTCTCATATATCGCATCCTGGCAATGTCAGTGTTTGATACTTAGAAAGTGACAAACCAGTAATGCCTGATTTTAGATAACATTGAGATATAAAATCGAATATGCCTATTAGGCATTAACATGAACTTGCTAAACAGCACCCTTGTTACGACATAAAAAAGCAGTGCAAGCGCGCAACATTAGCTGAAGTGGAACCAACAGAGCAGACTAAGAGAGAGATGACATGATAATTTGCTAGCCTCACACTAACGAACCATAAATTAATACAAACAACCATGAGCCAATGATTGCTAACAATAATTGGTCAATAGCTGGCATAATGTAAACCATTAATAGTGATGAGGGAATTATTCCAATAATGCTTCTATTGATGGAGCCTCTTCTCTTTTACATATATTACAAAAAAAAAAGAACAATGCATCAGCGTGGACATGCAATACCTGGTATGCCAGCTTGGTCCTAGCCAAGTCTACACCGAACTGCAGTTCCACCAGCAGCTGAGCCAGCCAAGAGATCTACCACAGGCCCTGTACCCACTGATGGAGCAAAATTATTCAGTATCCAGCACCTGTACTGCTCGTAAGTCATGTAATGCAATGCCGCGTATGGAACTATCCGAAGCACACTGGCACCATTCCCTCTTCATGAACAATAACACAGTCAAAATCAAGATACTAAATTCAACAGTCAAAACTCAAGGCAGTTTCTCCACAGTACTCACTTGTAGGAGCCTCGAATTCCCTCGTATTGCCACAGCTTCCTCAAGGATTAGAGGATCCCAAGGGATTGGAACCCTTCAGTTCTTGTCTACAGAGAAACAGCACACGTGAAGCTCTAAATTTAATAAGTCAGCTACATACTCATACGTACAATTACCACAAACAACGAAATGGAGGATTGAACAGTCCGAACCTGCAATAAGATCTTGACCCTCTCCAGTGGCGCCACTGCATTCTCTGCAAATGCACCAGCTGCACCACCAGCAATAAGCTCCTTAGCATAGACTGGGAGCAAGTCCAGGGCGCAAGCATTCACTTGTGCGGCTGTTGAGGCCGATAAAAAGGTGGATTCTTGCGAGGAACCCAGCTCACCAACTGGCCTGGCAGATCAGAATATATAATATGTACTCTCCCGACCACTACTAGCATTAACATCAAATCAATTCAGGGCACACGACATTCTTGAGAAATTTGATAATTTGCCCTTTCTTTATTTACTAACAGTTCATTTGCCCTCATAATTGGTTTTAATTGATAATTTGCTCCATATTTCGCTGAACCATTGATTATTTGCTCTTTTTGACAATTTTGCCCTTATCTTCCTCCTCCTCCGTCCTCTTCTTTCCTTCTTGCTCCAGCCATGGCTGACCCAGTCCGCCTCCACTGCTGCTACCACCGATGCCAGTGCAGCTCGCCGAAGAAGTCGAAGAAAACGCCTACATCCACCTCGCTCATGTAGATGTACCCAGAGAGGCCCGCATGAGGATGGTGTCCTGCGCGATGCCACAGCCATCGTCGGTGACATTGGGCATGCAGAGTGTGAGGTCGGCGATGAGGCCGCGGAAGTGTTAGGAACCTCGACCACGGCTACAACAACTTCGACCACGGCTGCTACGATCACGAACGTTATGACCACGTTCACTTCGACCACGGTCGTTACGACCACCGTGGTCGAAACGGCTATGGTCGTAGCAGCCGTGATCATAACAGCCGACCAGCCGTGGTCGAAGTCATAGTGGCCGTGATCGAAGTTCCTAGCACTTCCGCGGCCTCGTCGCCGACCTCACGCTCCGCATGCCCACCGTCGCTAGCGATGGCTGTGGCCTCGCGCATGACACCATCCTCATGCGAGCCTCTCTGAGTACCTCTACATGAGCGAGGTGGACGCAGACGTTTTCGTCGCCTTATTCGGCGAGCTGCTCCAGCATCGGCGACGGGGGCAGCGGAGGTGAACTAGGTCAGCCATGGCCGGAGCAAGAAGAAAGAAGAAAAGAAGAGAAGGGAGGAGTAAGATAAAGACAAAATTGTCAAAAAGGGTAAATGATGAATGGTTCAGTGAAAGATGGGACAAATCATTAATTAAAGCTAACTATGGGACACATAAGCTGTTGGCAAACAAAAAAAAGAGTAAATCATCAAATCTTTCATTCTTTTACAGGGTGGAATCTCGCGAAGAATATGTCCCCGAAATTGGTAATCCAAATCCCAGGAACAAACCCCAACCTTTAGTGAGCCTATCTCCCCACCACTCGCGTTAACAACACAAGAATAGCATAATCGAGGATAAGCTAGAATCTTGCACAATATTTGAGTGCCAATCACCCAAGAGAGAGGCAACAAAATCCAATCTTTACCCTCCCAAGTTAAACTGAACAGGATAATAATCGAGCATAACACGACATCCCCATCCCCCAATCGGCAGCTCTGATCATACAAGAGTCAAGAACTGTACAGTAGTACTTTCCACAAACCTGCATCAGATTCAGGGACTGCAAATAACAAGGGCCTTTTGTTTCCACAAGCAGATCAGGGAACACAAGATAGTCTCCGGCATGGTGCTCGCAACCGCAGGAGGGCGAACCCCCTAGCCCATCGGTCTAGCCCCGACGGGAGGTGGAAGGAGGCACCGCTTCTCAAGCTCCCTCGCATCCACCGAATTGCTCCAAGGGAGGGGGAGAAGAATACTCATCGATCGCGGAGAATTCGGTCGAGGGGGGTCGATTGACGACCTCGCCATAGTCCATTCCACTGCCGCCACCCAAAATTTTAGGTTGGAGTTCAACATCTAAATTAAAATTAGGAATTCAAAGTTTCAACTGGAAAGTTTGGCTTTCAACTGGGAAACACAAACTTTCAACTCGAATTCTCAGCTTTCACCTGGATAGTTGGGGGTGGTGTTCAACCTTGGTTGCCAGGGGCTTTTCTTTGGCTACTGCGAGAAGCCAACGGATCACATGGGTTTGGACGACGATGCACGTGATTTAGGAGAATTTTTTTATAAATAATCCATATTTCATTCGAAATAACATAAATATACCTGCGCGAATATTTTTTTAACAGAAATAGACTCCAGTCGCCGAACCGTTGGGTGACTGAAATCTATCGTCCAACGGCCGCGTGATACGGAAGCAATCCACTGGCCGTTGGACAAAATAATTGCAGTCACTGAACTACAAGGCGACTGCTTTCAGTCGCCATTAGTTAGGTGACTGCAATTCCAGTCGCCGAAGGGTTGGACGACTGGAGGTGCATATAAATGGACCGCCCGGTTGAGTGGGTGCTCGACTGCGTGGTGAACAAAGGGGAAAGAAAGAAGAGAAGAGGAGGGAGGAGAGAGAGAGGAAAGAAAAGGAGAGAGAGAGGAAAGAAAAGGAGAGAAGAGAAAAGGAGAGAGAGAGGAGACGAGAGGAGAGAGAAAGAAAGAGATTTCGCGACTTCTGTGAGGTAAATGTTTTCGTATATTATAGTTTATATTTTGTATATGAAATAGATAGTTTATTTAGTGTTAGTATCCGTAGAAAATTGTAGATGTAGAAAAGAATAATACAATTTTGGTATGAAAAATTTAGTCAATGTAGTTATAGAAAATTAGCAATCATAGTAACATGTAGTTACAGAAAATTTATTGAACATAGTTGTAAAAAACTAGCATCCATAGCAAATTAGCATCCATACAAAATTATAGTTGTAGAAAATTTACTCAATGTTATGTAGAAATTAAGCCTCCGTAGAAATTAGTAGTTATTCAAAATTCAGTCAATATTTTTGTAAGCATTTAATAGTTTGCTTTGTAGAAAACAAAAATCTGTAACATTTATGATTAATTATGAATGAATATAATATCGTTAGTACATTGAAAAATCATGTGTACCATTATAACAGGTATATTGGCATTTAAATTGATATATCATGTAAGTGGTCGAAATCCATTTGGAATTATTTGCAATAGGAGAGAGCTCGAGCAACAAAACAAGAGCAGCATCGATGCGCAGTCTACCGATAGGGAGTTAATGCTACGAGGGTAGTGTAGTTGGTTACGATAGGCGAACGGTTGTTGAAATGTAAATTACAGTACATCAGCACTTCCATAAAGTGTGATGCGATTTGACTAGTTGTAACATTGAAAATATGTGCAGACAGACATTAGTAATGTTGATACCCACTACATTGAAAGTATATTACGGTGTTGGCACTGTTCGTGAAGGTCTGAACGGTGTTGACTTGAGCGGTTTTGTACAAGCCACTTTGGTACATCTGGACAATGAGAATGCTCGAATCGTTGATGTGATACACTGGTTCACCCACAGTTTCTCCTTGGACCCTGAGGTGTGCAGTATCGTCATACAAGGGCTATGGAGCCGGACTCCTACAAACATTAAATGGGAATTGAAAACATTGATGCACACTGTTGCATGGAAGGGGTTTGTGCAAAGGTGCCAATGTCGTGGATATGAGTGCATGATGCTTGTGCAACTATGCCCAACATAAGTTGTGCAAGGTCATGCGAACGGCCATCATTCGGGAGGTGCGAGCAGCTCGAGCGCCCCGCATGTTAGTGAAGAGAAGGAAGTTGCTCGTGATGAGGCCGATGCAGTACATGGAAGAGAGGAAGAACAGTCACAGCATGGTGAGGCCACAGAACAAGCCGATGAAGGGGAGCATATGGAGTACATAGTGTATCAAATGGAGAGCGATGACCAGATAACTTGGCTGAAGTGGAAGTTGGACAGGAGGACGATGAGGATAGTTCGGATGAGGACGAAGCTCCCATCTCGTAGGAATGGAACCGGTTTGATGTTGAGGGTGTTGCCACACATGATGAGCACGAATGACCGTGGAAGTATCATGACACAGAGGTTTAGTTGCATTCAATGTTTGCTGACAAAGTATTGTTGCAGGATATGAGGAACAGATGGTGCATTCATTACATAGGGGCGAACTTCTTCAAACAGTTCCCGAAGCAACCGTTGATGAAGCTGTTCAAGAGGTTGGCTATGCAAAACCAGCAGAGAAAATTTTATGCTTTATGGGCATTGTTGGACGAGCATAGATGAAAGCACGTTGATGAGAGGAACAAGGGGCCGACCATGCCTGGGGCGGCACAACTGGAATGCCTCACAACATTGGCTAAGTCTAACACAGCTGGTCCAAGGAGGAGGAGCTCACTAAATATCAAGTGCTTCTCGCAATAGATTAAGGGAGAGCCATTGGAGAAGTAGTCCCTGCTGCATGATACGGACAGCACGAGGTACGACATAATGACGACTAAACTTGTCAAGGTGTACAACTGGGTCTTAAGGGGCCTTCGTTCTCAACCTCTCATCGCCATCATTCAAGGTGTTCTGCATAACACAATCGGCTATTTCAAGGAGAGGCATGTAAATGCCACACTTCATGTAGCCAACCCATGAACATGGTACTCATCGAAAATTACGCATACATAGAGGTGAAGGCACAGAAGACGGCCAAGCGGGGCCGAACGGGAGGACGCGGACGCGGAGATGGAAGGGGCTAGGGTGGCAATGGAGGGGGCTAGGGATGCTGTTGGAGGGTTGGAGGGGGATATTGCTGGTTGTACAGTTGTTATTCATGTACTACTTACATTTCTTATTTATTAAGTGATTTTTGCAATACTATTGTGATCTTAGTTGTACTTCTCTTTACGATGTTCATTTGTTCGATCTGTGTCGATGCCCGTACCACTCAATTAATGGCAACTGCACCGATGCCTGCACTACTTGAACAATGCACTCAATTAATGACAACCGCACCGACGTGCAAACCATTCGATTACATACTTTATGACATTGAACAATATCGCGGACAACAAGGGAGAGTACTACGGTACAACCTTATACGTTCATGCCTACAGGTAGAATGAGCCTCGTGCTATCCACACGGAGTGTTGCAGAGGGGGCCATCTCAGACGTGGCTGGTCATCGTTGTAGTGCAAGCACATATGCAACTAGGGTTCGCGCGGTAGCATGTTGAATCATACGAACTTTCTATATTGATGACCTCCTCATTGCCCCTCTTGTGCTGCATCTACTAACGATGGTCATCGTTGTGCTCTTCGAGACATTTAATCCATGCCTCCAAATCAAAAATTCACTCGCACAACATATTCACGTACCTCGCAATGTACCATTCATGGGGAGGATCAATCCATCCCACAAAGTCGCATTTGGCCATCTGCTAGAAAGGAAGGTTAACATCAAAACTCTATTAGCAGTACTATAAAACAGACAATTACCTAATTGTACCCCAGAGTGTAGGCATCGAAAGAAACATCTCCCACCATCCAAATGGCCTTCTGCCACCTGCACGACCACGTCCTCCATGTGTCTGCATTTTAGCCACACTGGCTGAGCATGTCTGTTTGGCAACAAGCGGTAGTTAACGCCGAAGTCCTCCCTCCTTTCGAGAGAAAAGTCGCCCATGTTCGACTGGTCCCTCGGCGTCTATCATGGTATCTTACTCTAGGATGGAGAAGATAGTTGTTCCCACTATCAATGGCTGGGGCATACATTTTATAGCTTGTGGGGTGTCGCGGCATGCTTTATGACAAACCGCATCATGTGCAACCTTTGTGCAGTGACTACACCGGACAGGGTAGCTTTGTAAAGAGACAAGACCACATAGAGCAACTTTGCGCAGCGACATAATCACAAGGGGCAGCTTTGCGCAGCGACGAGACCATACGGGCCAGCTTTACGCAGTGAGAAGATCAGACGGTCCAACTTTGCACATCGACTACACCAGACGAAACAGCTTTGCACAGCAACAAGACTACACGGGCCAGCTTTGCGCAACGACATGACCACATGGAGCAGCTTTGCACTGGGACAAGACCACACGGGCTAACTTTGCGCAGTGAGAAGACCAGATAATCCAGCTTTGCATAGTGACTACACCAAACAGGACAGCTTTGCGCAGCGACAAGACCAAAGAGTGCAACTTTGCGTACTGACAAGACCACACTGAGTAGCTTTGTATAACAACAAGACCACATGGGCCAGCTTTGCATAGTGACCACCAGACGGCACAGCTTTATGCAGCGAGAAAACTACACAAGGCAGCTTTATGCAGTGAGAAGATCACACGGGGCCCTATAAAAGAAGGTGGAAGAGATTTGAGAGAATATTACAAAAGTAAACCCAACACTACACTAGAGCTTGCTTCACCACACCGGGATAGACAAGTGACAGAAGAAGCAATGGGACAAGATGATGAAGCAATGAGAGGAAACCCACGAACTAGCAAGGTCTGCTACCGCCCACGACGAAAAATCAAGGGCTGCTGCGGCCCGGACCGAACACGCCGAGCGTGCTACGAGGTCAGCTTCCCACAGTGACGTCACCCGTAGCAACAACCCTATCCTGAACGTTCCTACTGAGCGTTCACTGCAACACCCGCCCGAGGGAGAGACGCCACCCCTATGTTGGTGCCGGGACCCGTGCAAGTTATTCAAGTCTAAGCACTGCCTCAGCCTGGGTATGCGTTACTAGGGTTGCGCAAACTACTCCAGTGACTATCTCGACCACCATCAGAACACCACCAGCTATCGACAGCCGGTAAGGACTAGTTACGTTGTGTTCCCCTACTTTTTTCTCCTTTAAAGTACGAACTAACAACCTCTCCTGTGTACCCACAGTCCCCGAAACCCCTATGTGGCTACCGCAACTAGATTGATCTTGAGATCCACCCACATGACCAGTGGGCTCTTGACTTCGAGCAGTGAAATGTTTAAAAGTCCTATGAGATCCGGGAGGAGGAGCGCTACAACGACGAACAAACTAAGTGTATACATCGAGAGATGAAAGCTCATCTTGAGACGTGCACGCGCAAGGAGCACGAGGCTCGCGAGAGGGAGCGCGAGAAAAAGAGGAAAATGGTGGCCAAGGCAAAAAAAAGCCACTTAGGAGTTCAACGCCGAGCTCGTAAGGAAGGAAAAATAGCCTCGGTCCACACAGTAGGTCAGGCCGTCCTGCACTAACTACTCCCCCGAAGGTCGAATTTAGTTCCATTCCAAAAAGGCGCATATGTATCGTAGGAGCAGTTTGGTTTGTTACATCATACATGATACTCTTTGTTATGCATGTAATCAAACCCTACGCATTGTGTTACTCCCAACTGTACTATGAAGTCTATTTTAATTCGGACAAGTATATTTCCACGTCTTTTCACATTTGATTATTCGCGTAGCAAGTCATCCAACAACTTTAACAAACAAGTTCTCCTTCGTGTACGAATTCCCGGTTACATCACAATATCACTTACCTTTGTACTTACCGATCGTTGTTTTTTCAATCATTCTTAAAAAAATTTCACGAAATTTCTTGCACTATAACAACATACAATGATTGCAAATTCTTATTGCGGATCCAACAGATTATCTGCCATTCATAATCTATGAAAATCACAAATAGATTAACCCACACTACCTCTAGGAATGGTTTGTTTGCAGTCGCTACGCAGCCGAGTAACTGCAATTGTAATCACCCAACCACTAGACGATAGGCTGCAGTCGCCGAACCGTTGGGCGACTGGAACCTTCGACCAACGGCCCATAGACAGCTTATGTGTCACACGGCCATTGGGTGATAGGTTCCAGTCGCCCAACGGTTCGGCGACTGGAACCCATTTTTGTAAAAAATATTTGTGTGGGTATATTTCTGTTATTTCGAATAAAATATGGATTATTTATAAGAAAAAAATCTGATTTAGGATGCCTAGAGTTTTGGTGGCGCAATTCTATGGTGGTAACGGAGGAGGTGCATGACGAAGACGGTGATAGACAACATATCTGAGAGGAGAGGTTGTGCATTGAGGTGTTGTTCGGTTGGGCTGAATAAGCTAACTTATGGTTGAAATTATACTGTAGATGGCTGAAATTACGCTATAGTTGATGATGTCTTATTTGGCTTAACTAAATTTAAAAAATTAAAAATAGAAAAACAGGTTATCCCATCATGGATAATACAAATAAATACGGAAAAAAGAACTGGCAGAAAAGCTCAAAAAAAGTTAAAAGCCAAAAAAGAAAAAATTTAAAAATAGTAAAAAATAAATTAGAAATTAGAAGCTTAACCTTAAATGAGCGGGATCTTAGGATGGTGGCTGGCATCGGTGATTCGGTGGATGAAATGAATACATGGGGAAGAAGTGGGCAGGGAGCAACATGGCGATGCAAAAAATGATGTCCCTACTACGAGGATTGAACGAGTGCATCTTCACGGGTGGTGGATCCAATGGTAGTTCGGGCGTTCGTTGCACGCAACGTTTGCAAGGGGTACTTGTGGATTAGCGATTAGAACGAATAATATAAGTAAGAGTCTCAACTTTCTTATGGGGTAATACAAGTGGAGTCTAATTTAACTAAGAGTCTAATTTGCCCCCTAAACTTCTACTAGTGGAGTCTTTTTTCCCCTGAATATACACAAATAGAATTGAGAATTTAGTTTTCTCCTTAGTCTAGAAAGGCTGTTTGAGACCTCAACCGTACTATCTTAAAAAAAGAGAGAAGACCTCACCGTACAAAGAATCAAGGGGAACAAATTGCTTTGCTTCCTCAAAAGTTTTTTTTTTTTTTTTTGCTTTCAGATTAATTGAGCCCATCACAGCCCGTTGCTCAGCTGCATACATAGATCCGGATGGAGATACAAGAGCAATTTAGCACACTAATTAAGCTAGCGGCCGGAGTGTAAGCCTGTGACAGTTTAATCTGGGTCGAGTTGGGCCTACAAGCAAGAGTTGCCTAGGAGATATCACTTTCTTTCTTGTACGGGATGTTAATTCATCGCGTGGTTGATCTTTCTTTACCTTACTAGTAAGATACTTGTTTGTTGTAATGGAGTTCTAAAAAGATGATACGTATCATTAAACATAACATAAATCATATAATAAATATTAAAAAGAGGGAGACGGTGGTACGGGAACATGTGAAGGAAGCTCTGTGAAGGAAGTTCTCGATAGACAGCTAGATTAATTCTCATCAATAACAACTTTTTTAAAAATGCAAGTCTAAATGCATTCTTCTGTAAAACTATGAACAAGAGCTCATCCTTACCGATTCAACTAAAATACACTTTTGATACGAAGAATTACATGACAAGCAAAATGGCAAATAAAGCAAGTAGAATGATTGTGAAGTGGCTATGCATATTTTATTCCATCATGAAATATCATCTTACGATCCCAAACAAAAAGCAAAATAATTCAGTAGATTGCACTTATATATCTACCTATCTAACCTCCCTCTCTCCATTCATTCTCACCTTTCTCTCTCCCCTCCACCGGTGGCGCATAGTGGTGGGTTGCAACACAATGAATGGCGGCACGGTGACTAGCGACGGGTGGTGTCCCCACAACCAGCAGAGGGTAGTGGCACAACAGGCGAGCACGGTTGGGAGAGATTGGATCTGTGATGGCGCATCAGGAGACGACTGAATCCGATGTCTTCATCGCCTCCGACTGTTGAGTCCGCCATCTTCCTTGGCTTAGGGCATTGGATCCAGGGTGACCTAGCCCATAGCCACTGGATACAGCGTCCCCAATGTCAACACACTGGATCTGAGGTCGCCACCACCAGATCGATTGTCCGTGAGGTCGGCGCGGCCGGATCTGATGTTTTTGAGATCATCGCTCTGATTCTACCCTACCTAACTCCATAGGCTTTACGGTTCTTCCTCACCTCCAACAATGTACACCTCGTTTGAGCCGATGTACTCCGCCTCCTTGTTCGTCGTTCGTGTCGGTGTACTCCACGTCCTAATCGTCGACCTCGGCGGCATACACTTCCATTCCATCGTCATCCTTGGTGGTGTAACCAACACCTCGTCATCTGCACTAGTGTGCGCCACTTCTTCTCCATCGAGTATCGCTCCGCCTCTCTCCTCTTCTTCACTGTCCTAATGCAGTAGTAGCATGATGGTGCACGGATGGAAGGAATGTGGTGGCTCTAAGAGGAGAGAACAAATCGAAGACAATTGCTACCCTGCTATGTGCTAATAGTGCGAAAAATGGGAAACATGGCAAAGTTGTTAAGCGAGAACGAGTGATAGAGCAGTTTGGGGGCTGATGACATGGGCCCTAGTGTTGGTGCATGCAACAGAAGACCTAAGGTGGGAGGGATGAATGGACAAACTCCCCTTTTATATTAATAGAGATAATAATTTACTTATCTCATTCTTTGGATCAAGATCCAATCATTCTCCTTGACCTCCTCGCCCTATATACATAAATCTCTCTCTCACGCATCCAATCTATAATCCAGCTCTGGTGAATCTAAACCTAAATCCTAGCTAGTGAACTGAACCTCGCCACTGCTGGAGACCAAGGAACGAGCAAGAATGGCGAGGCTCCAATATTATAACGAGTAAAATGCACCATAGATACGACAACTTGTAAAGTGGGTGTAAGTATGTCACATAACTGTAAATTTTCTTGTTTCCATTACTGACTTTGTTTCAGTGATATGGTGGCATATGTGGCGCTGACATGGTACTAGTTGTGCTTTTAGTTGTGTGTATTAGGCTTGACGTGGAAAAAATTGCAAAGAGCCCTTGGTTTTTATCCTCACCATTAGTTAGGCCCAAATCATCCTCTATTCTCACGAAGAAAGCAACAAGCACTTCGAGCGCGCCGCCTAGAGGAGGGTCCGACTATCTAGACAATGTGCACAGATGGTGGCACCGATACTTCGACCACTAGGAGCAACACCGCTACATGCGGTGAGTTGTGGGGGCTTAAGGGACGATATGCGAGCTAGAGAGGCATAGGAGGTGGCGGTGGTAGGGAGAGGACGCTGGGGATGATGTGGGGGGCAAGGGAGGGCGCAAAGAGCGGCGGTTGTGGGTAGAGAGGGCGTGGGGCCAGCGGTGGTGCAGGCACACGGCACGTGGGCGATGATGGTGCATGGAATCAATCGAGGGACACTACAATGTCGTCGAAACTCTACTAGAATTAATCGAGGGATTGATAACTCCATTGGAAGTTCTTCTCACTACAACTTTTTAAGAAAAAGCTAGCTATTTCAATAATTAAGCAAACTCACATTACAATTATTCAAAAGCACTGGTATAATGAATTCAGGAGCTACACTTAGCTAAGATAAATACTTTTTACAATACAACTAGTCTTCGCTAAAAACATTGACTAGGAGTGATCTATTCTATGAGCAATTATCTGAAAAAGTAATCTTGTTTTAGTAATAATTATTACAAAAACAACCAAGGGCTTTGTTGGGGGGGGGGGGGCATCCGTATGTATGGACCACACAATCCTAAGCACACCGGATCTCTTTTGTACCTTATTGTATCACTTAAATAAAATCAACAATATAACAACTAATTTTTGGTGGCTTATGGCTGAAAAGCACTGTAGCTGGCTGAAAAAACACTGTAGCTGACAGAGGCTTATTTAGCATAATTAAATTTAAAAAATTAAAAATATAAAAAATATGTTAGCTCATTACGTATAATACAAACAAATACGGGAAAAAAGAACCGGCAAAAAAGCTCAAAAAAACCAAAAGTTTAGAAAAAGACGAAATTTATGAATAGTAGAAAATAAGTCAGAAGCTAGAAGCTGAAGCCGAAACGATCACAGCTCGGAATCATGCTTAATTAAAGAGCTTGATATTTTAAGTAGGTAAGCACAATGAGTAACACGTTAGAGCATCTCCAGCAGGGCCCCTACTTGAGCCCTCAAAACCAAATTTGAGGGCTTGAGGCAAAAATAGAGGTCCAGCAGGGCCCCTACTAGAGCCCTCAAATTTGAGGGGCCCCTTAAATCCCCCCTTCAGCCCTCATTCCTAGGGGGCCCCTACTCCGGCCCTCATTTTTCAGCTTTCCTCGTTTTTTCCCGTACGAGTGAAACAAATTTAAATTTGGAACAAATTTGAATTTAAATTTAAATATTCGAAACAAATTTGAATATTCGAAATAAATTTGAATTTAAATTTGAATATTCGGAACAAATTTAACTTCAAATTTGGATATTCGGAACAAATTTGAATATTCGAAACAAATTTGAATATTCGGAACAAATTTGAATTTAAATTTGGATATTCGAAACAAATTTGAATTTAAATTTGGATATTCGGAACAAATTTGAATTTAAATTTGGATATTCGGAACAAATTTGAATTTAAATTTGGATATTCGGAACAAATTTGAATTGAAATTTGGATATTCGAAACAAATTTGAATTGAAATTTGAATATTCGGAACAAATTTGAATTTAAATTTGAATATTCAGAACAAATTTGAATTTAAATTTGGAACAATAAAATTCGAAACAAATTTGAATTTAAATTTGAATATTCGTATTTGAATTCATAAATTTAAATATTGTCCCTCATTTTGAAATCATAAATATTTTATTGTGTATTGTGCTTTTGTCTCATACATATGCATATAGTGTGTGAGGAAATAGAGGGAATTGAGAAGTAGGGGCCCTGTTTTGAGGGCTCCTGCTGGAGTGCAGTCCAGAAAACAGGGCCCTCAAAAGTAGAGGGAGCCCTCAAATTAAAAGTAGGGGGCCTGTTTTGAGGGCTCCTGCTGGAGATGCCCTTACCGATCGATCGATCGATCGGTACCTGGCTAGTATTAATTAGGAACGCAAAGAAAATATCAACACTTGAGCGTTAAGTTAAGCTAGCTAGTCGACGTCAAACATCACACGTAGTAGTTAGCTAGCTACAATTGATATGAATATAGCAAGCTAGCAGTCAACACCTGATGGGATTAAACAACTTTGTACTTTCCCTGAAAAAAGAGAGAGAACCTTGTTTGCACGATTAATTAGGGCATGTTTCGATAGTGGGGGTTTTGATTCATATACAAGGGAGTTAGTTTAAATTTAAACTTAAATCTCAAAGACATCGACCTCCTCGTCCCAAATACTCCTTAATTAGTTTTTTCTAGGGTAAAAAACAACTGGAAAGCTTGCAATACTTTTTTTTTAAGAGGAAAGCTTGCTCCAGTTACTAATTAGGTCTTATGAACTCAATTTGGTTCTTCAAAAAAAAAAGCTGTGGGGGTGCGAATGTGTGACCAGCCGATTGATATCTTGGCCTGCTTGCTGCACGTGCGGCGACTGGTCTTCCGTGTTGGTGTACCATCCATGCAAACCGGTGGAATTCGGTCAAACGCTGCCACGTAGTACGTCTACGCGCACACAGGCACACGTAGCCCCATCAATGTCCAGCTTACTGTTTATGAAATCAACATATCGATTGTAGCATATATTATACTGATTTCAACTATATCATCCAAATTTGTATGCGTCTGTCTCTCTTTTCGTAGTCTCTCGTGAACAGCCAGAAATCAAAATACATAAACTATAGTCTAAAAAAATCCACTATTACTCTCTTCACATTAGAGTTGGGTACAAGAAATAACGGTGGGTTATTATCTTTCAATTATCTTCACGGTCTAACTCCTTTAATTAGGTTTAGGTGAGAATTGTATAGAAAATAGAGTAGAGACGTGAAAAAAGAGACTATTTATTGGTAAAATTAATCAATGGTATAAAATAAATAAAAGAGACGAAAGTATCTCGAACTATAGGACAACTTGTATTTCGAGAAGAGTCCATGGTAGGTAGTGCACGAGGTAGGAGTACTGTGTCAAGGCAGAGGCAGTTTGTCATAACAATTGAAGCCGTGATTGAGGAGGACGTACATACGTAGGTGATCATCACTTGATTTTTTTTATTTTTTTTGCGAGGGATCATCACTACTTAGATCCACTCATTTCGACTTCAGTTTCTGATTTATTTTTTACTATTTTTAAATTTTGTTTTTTCTAGTTTTTTTTATTTTTTTAAACTTTTTACTGGTTTTTTTTCTCGTATTCGTTTGCATTATCCGTAATATGCTAAAATATTTTTTCTGTTTTTAATTTTTTAAATTTAATTATATCAAGTAAACTATCATTAGCTATATTATAATTTTAACTAGCTATAATATAATTTTAATTATAAGTCATATTTTTTTCAGTCCACATGAGCAACCTCTCAATTGACGAACCTATAGCTGGAAGAAGCACGTGAAGTTGAACT
The DNA here is from genome assembly GCA_017311315.1 of Dendrocalamus latiflorus. Lineage (NCBI taxonomy): Eukaryota > Viridiplantae > Streptophyta > Magnoliopsida > Poales > Poaceae > Dendrocalamus > Dendrocalamus latiflorus. Next base: position 32,994,885 of record CM029663.1, read on the forward strand.
GTTGAAGGGCTAGCTTCTCCGGCCGGCCGCGGTTGACCGTCCTGATCAGGAGAGAGCTGGTTCCTAGCTAGCTGATGGATTAATTCTCGTCTATTATTTATAGCTGTAATCCTGCACACACGTATCTATCATAGCTGTACTTATATGTACATGTGTGTAGTATTATGTACGCAATCAACATCTAGCTAGCTAGCAGTCTGTGTCGATCTTGGGAACGTCCAAAAATTACATAACTCGATGTGTTTACTTGCACGTACGTACGGACAAAACCAGTAAACACCGTGCTCCATGGTGTTTTCAGTTAAAGCACGGCGTCAACGCTCTCCGATACCATCTTTTAAGAGGACTCAGTTTTTTGGCTTCTTAACTTCATTTTTTTATTTTTTTCCCTTCTTTTTTATTATCTATGATAATATAATATTTTTAATTTTTAATTTAATTAATTAGAAAAGGTAACAACAACTGCAATATATTTCAGTCGTTACAGTAAAAAATTTCAAAAGCCACGGTTTATAAACCAGTTGGAGAACGTCCTAAAGCAAATCGAGGCCAAGATTTGTAATACTCCCTCCACTTTAAACAAAAAATAAATTATTTTGAAATGTGTCAAGCTTTAAAAATTTTAACTATCGATATCTTTTTAAATATTTAGATTAGATACCTAAAAATCATATATATATATATATATATATATATATATATATATATTATAAAAATTTGAGTTGGTGGTCGTCGGTCCGTTCTTCCTCCTCTCTTCTCAGTCGTTCGATCAAAAATCAGTCATCCAGATCCGCATGTAGGTAGTTCTTCCGCTTCTCATAGAAAAGGTCGGGGCGATGCGTAGGCCACGCGCCTCCTCTTCCCTCGCATCCTCTGCCTCCCGCAACCACTCCACCTTTTGCAACTGTCGTCTCCTTCTGTCCCCCGAACCCTCGTGTCGCGCCTCCTCCTCCTCAACGCCTCTGGTCACAGTCCCCTAACTTCCCCCAGCAGCGTCGCATCCCCTCGTCGCCGCCTCTCCAACGCATTTGCCCGCTACCTCCTCTCCTCATCTGCCCGTCGGCACCTCCCCACCTCCACCTCCAACGCCTCCTTCTCCCCCGAAACCTCATGCTGCGCCTCCTTCTCCTCCTCGGCGTCGCCACCAATTCCTTTCTCATGCGGCAGTGTCTGGTCGCAGTCCCCCAACTTTCCCCAGAGTGCCGCCATCAATTCCATCTCCCATCGCCCCTCCAACTAGCGACACAACGCTCGGCAACAGCGGCTGGTGGATCGAAGAGAATGACGCTCGGGGACAGCGATCGGTGGATAAAAGAGAAGAGCACTCGGCGATGGCGGCGGCAGCTTCCACTTACTACGCCCACCCACGTGGCTCTCCCCCCGCCACTGCTGCCCAGTGGTCGCTCGCCCGATGAGCCTCTCTACTTCCTCCTACTCTTCGCTCGGAGCCCGTTGCACTGTTTGGTGATTTTGGTCTCCCAAGCTGGTCGTCGAAGTCGGTGCCATGGTCGAATGGGGCCGTGGTCAAGGGGCTGTGGTCGAAGTCGAAGTCGTGGTTGAAGGGGACCGTGGCCGAAGTCAAAGATCCATGGTCAAAGGGGCGGTAGTCGAAGTCGAAGAGCCGTGATTGAAGTCGAAGAGTTATGGTCAAAGTCCAAGCCGTGGTCGAAGGGGACAGTGGTCGAAGTCAAAGGGCCATGGACGAAGTCGACCTGCGGTCGAAGTCGAAGGGTTGTGGTCAAAGTCAGACCGTGGTCGAAGTCAAAGGGTCATAGTTAAAGTCCAAACCATGGTTGAAGGGGACAGTGGTCGAAGTCGAAGGGCCATGGACGAAGTCAGTCAGTAGTCGAAGTCGAAGGGTCAAATCTGGGCTGTGGTCAAAGAGGGCCGTGGTTGAGGGGCCGTGGCTGAAGTCAAAGATCCGTGGTCGAGGTCGATGCCATGGTCGAAGGGGGTGGTGGTCGAAGAGGGAAGTGGTCGACGTCGAAGGGCCATGGTCATCGAAAGGGACAGTGGTCGAAGTCGAAGCCGTCCTCGATGTCGAAGAGCCGTGGTCAAAGGGGATAGTGGTCGATGTCAAAGGGCCGTGGTCGAAGGGGACGGTGGTCAAAGGGGAAGTGGTCGACGTCGAAGGGCCATGGTCGTCAAAGGGCCGTGGTTGAAAGGGCAGTGATCAAAGTCGAAGCCGTGGTCGAAAGGGGCCATGGTCAAAAAGGGGAAGTGGTAGGGCTATAGTCGAAGGGGACACCGGTCGAAGGGGGCGGTGGTCGAAAGGGGAAGTGGTCGACGTCGAAGGGCCGTGGTCATTGAAGGGTCGTAATCAAAGGGGATAGTGGTCGAAGGGGGCAGTGGTCGAAGTCGCAGATCCGTGATTGAAGTCGAAGATCCATGGTTGAAGGGAGCCATGGTCGAAGAGGGAAGTGGTCGACGTCGAAGGGCCATGGTCGAAGGGGACAGTGGTTGAATAGGGGCAGTGGTCGAAGTCGAAGATCTATGGTCAAAGTCGAAGATCTTTGGTCGAAGTCGAATATCTATGGTCAAAGTCGAAGATCTTTGGTCGAAGTCGAAGCCGCGGTCGAAGGGGCCGTGGTCAAAGGGGGAAGTGGTCGTCATCGAAGGGCTGTGGTCGAAGTAGAAGATCTGTGGTCATCGTCGAAGTCGTAGTCAAAGAGAGAAGTAGTCGATGTCGAAGGGTCGTGGTCGAAGGGGACAGTAGTTGAAGGGGGCAGTAATCGAAGTCGAAGGGGGTAGTGGTCAAAGTCACAGTCATGGTCGTAGTCGTAGCACCTATGGACGTGGTCATAGCGGTCATGGTCGTAGTTGTAGCGCCAATCTAGAGGACACTTGCTAGTTCATGCACAACCTCCACTGCTATTAGTTTCCCCTCCAGTTGGACATCCTCGTCGCCTACCCCGAGGTCACCCCCGAGATCGAGCTCCCCACCTTCGACGGCAAGACCCACAAGGTGGTCGAAGTCGAAGCCATCATCGAAGGGGACCGTGGTCGAAGGGGGAAGTGGTCGACGTCGAAAGGCCATGGTCGAAGGGGACAGTAGTTGAAGGGGGCAGTGGTCGAAGTTGAAGGGGGCAGTAGTCGAAGTCGGGGCCGAGCAGGTTAGCACCGACAGTCGGGCGACAAGGCACAAGCGCATCGGAGGCCTGCAAATGTACGACCACTAGCGATGGTCGACTGCTCTCGACCTACGATCACGCACGATGGTTGACGGCTTCTAACTTACGACGACGAGGTGTGATTGACAGCTTCTAATTTACGACCATGAGCACTGATCGATGCGTTTCGACTTACGACTATGAGGTGTGGTCGATGTATTCCAACTTACGACCACGAGTGCTGGTCGATGTGTTCCGACTTACGACCACGAGGTATCCTTGATGGCTTCCAACTTACGACCACGAACGATGGTCGTCGGCTTCCGATGTACAACCATGAGCCATTGTCGAAGGCTCCTGATTTAGGACCACGATCGATCGTCGACAGCTGCCAACTTATAACCACCAGCGATGGTCAACCGCTCTCGACCTACGATCACGCGTGATGGTCGACGGCTTTTGACTTACGACGATGAGGTGTGCTTGAGGGCTCCCGACCTACGACTGCGAGGTGTGATCGATGTCTTCCGACTTATGACCACAAGATGTGATTGACGGTTTCTGACTTACTTGACATATTTAAAAACTTTTAGAATATATTTGTATACATATTTTAAAAAATTTTACCACTGTAAGTTTGAAAACATATAGTATGATAAATTCTAAAAATCATATACGCACGCACGCGCGTCCACTACTATTTGACTACCGGCCATGTTGCTTTTAGCTTCGCGACGCAAAGTCGTGTGTATATCTTGATTTGAGATGGAGGACAACACATTATTCGATCGAGGCAGCTCGTACTCCGGTACGTATTCAGACGTTAATTTCTTATTTTCTTTAGCAGGTTTTTCTCGAGCTGAATTGCTGCGAGTGTGACGCGGGTAGAAAGAGGAAGAAATTAAAGAACAGAAAAGGATCATCATTGGACTGAACGATAATTTGCGGAAGCAGCTTTGCCTTGGTCAGCTGTCATATGTACGCGGTGCATGTAGCTAGATAGGAGCAATGCACGCTACGTCAGCCATGACATCAGCTTGATTGTTTACATTATCCTAGTTATAATATTAATCAATTAAGGTGGTGTCCAGATAAAATTTGAGTGTTTTTTTTGTTAAATAGCATTTAAATTTTGGTCGTTTATGTTGTGGTTTCTGATGACACTAAACAAATTGATTACTCTCTTATCACATTATTGACATAGAAAAATTACAAAGTCAAAACCATAAAGCACAAACAAATTAATATCTAATAGATAAAAAAGATAAATGCTCATAAACAAAAACACTCTAGTACCATTTAGCAAATTCTATTAATTAATTACGCTAAAAATGGTCATTGTTTCCCTGTTTACAAGCCGGCAGGGCCAGGGCAGTCCACACTCCACAGCCCGCCGCAGAGCACCTAGTAGCTTTAATGAGAGATAGGACGTGCCTTATAAATGAAGTTGCTGTCTCAAACAGTCAAACCCTCCGCTTCAGTGCAAAGCAGATTTAAGGTGGTGTTCATTTGGACTTATTTTTATGACTTATGGCTAAAAAGCATTGTAGCTGGCTGAAAAAACACTGTAGCTGACAGAGGTTTATTTAACATAATTAAATTTAAAAAATTAAAAAATATGTTAGCCCATTACGTATAATACAAACAAATACGGAAAAAAAGAACCGGCAAAAAAGCTCAACAAAAATCCAAAACTTCAGAAAAAGACGAAATTTATGAATAGTGAAAAATAAGCCGAAAGCTAAAAGTTGAAGCCAAAACGATCATGGTGGGTCCACAAAATTAGTTTATCTGATCCAAAATTTAGCTTCTGACTTTTTTGTTTTAAGTTTATTTAAGTTAAAAGTTATTTGAAATGTGTCGGTTTCTAATTTTGACTTATTTTAATTTTTTAACTTTTTGGTTTTTTTCTCCTTATTTTTTTACATTGTCCATAAAGTTATAACGGTTTTTTCTCTTTAATTTTTTTAATTTAATAACTCAGAAAAAGCTAACAACCGCTATAGTATATTCAATCAACAATCAAAGTTATAAGCTAGAAACTTAAGTTTTTTTGGAGTCGGCCCTACCTCACTCCAATGCATAGCTCAAAAAAAATATGAAGCGAAGAGACGACGTATATGTTCCTCTAATTAATACACTCGGAAAGTAGTTGCTCCAGATTAGATATGTATGAATCAGTCGAAGCTACCATAGCGCCCTATCTGAAACTACTGTCCGTGACATCTCTCTCCTACATCGAGAGCTAGCTGGTCTGGTATGCACGGTAGAGTATCGAAGACGCTCCAAGTAGCCTTTTTTTTTTGGTTTAGCGGACATTGGAGGTAGGTTGGTCTGTGTTACGTATTTCGTTTCTAAGAATTTATGCGTTGTCGTTGCAAGTTTGGTTTCGGTTCCATAGACCCTAGCTAGGCCGTTAAAAAAACATGAAGTGGCCCTAATACTATAAGCCCTATGGGCAGGAATCAACAGAGCAAGCTGGTCGACGTACCGAACAGGTGGTCAGGTCAGACAATCAAAAGTAGAGTACAAGTTGGTATGGGACGGACAAGGGGCTGTTTGGTTGCCTGCATCGGGGTGGCTCGCACCAGCGCATGCAGAGAGATGGTGTTTGGTTGCCTGCATCGGGGTGAGAGCCTGCACGAGCGGATGCAAAAAATCAACTGGAGCCAGGCTGAGGAGAAACACGGCTGAGGACCTTCTCTACTTAGCCTGGCCACGCTCATGCAGTTGCATCAGCTCATGCAGGCAACCAAACAGGCCCTAAAAATGTACAGTACGTATGCGAGCTGCTTAATGCTATCGTGCAATGGAGAGTGGCGTGCACGGCCGTTGGATAACCGCAGGAGTAGAGATGGAGAGAGCACGCAGACCACAGATCGAATCGTAACCGCTTCCTACTATTTCTAATGCGGCACGTCAACGTCTCCGCGTGGATCCGCAGGGCACGCGCCCTTTGAACCTCCCTCCTGCCTTCCCCTCTCTCTCTGACTCTCTCTCTCTCTCTTACACTGATACGGCGTGTTACGGCACACCCGTTTCGGCTAGCTAGCAAGCACGTACGTGTTGGCATGCTGCCTCCTGGCGTCTTTTAACTAGAACGTACGCGCGCTGTCGATTTGAAAACCATGCGTTGCGAGATTGTTAGATCAAGTGATGGTTATCGCATAGTCCGTGATCGGTAATTGATTTTGGATGTTTTATGTTTGTTAAAATTTGAGTTTGGTTTTAAAAGTTTTTGGTGTTTTTTCTCTTCTTTTATTCTTGTTAGTTCTCCACGAGGCGTAAGTGATGGGATAGAAATCTACGAGGTCATATCCATCCATCTAGTGAGCTCTTATAGCGAGTTCTTTTATTTTCTCTCCCTTTGGTTCATGATAAGGTGATTTTGGGGTTTATTGGTTCAAATGGGTTTGAGCTCAAATCTTGTTGTCGTTTAACTTGCTATGACGTGTAAGAATCCATCTAAGATCATCTTGATCATTTAGAACACACGAGCAGTGGCGAAGCCAGGATTAAAATTGAGGGGGGGGCTGAAGTATTTATCGGATTAAATTAAGTTGACGCAAATATAGTCTTATACTCTTATAGAATTTCAAATTCATACAAAAATTATAGTCTTATACGTGCTTGCCTTCCTCTCTCTCTCTCTCTCACACTGATACGGCGTGTTACGGCACACCCGTTTCGGATAGCTAGCAAGCACGTACGTGTTGGCATGCTGCCTCCTAGCGTCTTTTAACTGGAACGTACGCGCGCTGTCGATTTGAAAACCATGCGTTGCGAGATTGTTAGATCAAGTGATGGTTATCGCATAGTCCGTGATCGGTAATTGATTTTGGATGTTTTATGTTTGTTAAAATTTGAGTTTGGTTTTAAAAGTTTTTGGTGTTTTTTTCTCTTCTTTTATTCTTGTTAGTTCTCCACGAGGCGTAAGTGATGGGATAGAAATCTACGAGGTCATATCCATTCATCTAGTGAGTTCTTATAGCGAGTTCCTTTATTTTCTCTCCCTTTGGTTCATGATAAGGTGATTTTGGGGTTTATTGGTTCAAATGGGTTTGAGCTCAAATCTTGTTGTGGTTTAACTTGCTATGACGTGTAAGAATCCATCCAAGATCATCTTGATCATTTAGAACACACGAGCAAAGCTAGATCGTGGTTTTCCTCTTTAACCTGGTTTTGGTGCAACTTTCTCGAAAATAGAGAAAGGTAGGAATTTTATCAAGGATTCTTGAAAATATTTGATTGGAATATGTTTTTGATATCTTAGAAAAGGTATGTTTTAATTTTTATGTGATTAGGAGCTTTGGTTCGAAAGTTGGAGCATTTCTTGGTTTTGATGTCGTGCTGATTTTGGTTTTGTTAGCTGGAGAGGTTAGACCATCATTGACCCAGTGGTCAGATCGACCAGGGTGATCAGGCTGCACCCTGTGTGAGCAATCAGGCTGACCGAGAGGGTTTTTGTTGGTTTTTGGATTCTTCTGCTATTGCGAGTCTAAATCTTGATCTTCTTAGCTGTTAATAGCTTCTGAAGTGTACTCTAATTAAGGGTGTATTCTTTAACGACTTCCAAAAGCAGCTTTTGGCTTGTGCTACAGTACCTAACTTTCAAATTGAGTATTTTCTCAAGATGGAGTCTACAAGTTAATTGTAGTACACATTAAAAACCCAACATCTGTATCAACCAAAATCGTAAGTGAGTGTCTCTTTCTCCATAATCTCTATCACAAATAGCTAAAATTCAAAAATTTCAGCCAAAAACCATAAACCGCAGCCATATCAAACAGGTCCTAAATAGGGTGCATCCTGTCGACTCTACATATCGAACCTACTTGAATGGGAACCAACACTGTTGCTTCCATCACCATGCCACTGCCCTACTGGCGAGTTAGTTTAGGTTAACCTGCATATTTTAATTACCTTGAAGAAATAATAAGAGTTGAGAGAAAAATCTGTATTAACCTTCGAATTCAATTTTTGGGTCTAATTAATCTATGATTCTATATATATGAAGACATTGGGGGTATTCCCCTATGAGTGATGGGCTCGTCACCACTAAAAATATTGGGAATTCAATATGAAATTTGGAACTTCAAAAAATCAAGTTATAACTTGGATTTTATTCTTTCACCTGAGAGTTTAGAAAGTTTCACCCCTAGTTGCTTGGAACTTTTCTTAGCGAGGGGCAAGATATCAAGGAGGGTACACTTGATGACACGTGCAATGTCACTAGGGCCCCGCTCATTTCGGCTTGAGCTTCTGACACGGGATAATAATGATTTATAGATTAACACACGTATTGATTGATGATCTTGTTTCACAGATCATGGATATGAGGATGTCAAATTAATAATATGGACACATGTTAGAGAACATGGTGTCAGATTAATCTACCATGAGGCACTATAAGAATTATTATATTCTTAAGTGTCATGAGTCGGTCTCATACATAGTATAATAGGATCCTTAGACCTAAGATCATCATAATTTTCTATATATATAATAGTTTACTTAGGGATTGCCAAACACTACTCCATAACTAGGTGATCATAAAGGTAGCTTTCTAGTTTACTATAAAACATGCGGTGAAATATGAGCAATCAAGACGGAATTTGCCCCCTTATATAACAGGAGAGATATCTCTGGGCCTCTCAATATGGTTGGATTAAGAAAATACATGGCCATGTTAAATGTGGTTGAAGAGTCAATCACAAACTGAATAATCCACTATAGATTCGAGTGAAGGATCAAGCTATCATAGGATGACATGCTTCTCGCCTTGAGCTCGATTTGGTATCATGAGATAAAAGGATTAGTACATAAGCTCTATATAGGTTCATCCAATATGATCTTTATGTATATTTGTGATTTTTATGTCCTGCTAGGGATCGCTACTAACTTATAGACCAGAAAGGAGTTTTCGGCCAATAGCCAAATATACATGAACCTACAGGCCATCACATACTTAACGAGTTGGAATGATAAGGATTCAGATGATAGACTGGTTGGAGCCTCTCCGAGTAGGATACTATCTTCACTCATGCCGGATAAAGATCCAGTCAGAGCCTTTCTGAGTTGGATATGATATCTAATAATACTGGATAAGAATTTGATTAGAGGCTATATATTAAGAGAGGTGTGGGCTAAGGGTGACCCCGAGACACACCCATTGGAACCCTAACAGCCACCTCTCAAAACTCCTATTGTGTGCATTGGTGCTAGAACACCGACACACAACGTTTTATTCTCTGAACGTGTGGATTTCGATAGAGGCGCGGCTACGATTACGATGCTGATCGGGATGATCATGAGGAGAAGGTTGGCCAGAGGACGATCGACTACTTCTACTACACCGACGTGCGCTACATTGAACCACCCACTTCAACTCTACTTCCACTGCATTGTGCGTCTAGTGGTAACAATTTATGATTTCTTACTTGCATGACTTCCAACAACACCTGGATATGTTGATAGCAGGGTATACATCATACAAAAATCCAACTTCCCTGGCATGCATGCTTTTGACTTGACGGCAAATCAGCTAGTAAATCTTGCCATGACGGTGATCTAGATATTTCCACAAAAATTCCAGGTTTCCACGTTGACTGGTGTTGGGGAGTGGCCCTCATCTAGACCCAATCAGCCTACCAGGATAAAGGTCCACCGTGTGTAATTACGTGACATGCCTATTTGGGCTATATCAAGAAAAAGATATGTCTATTCTTGTTAGTAAAGATCCTAAAAGGGACATTTGTATAAACAATCTTCTAACTATAAATATAGTCCCTATGACACTATGAAACAGGAAGAGAATATTTTCTATAAAAAGGCTTGTATATACACACTCTACACCTCTTTCTCGTTATTCACTGTTTAGCACATAACCACAAAACTGAAAATCCGATTAATCATTCGAGCTGTCGAGCAGCAGCAACGTACTTTATTAGTATATTAATTTGGATCAGTTCTGCCGCACAACAAGAAATCAACACTGTTTCAAAAAGTTAGTTCAAAAAACTAGACACTTGTCATACGCGATATACTTCTTGAACACGGAAATGTGAAGGGAAAGAGAGAAAAAAGCAAGCCAATGAAGAAACTCGTAAAAAATGAGCAAATTGGACGGTTACTAGCTGGTCAAGTCATTCAATTTCTTGATCTTTTGGTCTTCGCACGATATGGCTCCTAGCGCGTGAGCTTCATGTTGCCGCTAGAAATTGATTAGAAATATCAACCATGCATACTGCCAAAGTAACCATGACTTTGATTAGGAACTGACAGTCTGACACGCACCGGTCCTTTTTTTTTCTTAAGGGAGCTAATATATTGGACGTGCTGCTTAAGCTTCTGACTTATTTTTTTATTATTTATAAATTTTTTTCTAATTTTTTTTTGATTTTTTGAGCTTTTTTGCCGATTCTTTTTTTTGTATTCGTTTGTATTGTCTGTGATAAGCTAACATATTTTTTTCTATTTTTAATTTTTTTTAAAATTTAATTACGCCAAATAAACCATCTTCAGTTACAATGTTATTTCAGCTAGCTACAGTGCAATTTCAGCCATAAGCCACTATTTTTCAGCCCAACCGACGCGGGGCCTAATTCTTACAAGTATATAGTTCTCATGCCATGCCGCCCGCTCCGACCGGCTTCTTTCTCAGCTTTTGACTTCAATTTTTGGCTTCTCTACAGTAACTAGTTTTTAAACCGAGTGTCTTTTTAAGATGAGGTCTACTAGTTAATTATAGTACATACTGTACCAACTTCATTTACATCAGTAAAAACTGTACATGGGTTTCTATTACTCTGTAATCTCTCACACGAATAGCCCAAAAGTTATAAGCCTCAGCAAAAAAGAACATACCATAAGCTTTCAAAAGCCGTATAGTTTTTTTGTTTTTTAGCTTTTTTGCTTTCGTTTTTTCTTTGTTTCTTTATATATAAACATTTTCTTCATATTTTTCTATTTTTATTATTTTTTAATTTTAAAAACTAGCAACCATTATCGTACCAGCTGGTGAGAGCAGCCTTGTTTTTGGAAGAAATGGCGACTCGCCATTTTCAATGTTTCTAATTGATGTAACTAAGCTGGTGATTTTCAAATCCACGTCTTCAAATCGTCAAGATACTTACTGAAACACCCTAAAATTTCAAATTTTGAAATTCTTTTTAGAGTCTATTTGAAACCACAAACCTTCCCATTTCGGTATCTCAAGTGAAATCCCCTTTCTCTTTTGGCCATCTGTTTTTCTCTCCTAACCGGCATCCTTCTCCTTTCCGCCACCCCTCTGTTCATCTGTGCCTTGTTGGCCACCCCGCGCCGCAATTCTCCTTCGGTGTTCACATGAATTTCTGGTTTACCAGCGCATCCTGTGCATTCAAGCCTCCACCACCTTCGGTTGACATCACCCTGCCTTGGCCTGCTCATCGTGCGCTGACCGGAGCCTTCCACCGCAATTCAGTGCAACCCTCGACTGACGTGTGTGTTCACCCATACCTTTACCTCATCAGCTCGTGCAAACCTCACCCGGAGACCAAGGTACCTTCGACACACCTCGCCTGCTCCCTGGCCTCGTCGACTGCACCCTAGCCACCTCCCCCTTCCACATGCCAGCACCACCTAGACAGTGCTCCTACTCCCACCGCCTTAGCGCCCCTCTAAAGCCTCAGAGCCCCTTCGGATCACTTCACATGGTTCCCAGACACCCTCCATAGCACCCAATTGAGAGCAATCGCACTGACTCGCTATCGACGAACCTCTTCACGCCGGTGAGCCCTCTTTGCAATCTCCTTCGTTTCTCAATAAAAATTCAATTGCTTTTATCCTTAGCATCCCCAATGCATCTTGATTACACTATCGAGCTCACTTTAGCACGAGCATAACTATAGAGCTCTAGCAACGTGAGCCCTTGCTGAAAGGAGGGACCTCATTGTGGACAGCTCAGCCTGAGCTATCCTAGCCTAAGCCGCTTCTGCCACTGAGTTCGCCTTGTCCCGTAGATGGTTAAAAATCCTAGCGTCCTGCCGAAACTCCACCAGAGCCACCTTGTGCCATGCCCTGGCCCGTATCGCCTCATCTCGCTATTGGCCAAAATCACCACCCCTCAAGCCCGGCCAATCTCGAAAATGGAACCCCAAGGCCCTAAGGAACCTGTAGACGTCCTTGGTTGCCATCGGAGATCTTCGCTGGTGCTGCAATCGGCCGCCGCCATTGTTGCTCTGCTCCATCATCCTATAATGCCAGGAAGTAGGAGGGGTAGGAGATGACGATGTGGCTCGATCTCATTCGTTCACATCTCCATCAACGGTCCATGCGCACACGCCCGGTTGGGGCGATTCGACTGTGCATTTTAGGCCAAGCCTAGTACTGTTGTCAGACCCAGATTTTATAATCCGGATTCCTCTGTGATTCCACCGCACTATTCCCTGGATCAGTAGATAGTGCTCACAGATTACAGTTCTGAATATCAAAGATACATATTATGTGAAAGCGTAAATATAATAATAGTCTTACTCATGGGCCGATTAGGCCGAAATCAACAAAATGCGGCAGCAGAAGAACGAGCACACAGGTGGGACCTTCAAGACATGCCCACAGGCAGCCAACTGGAGGTTCACGGCCTAGTTCTTGACATCTTCATCTTCTTCGCCATCATGATCCAAAAGTATTGCTGAAGCGTAATGATTTGATTCCTGATTCTGGATTTTGTGGGGAAAGCGAATATGAGCACAAACCACCGTGCTCGCGAGCCAACACACAGAATGCAAGTAGATAATTTGCATGGCTTATCAAAGGAAGGCTCAGGTTATTTTATTTGCCATAAACTGCATTTGAAATATGATATATAGAAATCTCCTAAAATTTAGCTGTTTGAACCAAATCATATTGTGTGAAAGAATGCAATATTATTAATACTGATACAGATTTTTCGTTCACCATATATGGCATCTGCACCATATGCTTATCTTTCAGCGTTATAAACGCTTAACTTATCACTGGGACGACACCCAGGACAATTCAAACTAGGACCATCTGCAGCCCTTCACTTTTCCATTTCCACCCACAAAGTTTTTGAAATAGAACTATATCTGGTTAAGTTCCCATGTCCGCCCGTGACCGTGGGCACGGCTATTCGAATAGTTTTGACTCTGCAGATTTTGTACACTTTCACCACAAGAGACAATCAACTCGTTGCCCCACATGATTCCTTAGTCATGTGGTTGAGCAGACCATCACATTGACTTTTCAAAGTATCTAGTCCCTTTTCTCATTCACCTTATGGGAAACTGCTCACTTGCGGTGGGTTCCATCTATGCGCGGGATGTTTCCCACAGCCACTAGCGCAGCCGGGCTTCTACTTCCCGCAACGTTAGGACAGCTGGGAAACTTCACCCGCCACTGGTGTCTTTTCAGGCCCCCTTGCCATAGCATATCCACTTCCATCCACTACCGGTGAAATGAGTCCGGGGAATTTCGATAAATTTACTTAGCCAAGTTGTACTTTACAAACTTGCGGTTGTACTGTTTTACACAGGAGGTCATGACAAGATTCAGTCCTTAGGATTATCTGAGCAGTTTTACCACACTCCATAATTTGTGCTTCCACTGCAGCACATACCAGCCCCCAAACCATCCGCTCAGATATTAAAGCAAATTGAGAGTTTTGGGATCATAAAATAACCATGTCAAAATATACCAGTCATTCCCACCATGACTGTCCGAATCAATTTCTCGTGATTAAAAGTGATGCTTGGGGCAATTTCTTGCACCGGGTTCCTAAACAATGCTAAGCGTGGCATATAATTAAGGACTTATTTTCGAAAACTAACCATTATAAAGTTTTCCACTAGGCGACAAGGCTCACATATGCAATATTCCAAAGAGGGGTGTAATAATCAAGTTGAACAATGGGCATATAGCTAAAATTTTAAATCAACATATTTTGCACATAAACTAACAGCATGCAATTTGATAATTTAAACGAAAGTAATTTGCATAAAATGTAGGTTCAACATGATCAAAGTATTGACTCGCCTAGCGTGGTTTACCGCGGTCTTGAGCTCACTCAATGCTTTCTCATTCGATTGGCTTGAGTTTCTGATCTTTATCTTCACTTCACTCTTGATCTCGCTTGATCTCTCGATTCTTCAGGACTTCAATTTTCTAGTTGCGCGCTAAACAACTGAATCCAAACAACTACAAATAACTCAAAAAAAACTCCAAATAAACTCAATTTAGTTTTATTATGAGTTAATGGGTGTTTCGAGTGATGTGGGGCATGGCCGGTGGTAGAATACGATGGTTTGACCTTTTATTAATACTTTCTTTTATTATTATTTTTGTATTTATCAAGGAAGTTCCATGAGTTAGATTAAATGCTGAGCATTATTTTGTCGAGCGCTAATATCCAGGGCATATGCTATATAGAAGTGATATATACAATTTTTAGCTTACTGAATTAATGTTAGAATCCGGGTTGATCGCATTTTGTGGTGCGACATTTTATGTACACTTAGTTATTACTAGGCTAAGTTTAATTTGAATTAGGGTCTATTTATACGAGTCCCAGCTTGCTATATATGCTCAATATTACTATACTAAAGCTAGTGTTAAGATTTAATGGCACATTATCGTTTTGTCTAAGCTTCAGTTATTATTAAGCTTAGCTTTAGAATTTTAACTTAAATCATTTATCCGAGCAAGGCTTGCTTTACAGGGTCACATTTCCATATTTGCTATTTAGCAAAATTTACCACTAAGGTTTATTTCATGGTGGTCTAACACATGTCAGGACATATATGTTTATGTTATAAGCAAAAGTATGCTTTATTGTATGTGGATATTTAACCAAAGTCACTACATCTTTTTACTAACTATGACCTCAATTAACTATTTAGGCTATATTAGTTGTTAATATAGTAAATAATCAGATATTAATTATTAAGTAACCTTATTTTACCTCCTAATTAAATTTACTACATTCCCTAGATTATTTCCAAAATTGTCCATAATTTTCACCAGAATTTCAAATGAGCTCTAAAATTCCTGGTTTTAGTTCCATTGGGTAGATCTTGAATTTAGATGGATTTAGAAATTCATCTCATTCAATCTGGAGTTAAGTTGAATAAGTTATGCCCATTTGAAGTTCTCAGTCTAATTAAATCCAAAAAATACTAAATCTCTGACAGGTCAGTCCCACTTTCCAGTTTATAAGCTTCTATTTTATTCTTATTCCCAATCTTTGTGCCATTGACATGTGGGACCAGCTACTGTTCTTTAATTAATGGTGGGGTCCATATGTCAGTGAGGGGTTTTTAATTAATAAACAAATTTCACACTTATGACAATCATTAACCATTAATTAGCATTAATTAATCCTCTGTCTAAACTAAATGAGCTTGCTTATATTCAAGTTATTTTTTAATACTTCCATTATTCTTTTTTTTAATATTCCCTAATCACTTTTAACATTTCCTAATCACTCTCTCTGTTTACTGTAGCTCGGCAAAAATATCCTAAAAACCTATCCTAAATATTGCGGCCAGAGGAATCGAACTCAGGTCTTTGAAGCGAAAGCGCACGTAGCTAGCCACTCGGGCTCAAGTCTTACCTGACGGAAGGGGGGGGGGGGGGGCGAAAAATGCAGTTGGGCTAGCCGTGCGGGGCTGAAGCAGAGGAAGCTTGGGGGCGGTACGGTCGGCGACGTCGCCGGCGATGGGTGGCCGGAGAGTGTCGGGTGATGGTGAAAATGCGTCGCACGCGCCGAGGTGAGGCCGGTGGGGGTGTTGGCGGGGACCGGGGGCCTTCAGAGCGTGCCGGCGGTGAGCGGTGAGCTCGGAGGAGCTCTCGGTGGCGGCGAGGTACGGGTGGCGGGAGGTGCAGGCGAGGTCGAGAGGAGCTTCACGGAGTGCCGGAGATGGTTCGGGCGTTGGGAAATGGGTTCTAGCGGCGTGGATCGACGGGGAAGCTCGGCGGCCGGAGTTAAGGACGAAGGAGCTCGCCGGCGATTTAGGGGCTCAGAGCGCGATTGCCTGTGGTGGGAGGGATAGGAAGGCGTGGCGGAGTGGACGGAGGGGCGTGCTGGATTTATAGGCAGCGGGGCAATACGGGCAACGGGCGGCGCCGTTCGGTCACTTCGGGGCGGCGGTGGCAGGCGGCGGCAGCGGGAATCCTGGCTGGCGCGCGTGACCTCTTGGACAGCCTTTTGCGCCGCGCACGCGAGGGGATGCGTCAGGGCAGTGGGGCAGCAGCGAAGCTGGGCGCATGGGCGCCACGGGGAGGCTGTGCAGGTAAGGAGCAGAGAAGGGGGTCGGGAGGAGGGAGAAGAAGCTGCGCGCAGGTGTGGGGTCTGTCGGCCAGAGAGAGATAGCGGGGAGGGAGCAGGGCCCACGTGGCAGTGGTGGAGAGTGAGGGAGCGGGTTGGGCTGCGGCCGGGGAGAACTGGCGGGGCGAGCTACGGCTCGGGGAGGGAAGCGAGCAGGAGCAGGGGAAAAAGAAAGGAGCACAGTGCGAGGGGGGAATTAGCTGGGCCGGCTGGCAGCGGGTGGGGAAAGAAATAGGGATTGGGCCGGGCCATTTGGCCGGCCTGGCCTCATCTCCATCCTTTTTTTTATTTGTTATGTGTTTTTGTGTATGTAGCATTTATATTCTATTCCTTTTTGCTAGCTCACGCAATTTCATATTCATATCTACTTACTATTGAATTTAATCCTTGCATTTTGTAGGCATATTTATATGTATATCTAAATACTTCCATATAAATTTTCATTTGGATTTATATTTTCCTCTTTTACTTTTATTGTCATTTGCCCCACTATACCCAAAATGAAATTTCATGTTTTAATTCAAGTTTCTCCCTCCCTTTTATGGATCATCTTTTCAGATTTGTATTCTAAATTTTAATTCTCTATTATTTGAACATGTTTGTTTCTTTCTTGAACCTTTTAACTTTTTGGAACCTCAACCAAATTTCAGAAGAACACCACAAAATCCAAATTTTCAATAAATATATTCTGCAAAAATAATTCAAGAAATTCATATTTTCAAATTTAAAATTTTCAGGATGTCACAATTGTTCATCCCAAAACCCGCCTGCTACTGTTTGAACTTGGTACTATAGCCACCCGATCCGCAATGAACAGTATCAAACCCATTACTGTTCATCCAAAACCCTAAAATCAAAAATACCTTTATTTTGACCGTTTCGACCACGTGAATCCATTTCGACCTCTGTTTTGCCAAATCATGCCTCGATAAAATCCAAGCACTATTCTAAAATCAATCCTACACTTCCAAAATCTGCCTAACACGTTTATAACCATCTTGACTGTCCCAAGCATATTTGGCCCAACTCTAACCCTGTCAGCCAATCCAAGCATTGTTAAACTTTGACCACCCAACCTATTTCCTTTTATATCTTTTCTTGTTATTTAATTACATTTTGTTCCCAGCTTGCATTCTGTAAAGCAGGAACTTATTTTCTCTCATTTTCCGCAGTAGTGAACGGATCAAGCGAGTTGGTCAACAGAAGAGCTGCAAGAGTAATTAAAGTAAGCTTGAAGCCGGTAGAGAAGACCAAGAACAACGAGAAGTAGGCAAGTCACATGTTTTTGATCATGTTGAACCTACATTCTGTTAATTATTTACTTATAAGTACTTTCATTACTTTTTATTTACGCTCTGATATTTTAGTTACATCCTACCACTGAAAAAGCTCTGTTTACTTTGATGGCCATATTCACCTTGATAAGACTTAGTAATGTTAAATCTACTATTTAAATACCCATGGTAGCGTAGGGAACTCAACTATTTTATACTATAGATTGGCAGACCATTTTTGGCGGTAACTTTGTAAAAGTGTGAAACCATCTAGGCCCCTAAAAATTGGTTTTGGTAATTGATAAATTTATGTAAATATGGGACTAACCTGTTTAATGAGCATGCAAAGGTTTAGTCCATTTGTGAGCAACAAGATG
Source organism: Dendrocalamus latiflorus (assembly GCA_017311315.1). Lineage (NCBI taxonomy): Eukaryota > Viridiplantae > Streptophyta > Magnoliopsida > Poales > Poaceae > Dendrocalamus > Dendrocalamus latiflorus. The sequence continues at coordinate 33,012,973 of CM029663.1, forward strand.
CAAGCCAAAGGATATAAAAAAAAGACCTAAAGTGGCTCAAGGCAACAGTATATTTAGAATAGGATCCTTTTATTTTTACCGGTCTTAGGAGAAATGGTGGAAGACCGGATTATAGGGTAGATAATCGTACCATAAAGAGGGATCATGGCAAGTAGCTTGATAGCAAATTTCTTATGCCATTTGGATCAAATTAGAAGCATGCATTCTTCAAAAATCAGTTTTAAAATCAAAACTGTGCTCTGTCTGGAAGAGCGGTAGTACCGCTGATTTGAACGTCGGAACTACCGGAGAACGGTAGTTCCGCGCCCAGAATCGGTACTACCGGCGACCGGAAGCTCCGAATTTCGAGCATACCCTTTTTTCCAGAGAGCACCCCCGGATGCATCTGAGTTCTTGCGGGAACGGAAGTACCGGTACTTTCAACGCCGGAACTACCGTAGTGAGCGGTAGTTCCGCATTTTGGAGCGGTACTTCTGGAGCCCGAAAGATTCGGAGGGTGAGCGGAACGTTTTTTCCAAAGAGCTCATCCAGATGAAATCTGGATTTTCACGGAGCGGAAGTACAGGCGGTTTCAACGCCGGAACTACCGCAGGTTGCGGTAGTTCAGCTATCCAGAGCGGTACTTCCGGATTCCGGAAGCTCCGGTCTCAAAGCGGAGCCTTTTTTCCAGAGAGCGCCAATCTGGGAATTTTGGATTTCGGCTCAAGCGGTAGTACCGCGCCGACTTTGCGGAACTACCGGAGAGAGGTAGTACCGCAAATTACAATGGCGGTAGTACCGCGCCGTCAAATCGAACGGTCACTGCAGAGCTCTGACATAGCTGTTCTGTCGCGAGATTTGGTAGCGGTAGTACCGGCCCCATAAGAGTGGTAGTACCGCTCATCCTGAATTTTTCATGTATTTGTGCAAAACAGCTAGTTTTGGTTGGTGGAGGCTATAAATACCCCCACCACTGCTCAAGGACAAATGTTAGAGACACATTGAACATTCTTTGAGCCCTAGAGCATTCATTCCACCCTCATACTCACTTTGTGCATTCAATTTGAGGTGGTTGAGCAAATAGTGCTAGAATTCATTAGTTGATCCATTTGGCACTCATTTGCACTCAAGTGAAGCCCAGGTTTATTACTCTTAGTGCTTGCTGGCACTTAGACGATTGGGCGGAGGTTCGATTGGTGATCTTCTCAAGGAGCTTGTGAGAAGACCCGGTAGTCTTGTGAAAGTCGGAGCTCACCTACCCGGAGCGGGGAAGAGCTACCACTAGTGATCGAGGTGCTTCAGCTTAATTCGTGGAGCCGGTCCGATTCGTTCGGGCTAACCTCAACACGGACTAGGGGAAACCGGCAAGTTTCCGAACACCACGGTAAAAACATCGGTTGTGTTCATTTCTCTCTTAGCTTTTGTTTATTTATTTCAATGTGATCATTTCCTTGCTTAGAGCTAGGATTGCTATATTCTTGACTAGAATTATGTAGGATTAATTGCTTTACATTCTTGTCTTTTAAATTGTGAAGAATTAATCAAGTAAACAAGAAAATTTTAAAAACCTCCTATTCACCCTTCCTCTAGTCGGTATCCTTGATCCTACAAAGTGTTTCTAGAAAAGAGAACATCCTAGGAAACCATGTGTTGGTTGAATAATGCTATTGCTGAGCATTGTGATATGGGTTTAGAGACAGAATGTCTCGGAGTATAACGAGGACAAAGTTTGGAGAAAGTAAGGATGACCTTATGCTGAGCAAAGAATATAGTGATCGCCCAACCACAAGTTTTGACTCATCAAACCTGATTTAGTAGCTATTCAAATCGATTGAATATCTACAGGAGTACAGGAGAGTTGGTATGGAAAGGGGTAAAACCATACTGAACAACAGTAGCTTCCTCTTAGGACGGACAGAAGATATCTCACCGAGTCGGTGGATACCCGGGTCTGAGCTGGAGATCTACTGGGTAGAGCCTATATAAAGGATGAGCAATGAAACGACCTTATTTTCTTAACTCAGTCATGAGGGTTAAGTAATCTTGTGGGTAAAGCTGGGCAACTCTACGAAGTAATGACAATGGTATCTCGAATACGCCGTACTTCTGGTAAAAAAAGCTATGATCAGTGGGTGATTCTAACAGTGAAACATAAGTGGATTTGAAAACGATTTGAAAATGTTGAGGTTTGGTAGATAAGTTTTGAAACTCCAAATTCCTTAAGTAGTTATTATTCTTTTGTATTTAAAAATATTTGCAAATAAAATTGCATCCACATCTCCTAATAAAACAACTATATTCCCATCACTTGAGAATCTTGATAAGTAGCTATATAGTTTTTCCCTATGTGATTAGTCGAATACTGTTGATTTTACTTAGTCTTACTATAATCTCCACCACAACAGATACCAGAAGAGAAGAGGATGTTGCAAGTTTTCGTGTTAGGATTACGATCACATTCAAGCGTTCCTATGGAGTCTTCTTCTGTTCTTCTGAATGTAAGTTAAATTTTAGGCTTGGATGCCCGTATTGTTGCTAAAGTTGACCGCTAGGTCTTATTTTAACCAAATTAAATTCTTTTAATTGTTCATGAGTAGGCATGATATTCTTTCTACCCACAATTAAACTCTTGGACTGTTATGAGTTTGTATGACGTTCCTGTTTAAAAAAAAAGGGGCGTTACACTTACGATCCCATCATAATTCTAGATCCAAACCTACGGCCTCGTCCCTTGTCAAGCAAAAACAGTCCTACGCATGATCCCAACCCCAGTAACCACGGTTGAAATTATGTTGCAAATGCAGGCCCTTTTTCCGGCTTCTAAAAAATACTTTTTGATTTTTCTACATTAACTATCTTTTAAACGAAGTGTTTTTAAAATAGAGTTTATAAGTTGATTGTAGTATATATTATAGCGACTTCATTTATATCGGTAAAAACCACACACGAATTTTTATTACTTCGTACTCTTTCTTACAAACAAACTAAAAATCATAAGGTACAACTAAAAGTCTAAAACAAAGTAAAAAAAGAATAGGCCCGGAACGTTTTCCGTGTGTCAATCAATTCCATCAAAATGATCATAGAATAGACTTAATAAATTATTATCGTCCTAGGGACTTCCATGTTGCTTTCCATCGTCAAGCAGAAGGTGTTCCTTACCTCATCGAGGTATACACGGACCTCGCCATTGGTGCATCCATACACAAAGTCATGCGCGCAACTTTCTAGAGGCAGCCTCCCATTCCTATCATCACCATAAATGAGGCATCCTAATCGAATGTGGCTTCGGGTTCATGGTGATCTTTTCCGTTATCTGTTTCTCCGTTGTGCTGTGAAATTTTGACTTGGGCGAATAGAACTTCCTACGAAGCGCAAATAAAACAAGAAATAAAAGTAATAAAATATCTTGGGAGCAAGTAGTATAAAACCATTAAAAAAAGAAAATTAGAATCTCAGTACTTAATTTATTTTCCTCGCTACTTTGGACCGTAGAGAAGCTTAAATCTGTTCCAAATAACTATGGCTTCTACTTTTCATTTTTAGAAATCAAAAGTTATTTAGAACGCGTTGAGTACCGTTGCTTTTCCCTTTTTCTTTTGTATTAGAAGTAAGTCTATATAACATTCTAAATTTTATTTGAAAGTCCGCCCAATACTCCAACTATGAAATTAGACATTTGACTCTTCGAACTTTGCAATCCAGTTAAATAACACCTTGACCCGGTTTCGTATGATGATATTACCCGTGTGACGTAATAAGTGGACGGTTTTACCACGTAGAATGACATGTTAGCCAAGTTAGATTAATGACATGTGGGGCTCATAAGAACTTCTCCCGCACAAAGCTCTTAGCCATGCTTTCATGGTCACTGTTTCCTGTAGTTTCCTCTCTCTTTGTTTTAATCAAGGAGAGAGGGTTTTATGGGTCCTATCTGTTATTCATCTAAACTTGATCAGCATGTTATTCTACGTAGTAAAATCATCCGCTCATGGTGCCACATGGGTAATACCACCATCCAAAATTAGATGAGTGTGTTATTTAAATTGTATTGCAAAGTTTAAAGGTAAAAAAAGAAATGATATTATCGGTTAATTAATATATAAAAATAGCAAGACCAGAACGATACCGGAGAGCCACCGGGTTAAAGAGAACAGTAGAGAAACCGAGTGAGTTTCCATCGGTTGAAGTTTTCAACTGTTCTTGTCCTTTCAGTACGGATGTTTATTCAAGGTTAAACGTCCTGCGTGACACTCTCTCAACATCAACTAGCCAACTACTGTCTCCATCTTATAATATAATCCGATACATATACTTAGAAAACATATTAACTTGGTAATATGTAACATAATTAAATCATAGTTGTTTCTATTACGTAGATATAATACTATTTTTCTATTAAAAACAAATGTAAACTAATTTTATTAAATAATATTTAAATAATATATCTTGTAGATACGTGCGCGAGGCTTATATTAGGAAGGGAGGAAGTAGTAGCAGCAATCATCTACTGTGTGCGGCTGTGCAGAGCTCAAGAAACCTGTGTGAAAAAACAATTGCGGGAAGGAGAGAGCGTACAAACCGGGAAGAAAGACCAGGCGGCACGCGGTGCCGCGCGGACCCTTCCTTCGTCGCTGATTTCCCACTCCGTTTTCCAGCCGCGCGCGTCGACGACCGGTCAGTCGGTCTTCGACCTCGCGCCCCCCCTCTCCTTGGCAACTTGGACCCGTGCAGCTACGCTGCTACCTGCTGTATAAGTACGTGTGCTCCCCATCTGCCCCCTAGGACCATCAAGTTCTTCATTCGTCGCGCATAATTGCTAAGCTACCTCAGCGCCTCCTCTTCTCCCTGCTACTAGCTGCGCGCAATCGGTATGTGAGTCAATCGCCGAACTCTGCAATTGTTGCTCTGCTTCTTGCTTGTCATGTTCTTCTTGTTCTTGGCACTTCATGGAGCTTTGATGTGATGGCGAAAAGTGTTCTCTCTAAAATTCGTGATGGTTAAAAGAGTTAATATTTGCGGTTTTGGGTTGTCGTCGACGCATTTTCTAAGATAGAAATCAAATTGGATTCAGTTTCAGCCCTTGTCTGGTACAGTGTGCCTACTTGTGATAAGGCCAAGCTTCTGCTGCATTTTTATTGTTGCGAGGATAAGCTCATGGTTTTCTAAGCAAGCCCAAGCAATTTTTTTGGTCTTAATTCCGGGCTAAACTAATGGTTCCTGGTCGCCAAGAATTTCAACAAGGCTTCCATTTTTTTTTTGTGTGTGTAAAATAATCATGCCATGATAAACTCTGATTCTGTCCTCTATAATTTGCAGAAGCTAGCCTGTCCAAGAACCAGTCGTCTCCACAAACGGGAGGCAGTCTTAGGATGACTCTGAGTTCACTCAACACAGAGCGAAACCTCCTCCGCTCTCCGAAGCCGCAGAACCCCCGAGATGCCTCCGCCGCGCCGGTGAGGTCGCCGAGGTTCGCCTTCATGGGCAGCCCGTCCAAGAAGATGGCGCGCGGCAACGCTCTCGAGAGGTCGCTCAGCTTCAAGAACTGGGAGGCGGAGGCGGCGGCCGAGCCGGAGACCGCGGGCCGGTGCATCAACGGCGCGAGGCCCGGGAGCCTTGTGCTCCAGAGCAGCCCCAGGAGCGAGCAGCGTGAGTCCCCGCGGCCGGCGCAGGCTCTCCTCGAGTTCATCTCCCCGAGGCCACGCTACGAGCTTGACGAAGCGGCGACCAAGGTGCAGAAGCTCTTCAAGGGCCACCGGACGCGGCGGAGCCTTGCGGACTGCGCCATTGTCATCGAGGAGCTCTGGTAAATAACAACGCGCATAGGCCATAGATGCTGATGCATGTTTCAGGATGCTCATTTAGAAGGGGTTCTTGACTTGCTGTGCTGTGTTTTTTCAGGTGGAAGGCCTATGATTCAGCTTCCCTGAACATCAAATCCATCTCCTTCTTCGACGAGGCGAAGCATGAGACGGCGGCTTCCCGGTGGTCGAGGGCGGGGAAGAGGATCGCCAAGGTCGGCAAGGGGCTCTCCAAGGATGAGAAGGCCCAGAAACTGGCACTGCAGCACTGGCTCGAAGCTGTAATCTTCTAGTTTCTGAAAGCTCATGCTTTTTTTTTTGTCTCCGTATCGTCAAATGATACTGATAGTGCTCAATCTTTATGCTGCTTTAGATTGACCCAAGGCATCGCTACGGCCACAATTTGCATCTGTATTACGATATATGGTCTGCGAGTTCCAGCACCGAGCCATTCTTCTACTGGTAAGCACTAATGTCTGAAGCAACTCCTCAGTTCAACTGACAAAGCTTCCATTTTTTAGTACAATCAGAGGTTGCTCTTGTTGATCCTGACAAGTTGTTCTTTCTTTTGTGTTTTCAGGTTGGATATTGGAGCCGGGAGAGACCTTCATCACAAGAAGTGTCCAAGAATCAAGCTATATTCACAATTAATCATGTACCTCGGACCAGTATGTGCCCTCGACACCCATTTCCTATCAATTGCCGAGTTCTTAGCAGCCTATAAATTTATGGGGGCTTATTATTCTAAATGTTATTTCGATTGCAGAACGAGAGGGCGGCTTATGAAGTTATTGTGGAGGAAGGAAAGCTGTTGTATAGGCAAAGTGGACTTTTTGTGAACACCACTGAAGATTCCAAATGGATATTTGTATTGAGCACAACTAGATCATTATACGTCGGACAGGTAATTAGAATGTACTATCCATTTATTTTCTTTCAGCAGTTCTGCGTAACACGTTCTATGTTATGATGAATCAATCCTGAGTGTTTTTAATCTTGTGAGCAGAAGAAGAAGGGTAAATTTCAGCACTCAAGTTTCCTAGCTGGGGCAGCTACAACAGCTGCTGGCAGATTGGTTGCCAAAGATGGTGTTCTTAAGGTAATTTTCTATAGACCTGCAGACAATTATCTGAATTACTTCTGCATTCATCTTGTCATGTTTCAAGGTCTGAGTAGACTAAAGTTAATTTCCTTTCAGGCAATATGGCCATACAGCGGTCACTACCTCCCAACAGAGGAGAACTTCAGAGAGTTCATCAGTTTCTTGGAGGAAAACAGTGTTGATCTAGCCAATGTCAAGGTAAATTTACCATCAAACCATATTGCTTGTCTCAATAACCAACAAGTTTCCAGGGATGTTATGTGATGAACATTTCCAATGCATTTCCAGAGATGTTCAGTTGATGACGATGAATACCCGTCATTCAAGAAGACCTCAGATCAGCCACCAGAGGAAGCTGAGAAGCCTACTGAAGTAACAAATGATGAGACCCTGAACAATCCACAAATTGAACTACCTGAGGTAGACATTGTTAAGGAAGTGGTTGTCGAAAACAGTGAGGATACAGAGGCAGCACCGAAGATGGTTAGCCGCCCATCATTCAAATGGGCAACTGCTGCTGGCGCGCGCATTGGCTGTGTCCGGGACTACCCAGTTGATCTCCAAAGCATGGCTCTTGAGCAGGTCAATCTTTCACCTAGCGTTGTGCCCTCTCCGAATGCGAATAGGCTACCGATTCCGTCTCCTCGCCCGAGCCCAAGGATCAGGCTGTCACCTAGGCTGCAGTACATGGGTCTTCCGACTCCAACCGGTTGCAAGCTCCCGATCCCGAGCCCGGAGATCAGAAGGTCTCCTAGGCAGCAATTGATGGGCTTTCAGACACCTGCAGTGGCTCTCACACTCCCCAAGCACAAGGGCAAGTGATGTGATGGCATTGTTCATGCTGCTGTCTCGCAATAGCGCACTGCTGTTATTCAAGCTATAACAGCAGTTTTAGTTGGTTATAGCTAGATCAGAGGAAACAGTTTTGCCATATGTTTTGTTCTTTGGTTGTGTACCACCATTCTTTACTATGTTCGTCCTGTTCTTTGACCTGAGGTGCATCAATTGCACAGTGTAAACTACAAGCTTTACAGTCTGAAGTCACAAATTTTCAAATACCGTATGTAACTGCAGATTCTTTTAAATAAAAGTTTGTTTTGTTCACCATTGTCTGTGAAGGAAATTCTTATGTTCAAAGATATGCCGATCTTGATGTTGTATATATGAATCAAGAACTCATGTTTGCCAATGGCAGCAAGCAGACACTTGTACTTGCAGTACAACTTTTCAGTTTGCCTGAACCCGTTTTCCATTACGAATATGTGAGACTATGTAGAGATCATTCTATAGTTGTGATAAGTAATTGACTTTTGGATTAGAGTATTGCGAAGTTTGAGCTTGGTTTTTGAGAGTTTGCAAGTTCTTCAGTTAATTCTGTTGTTGGCGGTATGACCGGCATTAGGACTGTGATCATGTTGGCCAAGTGCGGTAGTACCGGTCTTGAACAGTGGTCAGACCGGGACGTGGTACTATCGGCGTTGTATGGGCGGTACTATCAGAGTGAGGCGGTATGATCGGCTTTTAGTTGGTGGTCATACCGACTGAGGAGCTTTTGGGTCGTGCATTTATTTGAATTGAGTTGCTGGAGTGTGGTCATGGTATGGGGGTGTTGTTTATGTGCATATAGGTTTATTGTTTTGTCCTAGGTTTAGGATCAGCAATTTGGTTGTATACATTTTGCATTGTGTATTGTTTGGATTAATTGTGTCAATTGATAACTTTGTGTATTATGCGGTCCTACGTGACAGTTTGCTTGCTATTGTTGATTGTAGGACTTCAGAGCTAGGTCATGGTGAGACGTGGGAGGACTGGGACTAGACACGTGATGGTGTTGAGGTCCAGAATGGTCAGGGAGACGCCGATGTTGTTTGAGGCTCATGGAGTGCTTGCAAGTTGGGACAACGAGAAACCAGAGCGGGAGTTACTGGTGGTGGACATGATGGTCAACGACAAGGTGGACTAGGACTAGTTAGGGTTAAGTTATCCATACCAAGTAGAGAGAGGGGTTAGGGTTTTTGGAGATAACTTTGTGAGAGATGTGAGAAGCATTTGTGGCTGAGCTTTTTGTCATCCTTAGGCTTTGTGTGTGGCTAGAGAGTGGTTGTAAACATTCATCTTCAAGTATCAATAGAGATCAAAATTCGTCCAAGTATTTCTCTCTTATGTTCAAGTGATAAAATTTTGATTTGGCTTGGTTTTTGGTGTTTCCTCTTCTTCCCTTGTTCTTGCTTTGTGCTAAGGATGTGTAAGTGATAAAGATGTATCTTGAAGACTAGATCTCATCCATTTAGGCACTTGTATTTACAAGTTATTGTGTTTGCCCGGTTTTGGCTCAAGAAGGGGTGATTTTGGGGTTTTGGTGTTGTGAGCATTTTGGCATGAATTTGTGCAGTGATCTAGCTTGATATAATATGTAAGAACCCATCTAAGGTCATCTAGATCATTAAGAACTCATGAGCAAAAGTAGATCGAGATTTTCCTCTTTTGTTCGGTTTTGGTGCACTCTTCCTTCGAATGAAAAAAGGTCAGAACTTTAGCAATAATTCTCTTGATCGTTGATTGGAATAGGTTCCTGACATTATAGAGAAGGTGTGTGCAAAGTTTCAAGTCATTGGATCAACCAATCAAAAGTTACATTGATTTTTGGATTTGAAATAGCGCTGAAGTTACTGTTCATTCCTGAAATAGCTGTAGCAGTGTTCTAACTGGGTTATTGCAGCATCCCCTGATTTTACTGTTCACGGCAGTCTGACCGCTATTGAAATAGAGGTCTGACCGGCCTGGAGGTCAGACTGCTCTCTTCATGGAGGTCAGACCGATATGTATGTAGAGGTCAGACCACCGGGGGTTTTCAAATCACGTTTTGCTTCGTTTTGATCAGATCTTCCCTTGTGATTATTTTCCTAATCTTTATAGCTTCCATAGCTATTGAAGCGAAGAGTTTTGCTTTCGCTCAAAGGAAAAGATTTTGAAAAGCCTCAGAATTAGTTTGGACTCCTATTCACCCCCTCTAATCGCTATATTCGATTCTATAGATAGAAATTGGAGTTTCCAAACATCACCAATGAGTTACACTTAACTGCAAGATCATAAATAAAGCACTCATAAAGGTAAAGGAAAATAAAAATATTTTCACAAAGGAAAAGCAAATTCAAAATATTTTCACAAAGGAAAAGCGAATACAATCTCCTCAAAATGGAAAGGCAAAAATCCCTGCAGGTCAATTCAGAAATCTTGGCTCAATGTAGCCGCGAATTTTTTGTACGGATAACCTTTTTTTATTCGGAAATACAGAAATATACCCGCGGGAAATTTTTTTTACAAAAATAGCCTCTAGTCGCCCAATGGGTGGGCGACTAGAGCCTGTCGCCCACCCGGGAAGCGACAAGAGTTTATGTCGCTTCACGGGAAAGCGACATCATGGAGTCGCTTTCTCACTGGGCGATTTAAGAAAGTCGCCCAATGGCTAAGCGACTTGTAATGCAGTCGCCCAGTAGGTAGGCGACTTCATTCAGTCCCCCTGATTTTTGTAGAGTTTTGGCAATTTTGTAGTTTGAAACAGAGAAAAAAATCTGGTATAGTTGTAATAAAAGTTTATGTGCACTGTATGTTGTAGGTGCACAAAAAAAATTCCAAATTTTTTTAAGAATGATTGACCGTAGAACGATAGATACATAGAGTGGTAAGTGATATTTTGATGTTGCTGAGAAATAGTTTACGGAGAGAATCGGTATGACTTGCTATCTGAATCATTGAATGCGAACATGCTAGATAATATAAGCTTATGTCAATAGAAATAAACTTCATAATAACATGCCGCGTATATTGTTATTACATGCATAACATATAGCATGATATGCGACTAAGAGCAACTCCGACAGTACTATTAGTAATGTGTGGAACCATGTACTTGTAATGTTCAGAACTCCACCACTAGTCCTAACATGCCTTAGGGAATATAACTTGCTGGGTCTATTACATTTTGTCTACTGGGTGTAGCGTGGTTGTTTCCCCTTTTTATCGCGCCTTGAAGATGGCTCCGCTGCATCCTTGTTCCGGTCACTCTTGGTCTTGAGAGCCGCCTCACGAGCTTGAAGCTCTTCCTCCTGACGCTTGATGGCTGCTTCACGCAGACTTAACTGCTCCTGCCTCCTTTGCAGCTCATCCTCCTTGCCCTTCAGACGGTTTTGGTCCACCCTCACGTGGCGCTCTTGCTCAAGCCGCATCTGTCGTTCCACCTCGCGAGCCTGAGTCATCTTGATAAAGTATTGTCCTTTGTTTTCCACCTCCACTGCCCGGTTCTATGGCCATGCCGGCGGCACCCGATCCACCCATTCGATGAACTTGCAAGGCTATGTGTGGCGTGGTAGATGTCATGGATCAAGTTGAAAAACGATAACGAAAAATAAATGATTTAGTTGTCGTCGTTACCACGAAGTCGTCATCCAGGTCTGGACACTTGAAGAACCTACAGCCGTAGTTGGCTCGTTGTACTCGATCCGTGCAGACTCCCAACAAGGTCCTAAAGCCGCAATGGCACTTCGGGCGCTCATGCCACTCCGGCACTCCAAATGGGTCGGACCTCCAGGAAGACATTGTTGTGTAGTAGTATTGTGATGGCTTGAGGAGGAGATGTAGTATGGAAGACATAGGAGGCCTTTATGTAGGCAGGTTATCTGGTGCAGTGGGCATAGTCCATGGAGAGGACGACATGCGAATCTTTTCACTTTTTCAGGATCTGGTGCAATAAATGTCCCTATGTAGGCTTTTCAGAGCATGTAGCCTCGTAATAAATTCATAGTTCGTAGCCTTTTCAGAGGTTGGACCATTCAATGTATCTGGTACAACGTAGCCTTTTCCGTCGTTTGCAGGAAATAAGTGCTACAACATTGCCTTCTCAGAGGCCAGTAATCATAATTTTTGAAACAACAAGCTAAGGTGACATGAAAACTCACTGGAAAGGATACAGGCCTATGACGTGAACACTCACTGTAAAGGCTACAGCCTACGCCCTTATTTTGTTGGTTTCTGGAGCGATAGGCCTGGATTATCCTCAGGATTCCAGTGTAGCAATAAATGTCCCTATGAAGGCTTTTCAGATCGTGCCTTTATTTAGGCAGTTTAGCTGGCATGTGTTGTAATCTGATTGAGCAAAGCTGCCCTGTTTTGTCATATCACTGCGTAAAGCTGGCATGTGTTGTCATCTCACCGAGTAAAGCTGAGGGCTGTTGTCATGTCTCTGGGCAAAGCAGCCCTCTTTTTTCCCGCCGTTCGATATAAATAGCACGGTTGAGGTCCCATGAAGTTGTAGCCAGAAAACTCTATAAATCGAACAAAGAAGTACCTTCTATTTCGTGGTGGAACATACCATGGCGGAAGATGAGGGGCCAGTCGGATATGGGTCACCGAAGGAAGACCTTCCCTTGGAAAGGAGGGAGATGTTCGGTCCACAGTACTGCTTGATACCAAGCCGGCGTGCGCAACCAGCGTGGCCGAAATGCAGACACAATGAGTACGTGGTCGTGCAGGTCCTGGAAGGGCCGAACGATGGCGGGCGCCGTTTCTTCCGATGCCCACGCTCCGGGGTACAAATTACTAATAGTACATTTTTGTTATTGCTTATGGGCCCTCCATGTTTACTGTCCTTTTTCGCAGATGGGGAAATGCGACTTCTCCTGCTGGATCGACCCTCCTCATGAACGGTATATTGACCGTTATGTGGGTACTTTATGGGACCGAATAATGGACTTGGAGTACCGAATGGAGACTTTCAATGAGGAGAACAATGACCTCCGCCAACAGATGCAACGCGAGAGGGGAAACGAGGAGGTTGTCAACATAGGAAGCTCGTACGATCCGACATGTTGCTGTGCAAACCCAAGTTGCATATGTGCGTGCCACTACCACGATGGCCAGCCCCGTTCGAGGCGTCCACTTCAGCAGTTCTCCATGTGGGTGCCACGAGGCTCATTTGGCATATAAGCAACGATGTGTATGGTTGTACCGTAGTATGTACGAGGGTCGATCGAAATAATGTGCAATGTTGTTAAGCATGTCATGAATTCATTGTCTTGTGCACGAGCCACAAAAGTATCTCATTTTAACAAACAGCAAATACATGTACTAAATAAGTACATAACCAACTACATTACAGAAAAGTCATGTAACTACTGATCAGGACATGCATTGCATCGTCTAGCTGTGTGCCCCTCCTGACCGCATCGACCACAACGTGCACCCGGTGTTCCAGCTTGTGATTCATCCATGTCATTCCTAATACGTCGGCTCTGTCGCCGACCCTTCCCACCCTTCAACATGTTAACATCCGGAACCCAGGTCCTCGATGCAATGTCCAAAGTGGCGAAGTTTCCCACCACCCTGAACCCTCGGAGCTCCCCACACCAAGCCTGCAGTACCCTCCCCTTAAAGAAGAACTCGGACATGAAGTTCGAAGGATCCATACCCACAGTCCCGCATGCAGCGAGGACATGAGAGCATGGTTTGTGTAACAACTTAAGCTTGTTGCACGTGCAGCTAGGTTCATTTCCATGATCTCCAAGACATACCTCGTGGGTAACAAGTGAACGAGCTGTCCCAAATCCGGCTCTATCACGGAGTATCACCTCGAAACGATGCTCCCTGTTGCCCATGACCTGCACTGTGTGCAACTGACCCTTTTGTGCCTTCATCTCCATGTACGCAGTAATTTTTGCCGAATACAGAGCTCCGGGATTGGCCGCATGAAGTGCAGCACTCGCGTGCCTCTCCCTGAAGTACCGGATTGTGCTGTGAAGAACACCTTCCACGATGGCGACAAGGGGCTGAGAACGGAGACCCCTTAGAACCCAATTGTACACCTCGGCAAGGTTAGTTGTCATTATTCCGTACCTTGCACCATCCGTGTCGTGCAACAGCGACCACTTCTCCAACGGTTCCCCCTCGATCCACTGCGCGAAGCACCTGATGTTTCATGAGCTCCTTCTTCTTGGACCACTTGGGTTAGGCGCATCGATTGGTGGCAAGCATTGTGGTTGTGCCGCCCCAGGAGTGACCGGCTCCTTGCTCCTCTCTTCGACGTTCTTCCTAGTGTGCTCATCCAACAACCTCCACAAAGCATCAAATTTTCTCTGTTGGTTCTGCCTAGCCAGCCTCTTGAATAGCTTCATCAAAGATTGTTTAGGGAATTGCTTAAAAAAGTTTGCCCCTAAGTGACGACTGCACCACCGGTTCCTCATGTCCGGCCAAGGAAAGGGCTCCTCGGGGTCTTCTTGAAGTTTTCTTATTGCCTTGATAATACCGGCGTGGCGATCATGGATTACGCACACACCAGGCCGAGTGGCTACAACTCCAGCCCTCACATGTCGGAGAAACCACAGCTAGCTCTCGTAATTCTCACTCTCCACAAATGCAATGGCCAGCGGCAATATTTGATTGTTACCGTCAACGCCTATGGCCGTCAGGATTTGCCCCTTGTATTTGCCTGTCAAGAAGGTCCCGTCAATTGAGATCACTGGCAGCATGTGCCTGAATGCTTCGATGCTAGCACCAAATGCAAACATTGCTCTGCAACACCGCATACCCTGGCGGACTTATGGACGGCTTCTCGTGGAGGGCGATGTACGTGCCCGGGTTCCTTTCCTGCAGGACATTAAGCATACGAGGAAGGTTGTCGTACGCCGCCTCGAAAGTGCCAAAACGTTTTTCCAACGCCTTTTGGCACGCCACGCCTTCACGTAGCTAATCTTATACTTGAATTTATTCTCAATAGGTACCACAATATGCGTGGCTGCCATGTCCTTCTTCTGCACTATCTCCCCATACATGAGATTGGCTATAAATCCGGACGTCAGGTTACGATGTCTCGCCAAGACAGTGTTTAGAATGCAGGAGTGCGGCTCAACCTTGGACACAATCCAATGAGTCTCATACTTAGGTTTACGGGCGTGCACCCGCCAAGGGCAACCAGTTTGCTCGCACTTCACAGTGTACTGCTCCTGGATTGATTTGACGACGCGAAATGTCCGCTGCATTGAAAGGGCCCAAAGCTTGATGGCATCCTGCAGCGCTTCCTTGTCAGCAAACATAGCATGCAACCGAACCTCTGTCTCATGGTACTCCCATTGTGATTCATGCTCATCATGTGCGGAAAGACCGTCCGCATTAAATCGGTTCTATTCCTTGGGGATAGGAACTTCATCCTCATCGGAACTGTCCTCGTCGTCGTCCTCTACAGCTTCCTCTTCATCCCATGCCCTCTCGTCATCAGAGTCCATCTGCTACACAATGTACTCATTATACTCTCCTTCATCGGCTTGCCCAGTTGGCTCTCTATGGCTTGACGGCTGTACCTCTCCTTCATGTACCGCATCGGCTTCATGACGAACAACTTCATCATGTCCGCCAACATGCGGCCCGCCCGAGCTGCTAGCACCTCCCACAACAACGGCTGTTGCACGAGCTTTCTCAGCTGCTTGTACTGAGCACGGTTGCACAAGCAGCACACACTCGTATCCACGACGCCGGCACCCTAGCACAAAGCCCTTCCATGTGGCAGAGCGCACCAATGTCTTCAACTCCCATCTGATGTCCGTGGGAGACCGGCTCCAAAGCACTTGCACGACGACGCTGTACACCTCGGGGTTCAACGAAAAACTCCGGGTCAGCCAAAGCTGCACATCTCCCATTCGAGCATTCTCGTCATCCGGAAGTACGAGAGTGACTTGCGGAAAATCGCTCAAATCCACACCATTCGGACCTTCACGAATGGTTCCAGCTCCGCAATACACTCTCAATGTAGTGGACATTGATGATGTCGGCCTGCATATATATTTCAATTTTGCGACATGTCAAATAATATCGCACAATACTAAACTTCCTATACCACAAACTTTGCTAAAATTTCTATACTACCATACTACAAATTGCATATCAAACCTTTTCTACAATAATATTTCCATACTAACACGGTACTAATTATTCTACATCTATAATTTTTATTAACACCAACATTTCATATAAATAATAATGCAAATACAACATAATCCAAAAAAAATACCTGAATCCAAATTGATGGAATAGCTTCTTCCCCTCCTTCCTCCCTCACCTCCTCCTCTCCTCTTCTTCCCCTCCTTCCTCCCTCACCTCCTCCTCTCCTTCTCCTCTTCTTCCCCTCCTTCCTCTCCTTCTCCTCTTCTTCCCCTCCTTCCTCTCTTCTCCCCCTTGTTTCTTTTCCTTCTTCCTCTTCTCTGTGCGCTGAATGTGTTTGCTGAATGAGTGAAAAATGTGGTTGGTAGTGGGAGCCGGCTGGGCAGGCCGCCTTAACCCCCCCCCATGTCGCCCTAGCGTTGGGCGACTGCAATGCAGTCGCCCAACCGTACAACAACTTAAATTAAGTCGCTTAACGTGCAGGCGACAGCGCTGATTCGCCCAACGGTTCGCAGATTCTTTAAATGTCGCTTCCCGGGTGGGCGAAATGCTCTAGTCGCCCCCATTGGGCGACTGGAGGCTATTTTTGTAAAAAAATTTCCTGCGGGTATATTTCTGTATTTCCGAATAAAAAAAAGTTATCCGTACAAAAAATTTAATGTAGCAGCGGCCAGAAAAAAGGCAGGAGAAGAAATGCGCGCCTAGTTCCAAGTTTCTGACCTTTCCTTCTTTTCTTAGTTTGGCGCTTTGCTTCATAATGGAACACTGGAACAGTGCAGTGGCAAGATGACGAGTTGATTTGACTTCAGCGTCAACTTGGTGCAGTTGCAATTGAACTTTGAAGCATGAAATTTCTGAAAGGAAAATTCTGCGTCCCTATACAAGTCTTTTTGTGTGGTGTTGCTGTGGTGTTGAAACACGTTATGTTAATACTTCTGAAGTTTCCCACTTATTAGAATGACCAAAGAACTCCCAAATATCTCAAATTTATCTATCCTGATGAGTTTTCAAGTACGAAAGTAGAGGTTTGGGGTACTTTTCAGGTCTGAAGTTCCTTACTTTAAGTTTGGACATCTGTAGTAGAACCTGTTGTTTCATCACAAACTTCAGTGTTTTAGCTCGTTGAATCGACTTGCTTGGAAGTTGAACACCTACCTACCAAACAGTCACAGTTTTCTCACAATGTTAATGCTGTAGCTCTTATTGTTCTTTGGTCCATGTTTCAGACACTTATGTTGTTTGTTTCTCTTTGAAGGATAGAAAATTGTGTTTGGCCGTTGAACCTTTTCGAACTGTTGATGTGAATGCGCACCTAGTTGACCGACACCTTGGAAGTACAGGTCATATTGTTTGGACGATTATCCAGGATTTGTTTTGTCTTGTCACCTGATCTCATGATCTCCACGTGCCTACGTAGGAGAGATTGCCTAATGCATACGTGTCCTCGGAATCAAAGTCAGTTTTGGTATTATTTCGCACCGTATTTATAAAAATAGCAGTATGACAGACGTATTGATAAAAATATCATTTTTGCCGTTGGCGGGTTGGGCGGCAGCGCCCGCGAGACGACGTGTGGCGCTGTCGCCGATGGCAGGTGCCTATCGCTAGGCGGCTGGGCGGCAGACAGCCTGTCACCAGGCAAGCTTGTCGCCCAGGCACCAGATAATTAGGCCAGTTGATTAGCCGGCCTAATTACCTACCTATTTTTTGTCTAGTGTTTGTTTAAAATTTTAAATATATTAAATGAGCTAAAAAAATTACGAAAATTTATGTACAGCTTTCTGATACAACATTTGTGGCAGTATAATTTTTGGGGAATTTTATCTATGGCGAATGTTGATAAACAAATTCAGACAATTTCGATATTTTTACAAGTTTTTACATATAGCAAACGAGTTCCAAAAATTATGAAATTTTATGTGAAACATAAAATTCCCAAAAAAATTCATAATAATTATTACTATATCTGGAGGCTTCACATAAAATTTCGTTGTTTTTAGAGCTCGTTTGTTATATATAAATATTCGTAAAATTATCAAAATTGTATGAATTTTTGAGCAACATTCGTCGTGGATAAAATTCCTTAAAAATTACACTGTGAGTAACGTTGTGTCGGGAGGCTATATGTACATTTTTGTAATTTTGTGAGCTCATTTGATGTATTTAAAAATTCAAATAAACAGTAAATAGGAAAAAATAGGCAAGTAATTAGGCCGACTCTAATTACATACCGGCTGGGGGCTAGCGACAGGCTTCACAGCCAATGGTTCTTGCTATACAAAGATTCAATAAATTGACGGTTAAGTTAATCCAAATAATTTCGGACTGTATAAAATTCCCAACAAATTACATAATAACTATTACTGCATCGGGAGGGTTCATATAAAATTTCGTAATTTTTGGAGTTCGTTTGCTATATGTAAAAACTCGTACAAATATCAAAATTGTATAAATTTTTGAGAAAAATTCGCCATGGATAAAATTCTCCAAAAATTACACTGCGAGGAACGTTGTATCGGGCGGTTGCATATAAATTGTTGTAATTTTTTGATCTCATTTGATATATTTAAAAATTCAAACAAACTCTAAACAGGAAAAAAATTATGCAGGAAATTAGGCCGGCTAATCACCCGGCCTAATTACCTGCCGCCTGCTCCTTGGGCGACAAGCGCCTGCTGCCGGTGACAACACCACACGTCGCCTCGCTGGCGCTGCCTTCCGGCCCACCGACGGCAAAAATGACATTTTTGTCAATACGTCTCGCATACTTCCATTTTTGTAAATACGGTGCGAAACAGTGCCAAAACCGGCTTTGATTCCGCGTCCTTGCTAATAAGGAACTATCCAAAATTCAGGAGCACGGGACAGCATTTGGTTTGCATTTCTATCAACCAAAGTGTAGTGCATCAACTGAATCATTTTTACTAGCTCCAGAAACTTGAATAGCAATAAATTTAAAATGGTGTAGTTCTCCTAGGAACTTCAAAGGGTAAGATCCAAAACTTGACAAATCTCACTTGCATTAGTCTTATAGAAATTTTGGATAACAGAGAACATGCCAGATAAATCATTATCATAGAAATTGGAGACTCATACAATACAGATAAGTCGCACAAATTTGTGCCACAGGGATACAAGTACAAGCTCCAGTCCTGAGTGGAAATGAAGGACGATGTGGTGGTTACCTCGTATCAATGATGAGTATTTAACATTAATGGTGTATTGATTTCATTGCTTGAGTTTAGACTATTGAAATTGTGAAATAAGTTGGTGCTATGTTGGAAAACCGGTCAGACTGGCCAGCCCAGGCGGTTTGACCGCTGGGACCGAGCAGTCTGTCTGGCTGCTGTTTGAGCGGTTTGATCGGCTTGCGTGCCATGGTCTGACCAGCCCCAGCGAAGTCTGTGCTATTTGAGTCTGGGTGTTAATCATGACGGGTGTTGTGCAAGTGTTAGTTATGAGAGAGTCCATGCATTTATGAGTCATAGTGTGTGTCCATACATACGATTTACTAATGAAGTGTCAAGTGCATATTATTTGTGCTCAGATCGATTGCTTTGTTCTTTAGTATGCAGGTACTTTGATGATGGATGAGGCCAGTAGCAAGGCCGAGACTACGGAAAGAGTCATGAGGCCATGGCGTGTCGCGTAAATCCGGGTAGAACAACATCTCAAGTTGAGAAGCATGGAAAAAAGATAAGGGTCGTGAAGAGACAATGCATGCATGTGATGTGCCAAATGGACTTGTGCGTTTCAAGTGGTGACATTCCTCGGAGTAGGTGTACAATCTTGATTGCAAGGCGTTGGGCATCATGAACTATAGAGTGATATTGGTGTGCTATGGGATTTGGGTGTTTCAAGTGGTGATGGCCTCAGCGCAGGCATACAATCTTGGCGACAAGTCACGGGCATCGCACCGTCATGAAGATTAGTGGGAGGCAATTTGGGAAATTATCTGAAACTGGGAGGAATGGTGGTTTGTTAAATCGTGGCGCCGATCTAATTAGTTTAGTTCATGTCTTTGTGAATGGAATGTTTTATCGGCTTATGGAGCCTTTGGAAGTCGCACTTTAAAAAGTGTGCAAGTGTGTGAGAGTATAAAATATGTTTATGTGTAGGTTACCGGGTTTCCTCATATGTAAGTGGTGTCATCCACTAAGGAGTAGCTGCATGGTGTGAGGTAGTAGCCTTTACTATATAAGGCTTGTGTTGAGTTGAGTCTTATGAGAGACTTGAGAGATTAGGGTTAGTGTTTCCTTATGTTGGAACCTTTTATGTGTGTGCTCTAGGTTTAGATCTCTGTTATCCTAAGAGATTGGGTGTAAAACATTCCTCTCAAAGTGAAATAAACATCTAACTTTTTCCAAGTGAGTTGTGCTATGAATCTCCTCATGTGCTTTTCATTTTTTTGACTTTCTTGTTTGGATTTCTCTTATCTTGAGCTTTTCTGGTGCCATGGACATATAAGAGGTGGAGATGTCTCCTGGAAATAAGATCCTATCCATCTAGGCATGATTTAGTGGAAGTTCTTGAGTTTGCTAGGGTTTTCTTAAGAGAAAGGTGATTTTTGGGTTTTGCTCTTGTAGGTGATTTGGGTTGAATTGGTACTATGTTCTAGCTTGCTATGATATGTGAAAATCTATCCTAGGTCACCTAGATCATCTAGGACTCATGAGTAAGAGCAGATAAAAATTTCTCTCTTTTGGTCAGTTTTGGTGCACCCTTCCTTCGAACGGAATAAGGTCAGAATTTTGGCAATAATTTTCTTGATGGTTGATTGAAATAGATTCTTGGCATCCTATAGAAGGTTCATGAAAAGTTTCAAGTCATGTGGATTAACGATCAAAAGTTACATAAATTTTTGGTTTCAAAATAGCGATGAAAATACTATTCATCCTGAAATTACTGTAATAGTTTGCTGAAGGTACTATAGCTTGCTTGATTTTACTATCCATAGCAGTTAGACTGCTAGAATAGAGGTCAGATGGCTTGGAGAGAGGTTAGACCGCCTCCTTCATAAAGGTCAGACCACTAGGGGTTGTCAAAGTACGTTTTGCTCAGTTTTGATTAGATCTTTTCCTTGTGATTATTTATCTCTGATCTTAATAGCTTCCATAGCTACTAGAGTGAAGAGTTATCTTCTGCTTAAAGAAAAATATTTTGAAAAGCCTTGAAATTAATTTGGGCTTCTATTCATGCACCTTTAGTTGCCATACTTAATCCTATAAGTGGTATCAGAGCCTGATTTGCTCTTTTATAGATCTTAACTGATCTTGAGTATGGCGAGTAGGATGAGGATTTGTCAGCGGTTCTTTAATTCTTGCCGGGATTCCTCTGCTGATGATGTCCACTGTGATGAGAGGCTTCAACTCAAGTTGCACTACTACAGAAAGCCTAATAGTAGACGCTAAATCACAGACGGTTTTGTGAAACCGTCTGTGATGTACACTATTACAGACGGTTTTAATTTGGAGGCCGTCTGTGGTATTTGTGGCGGGAAAAAGGAGTATCACAGACGGTTCTTACCGCTGAACCGTCTGTGATATTCCAATATCACAGACGGTTTTATAATAAAAACCGTCTGTGATAATCTGAAATATCACAGACGGTTTTTATTATAAAACCGTCTGCGATATTGGAATATCACAGACGGTTTTTAATAAAAACCGTCTGTAAAACCAGATTATCACAGACGGTTTTATAATAAAAACCGTCTGTGATACGTTTCCCGCCTTGCAATCCCTCAAAATTTCAAATTTTCCCGCTTAAGTTCGAGTATGATTCAGTTTTGAGACACCTTCAGTAAAACGGGCATAACTTTTGCATACGGTGTCCGTTTTCAACGTTCTTGTACTCGTTGGAAAGCTAACGACAAGCCCGATCCAAAAAAACGACCTGCTTGCGCCAGTTGCCCTCCAAGACCCTGAAAATCGGCCATCTTTGGACCTAAACCTGCGTCGCAAGTTTTTGGTGTCTGTTTTTGCCCTTTTTCTTGGTCTTCCTTTCGGAATTTGGATTTTGCTTCAACTACAAAGTTGTAGATCTCGTCGAAACCTTTTAAATGAGTATATATAAGCTATATAAAACGTTGCTATTTTATCTTTTCAGACTAGTTGTTTATATTGCATCGGTATATAAAATTCTGTGCTCTAATTCACAGACGGTTCTATATATAGAACCGTCTGTGATATGCATTCATCACAGACGGTTCTAGCCAATAGAACCGTCTGTGATAATCTGACCGCTGGGCCCGTCGATCCTCCTCAACTCCGTTCCCGCGCCAAAAATTTCGAACTCCCGCCTCTCCCTCCCCTATAAATATAACCAAACCCAGCCTGTCTCCTCTTCCTTGCTATCCTCTTCCTTGCTATCCTCCTCCTTGCTGTCCTCCTCCTTGCTATTCTCCTCCTCCTTGCAGACGACGCACAAGTCTACGGGAGACAAGACACCGCAGAAGCAACTAGCTCGTGCCAACCGTGCAGGGGCGAGAAGGCATCCAGCTCATGCGTTGCATCAGGGGCGAGAAGACATAGAAAATCTTTGCTTTTTCTCTGTTCTTGTTGTGTAACCTGCTTGTTGTTTTGGGATATTGTAATGGTAGGCTCTAATCTTAATAAAAATGGATGTTTTATGTTTGTGAAATGAATTGAGATGTGAATTGGATGTATACATATACATGTTGATCTGCTTGTTTCAGAGGGCATGGCTAGCATTTCCTGAGGCTAGCCAATAAACAGAAATAGGTTTAGGAGTAGAAGAGAATATCACCGACGGTTTTATAATAAAAACCGTCTGTGATTTATAAATATCACAGACGGTTTTTAATTAAAAACTGTCTGTGATTTATAAATATCACAGACGGTTTTTAGTTAAGAACCGTCTGTGATATTTAATATCACAGACGGTTTTTAGTTAAAAACCGTCTGTGATATTAAAATCACAGACGGTTCGAAAACCGTCTGTGATGACCTCGTATTATCGCTGACCCATAAATTCAGACGGTTCACAAAACCGTCTGTGATGACGTTTCTGAACCGTCTGTGATGGCCTTTTCTGTAGTAGTGTTGTGTGCTAAGGCAGTGAAGAAAAAATTCTATTGCAAAAGCTTGTAATAGATTCTTTTCTTTCAGTTGTCCTAGTTTCAGGGATAAGAAGTCTCTGGATCCTAAGAAGGAGAATAAGAGCTTGGGACATTGTGGAGTCACGATTGAGGATGATCATGAGGAGTTGAGGATCTTTTCGTGGATGATCTCCTACATAAGTTACACAAGGTAAGCAAGGAGAAATTCTGTGCTTATTATCTATAGAACTAAAATGCATGAGCTTGATGATAATGTAGAAAAGCTAAAAAGATAAAATAGAAATTTATCTCATAAAATTGCTAGGTTGAAATCTCCTTTGCCATGTGAATCTTGTGAGTCTTCACTCAAGGACTTGTGTAATATTAACAAATCTTTTGCATGCTTAAAATATGAAAATAAATCTTTAAACTTGAATGTTGCTATGCCATGTGATTCTTGTATTGTTTTACTTCATGAGCTTGATAGTGCTAACGTAAAAATTGGCAATTTTAGGTCATTGGTTCACAATGAATGTGATTCTTGCAAAAGTATGCATGCTAAAAATAAAATTGTGAAATTGGCTCATTTTCTTTGTGTAAAACAATTAGAAAATTCTAAAACTAAAAATTAAAAGGTTGAAATTGAGTCTTTCCACTCATCTTGAGCAATTAGAGAATGTTAGGGCCAAAATTATTGAGATTAGAGCTAGCCCTTATAGCATGTGCTTACTGAATAAAAAATTTCTTATGGATGATTTACCTTCTTGTAAGAATTGTGCTAGTTTACAAATTGAAGTTGATTCTTTGAATTGCAAGCTTGCTAAAAATACATCATTGTCATCTTGCACTTCTTGCATTTCTTTTAGAGAAGAAGTTCAATTTTTAAAGAAAGTGTGCAATGATATGAGCGACAAGTCTTATGATTCTTTTGGTTTTTCTAGTGTTGTCCAAAGGATTTCAAATGATAAGGGTGTATCTTCCTCACATGGTACTACACCTTCTAAAAAGAAGTACTATTGCATATTTTGTAAGAAAGATAGACACAGTTTTGAGTTTTGCTTCTGCTATGTCGAACATGAGTGTCGAGTGCGTCGTCAAGCTTCTAGGAACATACATCACCCATCTCACCATGCGTGCATCTAGTGCTGACACAAGCACTAGAAGTGGTGGTAGCTCTTCTTGCTTGTCCTAAGAGACTTCTCCTTTTAGCAAGAGTGGTACTTCGTCCTCTGGGACCATGTTTACCTCAAGACTTTTGTACCATTACTTATTTTATGAGAATGATAGACATCTTGTGGAGTTTTATTCTAGGCATGCCAAATGCATGCGTTGATCCTATGCTTCTAAGTCTTCAAGTGTTCATAGTCTTTCTCATAATATGAACACTAAAGAGTCTAGCCTGAGGACTCGCTTTATTGATGGCTTCTTTGATTTATCTTCTAGAGTCTTTGGACGGCGTTGTGGACTTGTTTTTTCATGGATTTGGTTTTGGTCCATGCGTTGCCCCGAGGAAGGATTTCCATCATTTTGGTCCACAACATAGATCTTTTAAGAATGGCATTCGTCGTTTTCCTAGAGATGGCACTCGCTTTCTTCATCGAGTTTTTCTTCCACGACGTGCCTCCATGTTTGTTGTTGGATCTTCTTGCTTGAACCTTTATGTGCATCATGCTAACTCTCATATTGGTTCTTTTGTATCTAGTGGTCGTGTGTCTCAGTACTGAATACTTAAATCTTATTTCACTAAACCCAGTACCGAGGCACATGCTTTTTCTATCTCTTTGATGTAGGTTTACAAGTGAGGGACATCATATGGATCGTGTCAGTCTCTTTAGGTTTCCTACCTCACTCTTGGGCATCCAGTGATGGCTATCACTTCTTAGGATGCGGCTTGCTCAGCTTCGACTACATCAACTACATTACACTGCCAAGCAATGTGACGTAGGTTTTCTTGCTTGAGCTTTGTCAATTACCTACTTCCATATTCAGTATTGCATAGCATTTAGGAGTGTCAGAGTTTTTAAGTCAGTTCCAGTTGTTGAGAGTCCACCTTCTATCTTTTGACTTTCCTAGGCACTTACCTTCTTCACTAGGTTCTCAAGGATCTTTCCTAAGACCTAATCAATCACTCATGCATAGACGATACGAGACAACATAGTAAAGGGAAATTATAATCATTGAAGTAAGCATGATGTTCATGGAGTACAAGAATAGTAGCATTGGATGTCTTAGGGCCGGCTTGTGGTTCTGGTTGTCTTTGTAATGGGTCATTTTGGGTAGAGCAAAATCCAGGTTAGAGTACAGTCATGGCTAACCATACTGCTTGACTATATTAGTCAGCTGGTTTGCGCGGTCTATCATACAGAGGGCCTAACATCCTCATACGAAATCCAATTGGGGTGATCCAATAGTTGAAGTCATAGATCTCGACGAGATCTACAACTATCTTGTTATCGAAATTTTCATTTAAGGCCATCTAGATGCCCAAAACTACATCCCAATGTGAGGGCAGCAATTCTGACACGTTATTGCTCTGGTTTCACCCAAGCTTAACTCCTTTCATTGTTCTTTGTCCTTCATAGTACCAAAACACATCTAATTTGCATGGAAACAAACAAAAACTAACTAAACATGATTTTATAATAAATTATGCAATGTTATGAGTTTATGCAAAAAGTGACATATAAAGCATGTATGGAAGAGTATAAATAAGGTTTTATATATTGAAACAAGGTAGTTAAGTTAAATAAATGATACACTTATAAGTTTTATCACGTATCTTCGATTTAAATATAAAATAGAGATCTTGATTATCTATTATATTATTAAACCGATAGAAAAAGAAATCACAATGTTTGCTCTTAAGATCTAGAAATTCTTATGTTAATCAGTGAAAAAAAGAGAAAGCTCTACATCATTGATTGTTCTGGATCCAGATTATAGCGGCCTACATTAAAAGAAGAGTTAATTCATTATATGCCACTGAATAACGCCCACTTCTACAAAATACCATTGAAAAATACTCTCTCTATTATATGCCACTGAATTGCACCAAAATTCTATTATATGTCACTGCCATTAGTTGACCATTAGGGTTGATCGTTAAACTCTGAAAAAGACCAAAATGCCACTAGTAAAGACCAATGACCCAATTTATTTAAAATAGCAAACAATCTCTAAAAATTATGAAAATTTACAAAGGTGTTGTTCAATATGTCAGTAATCTAGAAAAAAGTTTAAGGCACTATTCAAAGAAAATTTTTAGTTTTTCAATTCAAATGCTAATAAAGGCTACTATTTACAAACAAAGACTAAATGAGGTCTAAAAATTCTAAACAATTCTCACATGCTCCTAAGATGTCACATAACTCCTGAAAAATATGATTTACCATTTGGTACAGTGAATTATCCTAGATTAAAAAATAGCTCAAATAGGCTGATTTTGGATTTAAATTTTAAAAATGGAACAAATGGACAAGTCGGCTCATAAAATTTTATATTTGAGTTTTACACTACCCCAAAGATCCACCCAGAACATTTTAATATTTTTGGCTGTAACATCCCAAAAATTTGAAATTCGATAATGTGAAGCTTTTGAATTATTTTGCAAAGTATTTTCTTGAAATTTGGATTTTTATGGTCCTTATTAAATTTTGGTTGAAGATCCAAAACAATTAAAGAAGGTTTCAAGAAAATAAAACTAGTATTAATAATGCCATAAAAGGAAATACGCAAATAATGGAAACTCAAAAATTCTAAATTCAAACCTGAAAAGATGGTCCATAAAAGGGAGGGAGAAACTTGAATCAAAATATAAGAATTTCATTTTGGGATAGTGTTATAAAAGGGCAACAAAAATAAATAAATAAAACATATGCAAATATGTACACAAAAGGCCTAGCATGATGAGCAAAAACATATAAATGTATATATATACAAAGATAGACATAAAGAAATATATATATATATATATATATATATATATATATATATATATATTCCTGTATATATATGTATATATAAACAATAAAGAGCAATAAAATGAAATAAAAAAGAAAAGAGGAAGTCAGGCCGGCCGAAATGGCCTGGCCCAACTTCCCCTTTTCTTCCCGCCCCGCCGGCCCGTTTCTCCTCCCCCCTCCCGCTTCACTGCCCGTGGGCCACCGCCCCATCCCTCTGCCACATGGGCCCGCGCCCCCGCCCGCACTTCTTCTCTCTCTCCGCCCGCGCTGGCTTCTTCTTCTTTCTTTCTTTTCTTTCTCTACGTGTGCACTACTTTCCTCCCTTTCTCCTCGGACTTCGCAACGTCCATCATCATGTGTGCTTGCCTCGTCCCGTCGCCGCCTCCCTACCATGCGCTGCTCCTGCCCTGCATTGCGTCGCCAGAGCCGCGCCTCGCCCGGTCACACCGTGCGCCGAGCCACGCACCGGTTCTTGCCCGGCGGTCCTCCGCCGCCACCTGGTCCCCCGCCAAGTCCGTCGCTATAAAGAGCCTCGCGCCACTCCCCTTCTTTCCCCACTCCTTTTCCTCCTCCGCCTTTCCCCACTTACTTGAGCTCGCCGTCTTCTCTGCCGCAAGCTTCTCCGGCCGTCTCCGGGCTCCACGGTGAACCACCGCACCTCAAGCCGATTGCCCACGCCTAGAGCACCGCCCGGCCACCTCGGAGCTAACCCCCACTTCGCCGGAGCCTCTCCCCCACTCCAGGTCGTCAGCACCATGCGCCACTGCCGTCCGACCCCGCCTCATGCCGCCGGCTTGCCGTGGTTCCCCTCCGGCTCGCCAGTCCCATGGTGAGCGTCCCCTTACCTCCCTTGTGCTTCCGTGCCGCCCAATTCCTTCCCCTTCTTCCCAGTCGCTGACGCCTCATTCCCACCCCACCATTGGCCGCCCGCCCACCTTGCCGTCGCTCCGATTGGTGCGCCGCATCCCAGAGCCCCCTCAACTTCCCCGCAACCCGTTTTGCTGGTCATCACCTCCTCCTCGGCCACTGACCGCCGCCGGCGAATTCACCACCGAGGACCGCTGGAGGTGCTCTATTTTTCCCCAGCCGTGGAATGCATATAGCAATCAGTTCCCTCCATTCAATCGGTAAATGGGCAATAGCCCAGTGAACAACCGAGCCGTGCGTTAGCCTGCGGATCCTGGGTTCGAATCCCCTTTTGCACATTTTGTTTTCATTTCATTAGCTCATTCCAACTAAGAAATATGTAGGAAATACATTAAGGGAGCTTAGATAATTAATTTGGGATCACCAGAAATTTATATATGCATCAAACGTAGAATTATAAGACTATGAACAAATAAGAGATTAAGGGAAATAAGTAAGAGAAGTTTAGATGATTAAATGGAATGTAAGCTAAAGCAGAAGTTTAATTAGAAGTAGTGGCAAAAATATAATTCCATATTTACAAACAATAATCAAAGGCTTCCAAGGTGAATAATATCCAATAAAGGGGCATGAATTAAACAAAATATTAAGAGTATTTGGATAGAGTGTCCACCTAAATTAGAAGGCTTTCAAAATATATATGTATATATATACTAAAATAGTTAAAAAAATGGGGATGAGATGTAATATTAGTAAAACTTTTGTACTTAACATAGGCCCTATTAACAATATAGACACTATCATTAGCACACTGTCGATCATAAAATCTTAACCGGTAGCTTTCAATTAGCAACAATAACGAGAGATAATCATGAGCAGTAGGTTCAGTCAGTCATAAGAAAAATTAAGATTAAATTGTGTCTAGTGGTAAGTAAGGGGATAAGATATCAATATCAATAATTTCTACAGCAATTCCAAATCAAAAAAAGGCATATTAATATATAGGCACAAAATACATGTGTATATATAACGGCCATGGGTCATCCATAATTAAAATAGTCTTGCTAATATGTAATAGGGTGTCAGTGATACTAGGCATAGCTAGGAATAGTATTTATATCTGAGTTGCATTTAGAACCTAGAGTGGTCAGTAGGTCACCCTAAAATAGCTAAGTGGTGTCGGGTCAATGAGAAGTAGAGATCGGCTGGTGGCAGCCATTTAAATAATAATGACCAAATAAGTAGTCCCATGTGCTAATAAATTGGGGTGTTAATCACTTAATTAGTAAATTGAATAATTGACAGTAAAGCTCACCTAAAATATCACAGTGTGAAATACTACAAACCCAAGCTATGATATTAATATGATAAGTTAAATTAATATATACCATGAGCGCAACTCATGACCTAATCCTTAAAAGATAACCTTGACACACGATACATCGCATCTCCAGACAACTCGTACACCGGTCCATAAGACTAACCTGCCCCATGGGACTACCTAAGTAGATGTAAAAGTAGTAAAAGAATTTACTAAATAAAAGGTCGATCCACGGTATTCTAAAATCGACTATGTCTAGCCATCCTCGAGTCCTAAGCAGAATATCCCCGAGAATATTTCTTCATTATAATCCTTCCTTGGATCTTCCCTAGCCATTTATCATTCCGCTCCAACCTCTTTGACTCCGTCAAATACTCCGTGCCCAACCAACCTCAAATCACTCGAATAATCATAATAAAAGCTAATCAAGTTCAATTGGATTTATTTGGATCTTTTGAGTTATTTGTAAGTGTTTGGATTCAGTTGTTTAGCCCGTAATTAGAAGCTAGAGTCCTGAAGATTCTATGGATACAGCGTGATCAGAGCGAAGTGAAGATGAAGAATAGAAGCTCAAGAGAAAGCATTGTGTGAGCTCAAGATCGCAGTTAACTGCGCAAGGCGAGTCAATACTTTGATCATGTTGAGCCTACATTTTCTGCAAATTACTTTTGTTTAAATTATCCAATTGCATGCTGTTATTTTATATGCAAATACATGCTTAATTTAAGATTCTAGTTATATGCCCGTTGTTTAACTTGATTAATGTTACACCTCCTTTGGAATGTTTGAATATATGAACCTTGTCGTCATAGCAAAATTATAATAGTAACCTTTCGAAAATAAGTCCGTAAATATATGCCATGCTTAGTATTTCTTAGATACTCATGGGCGCGAGAACGCCCAAGCATCACTTTTAATCATGAGAAATTTTGGTTGGGCAGTCATAGTGGTAATGACTGGTATATGTTGGATATGAGTATTTTATGCTCCCCAAAAACCTCAAATTGCTTATCTATCTGGGCGGATGGTTCGGGGGTATGGTGCAGCGGTGCACGAGAGTGTGGTTTGTGGTAGAACCGCCCAGATAACTCTAAGGACTGAATCTTGTCATGACCTCCTGTGTAAAACAAGTATAACCACAAGTCTGTAAAGTACAACTTGGCCTAGTAAATTTACTGAGCCCTGAAAGTCATCATCATCGGTGGAGGAGTGAAGTAGTGCAAGTGGCGGCCTGGGTGGCAGGCTTGAAAGGGACACCCGCAGAGGGTGAAGTTCGTCTACTGCGTGCTAGCAGTGTGGGTAGCCAGCTGCTAGACGCATAGGAGGGGAACATCCCGCACAACGTATGGGACCCACCGCAAGTGGGAGCGACCCATAGGGTGAGATGATAGAAGGGGCAAGGTACTTTGAACGGTTACTGTGATGGTTTGCTTAACCGCATGATTAAGGAATCATGTGGGGCAACGAGTGAACTGTTTCTTGTGGGTAAAGTGTGCAAACTCTGCAAAGTTAAAACTATTCGAATAGCCGTGCCCACGGTCAAGGGCGGACATGGGAACTTAACCAGATATAGTTCTATTCCAAAAACTTTGTGAGTGGGAATGGAAAAGTGGAGGGCTACGGAAAGCCCTAGTTTGAATTGCCCTAGGTGTCGTCCTAGTGATAATGTAAGCGGTTATAATGCTGAAAGGTTAGCATATGGTGTAGATGCCATGTAGCGGTGAATGGAATCTGGATCGCTATTATTAGTGCATTTCCTTACACATTATATTTTTGTTCAAAACTGCTAGGTCTTAGGAAATTTCTATGTATTATATTTTTAAATAAGGATAATACTTCTCACAAAGTAAAATGTCAAGAAGAATAAATAGAGTCATAAGAAAAGAAAATGGTTGTTTGTGGTAAACGCATAAAGATGTTGGTGGATTCATGTCGACCATAAAAGGGAAAACGATAGTGTGGATTCTAGAAGAAATAAATTGGTGGAGCCTAAATGAATGTATAGGCTAGATAGATGATTTAAATGATTTTTGGAGAATTAGGGAGTGCAAAGGTAATTGCTGAATTACAATACTGATAACTAATATAAATTCTTGGAAGATGTTGGCGATAATGGGATTAATAGGATTTGATCAAATACTAGATGGATGAATTGAATTTTTGGGAATATTGGAGGAATGATAACAATTATTGCAGTATAATCTTGATTAATAATATTCTTGGTGGATGTATACTTGTGAATCGTAGACTTGATCACTGATATTCTTGGTGGAGGTATACTAGTGAATTAGTTAGAGATAGATAATGGAAAATAAGATTGATTATTGGAAGAGCCAATTTATGGTTTTGGATCAATAACAAAAGGATTGAATTGTTAGAAAGTCCCGATACGAATGATTTCGGTGGATTTAAAAGCAATTGTGTTGGATAATCACTAGAATTTGGAAATAAAGAGTTGATGATTAGCACCCACAAGATTAGATTGTTAGGAATTTAGAATACACAAGAGATTGGTGGATCTAGAATAAAGAAATTGGTAAATAGTGAACTCGAGATCGGATCTATGAATTGGTGGAAAAATTTAGATTCATATGGAAGTTAGTAACCCCGATGTGATTAATAGAATATTTAGACAATGTAATGGGAATTATTTGATCGGTGGATTAAGTAAATGATTACACTCGCTATTTGGAGTTGTAGACAGCAATCAATAAAGAAAGTATATCTTCGATGGATTAAGTCAATTATGGCAATCGCTGTGTGGAGTTTTAGGTAGCAATAATGACACTATGGTTAAATAATAATAATGCTACTAAAAGCGATTTATGGCAAATAAAATAACCCGAGCCTCTCCTTTGATAAGCCATGCATACTATTATTTGCATCCTGTGTATTGGCTCGCGGAGCACGGTGGTTTGTGCTCACACTCGCTCTCACAACAAATCTAGAATCAGGAATTAGATCACTACGCCTCAGCAACACTAATGGTCATGATGGCAATGAAGATGAAGACATCAAGGGTTAGGTCGCGCACCTCCAGTTAGTTGCCTGTGGGCATGTCCTTAAGGTCTCACATGTGAGCTTCGTTCTTCCGCTGCTGCATTTTATTGATTTCGGCTTAATCGGCCCGTGAGTAAGTCTACTATTATATTTACGCTTCCGCATGATATGTATTTTTATGTTCATTTTTGTATCTGTGAGCACTATCTATTGATCCAGGGAATAGTGCGGTGGAATCACAAAGGGTTCTGGATTGTAAAATCCAGATTTGATACGAATTCCCAAGTAAAATCCATAAAATAATTGTAATTTAGAAAAATAAAAATAGCAATTGAAATTGCATACGAATTCCGACAGAAAATAATTGAAATTTGGAATGAAAAAGGAAAGAAAATTGCAATTCAAATTCAAAAGTAAAATCCCAAAATAAATAAAATTCATAATAAATTAATTAAAATTAACAATTTGATTTGTATACAAACTTCAATAAAAAAACTAAAATTTAAATAAAAATAAAATTTATAATGATGAAAGCACGAATTGTGTCGGAAGAGACCATGAAAGAGTGTATTAGCATCGATCTGTCCTACAAGATAGCAGGGAAGCGAAGAGCTAAGGCAGTGGTGGTGGAGATGGGGACAATATTGTGCTGCTCATGTTAGTCGTTTGGTGAGGATAATATCGTGCTACTCGTCGAATCCTTTGACGAGAAAAGCCAGTGTCGAAAGAGCTAAGGGCCGCGATGATGAGTGGTGAGCATTGGCATTACTGAAGAAGTTAATGACCAAAGAAGTTAGATGATGGGAAAACCCAGGCATAGAGGAGATGAATTTTTGCATTAAAGATGAGCTATGGACGATATGGGATTATTGGATAGCTAGGAGCGTGTCATTGCAGATGAGGGGCACGGCATCACCGGCGATGACACGAAGATTCTCCATATTGTTAGGTAGCAACTAAAGCAGATATATTAGCATCAGTGAAGGTGAGGATCGCCATGGTTAGTGAGGAAGCTATAGCATTGAGTTGACTAATATCAAAGAAGAGGAGTGACCAACACGGGAGAGGAGGACATTGAGCACATATAACAATGTGTATATCCATGCATCCATCCGCAAATAGAAGTATGGAGTGGAGACGGCTCATCTGTAAGGAATAGGCTTGGGGTCACCAAAGAGAGTGCAATGGGTGTCCCCAGCAGGGATCAGCATCGGTTGATGTGTATGCATGTTTGATACCGTAACAGTCATTGTTAAGCAATAATTGAAGAGAGGTAGAAGATAACTATATGGTAGAATATTGCATTGGAAGGGGTAGCAGTTGAGAGGGATCATTTAAGAATTATGCTTGATGTTGGAAGTTGAAACTGAAAAGCTGTAGCGGTAAGAAGAGATACAAAATACACGGTTTAGTGGCGTAGCCGGCATGTGATGAAAGATAAAGTTCAAGGTAGATTGTGTATGGTGCATCCGTGTATGCGTGTGTAAGGTATTGTAGTACCATGTAAACTAATAAGATAATTTGTCACATATATAATCAACGTATTACTTGAGATTAAATAGAAGTACATGTGTATGCATATAATTTGGGAAAGAGTAATTAATGGAGGAAGAATATGGCATACGACTATATGATCCATGCATGATGGAGAAATGGTTATATTTCTATGGTCCCAACAACTTATTATGCTTAATGATTTTCTTTCATCAAAACTCATATTTTAATTACATTCCTCAAATTATATTTTTCTTTAAACTTCTATTATCATTTTCAATATTTATGTTGTCTTAAAAATCTAAATAGCCTACAATAGATATAAATATATTTTAGAGTATCTAAGTTATATCATTTGATACTATAAACTTTAAAATAAATCTAATGGTGCGTCACCCACTGCCAGTTAAACTTATGACATCAATCATCACTGATCTTGGTCCTGTGCTGTCCAGATGAACGCAAAGCACGCCGCCGCGCGCGCCAGGCCACTACTACAGAAAAGGTCATTACAGACGGTTCGAAATCGTCATCACAGACGGTTTTGTGAACCGTCTGTATTTATGGGTCAGTGATAATCGAAGGTCATCACAGACGGTTTTTGAACCATCTGTGATTATCAGCTATCACAGACGGTTTTGACTTAAAAACCGTCTGTGATAGCTGATAATCACAGATGGTTTTGAGTTAAAAACCGTTTGTGATAGCCGATAATCACAGACGGTTTTGACTTAAAAACCGTCTGTGATAGCTGATAATCACAGACGGTTTTTGAGTTAAAAACCGTCTGTGATTATCAGCTATCATAGACGGTTTTTAACTCAAAACCGTCTGTGATTATCAGCTATCACAGACGATTTTTAACTCAAAACCGTCTGTGATTATCAGCTATCACAGACGGTTTTTAAGTCAAAACCGTCTGTGATATTCCCTTCAACCCCTAAATATATTTCTGTTTATTGGCTAGCCTCAGGAAATGCTAGCCATGCCCTCTGAAACAAGCAGATAATCACAGACATAAAACATATACGATTCACACATCTCATTTCATTTCAGATACATTTCACATCTCAATTCATTTCACAGACATAAAACATCCAATTGACAACGCACTTCATTTCACAAATATAAAGCATCCATTTCGCAAATCAATTCATTGAATTGAAATAAAATATCCATTAACAAATACACAATTGTAAAAGATCTACACTGTATTTGCACTTAGAATTACAATAAAAAACATTCTGGGCAGTGGAACTCTCCATCTGATCTTACGACTTTTGTCCACAAAAACCAAATGAGCTCTCCTCGAATTTTTGCAAAATCCGGCTGTTTCAATGCAGATGTAGAGATGGACGCAGCCTGTCGATAGGAATATGAACGCGCGCATATATAAAACTTGACATGTATGAAATAAATGTGGGAAAATTGACAAACCTTAGAATTAGTGATCTTGGTGGAATCGATGAGTAGTCTCATATGGTGGCACACGTAGTATCCACACGTGTTGCCCGGCTGCTGCTGGTGGCACTGCAAAAAATATAATGTGTTAAATCAAGTGGCATTACTACTATGTGTTGTATATGATTAATTAATGTGTAGCTAGCGAATACCCGAAACTTGCGATCATGTTTCAAGGCCTTGGCCCCTGTCGTCGAGTCACGTGTTTGTTGAACGTATGTGGCGAACGACCTTCGTTATTCGAAAAAGTTAGATTAGTTATTCGGAAGGAAAGAAAGAGTACAATGTACAATGTACGTACCTATCGAGTATTTGGGCGATAGCTGTGTACTTGGATTTGTTCTTACTTAGAGAATCAAGGTATATAGCCTTGTTCCATGTTGGTATAATTACAATTAAAATCCAATGGAATTTCTCATTGTATGGCATAAGAACAAATTCCTTATCTTGGTGAGCCAGCAGTGCTTTTGTAATATAGTCCTCGACGAAGGATGCATTCTCGATGATGGTATCAATGGCGACCAAGCGTGGGTCCAGGAAACCAATTCGTGATTTCGATGATCTAGCTTCGGTCAGCATGAATCTATATATAACACAGGAAAGCAACAAATTGTGACATATATCGGTATTACGTGAACAGACACTGTGATTGTACAGACTTACAGCGTCCAGCATCGAACGAGTGAGGCGTCGAGAGCGTTGAGCGTGAAAAGTTCAAATATATCGTCAAAGGTCACCGCGAAGACACAGTCATGAGCTTCGTGCAAGAAATGTTCCAGCTTGAATTTGACAGTGATACCTGAGCGCCGTTCTGCCTCTGGCTTATTGGACTGTTCCATATACCAAAGGTGGAATCTTTGGCAACCAAGTCCTAGTTTTTGGAGCTCTTCCTGGACTACCATCGGCTTAGCTAGCACGAATTTGCGGGCCAATGCCATGGACGGGATATCGTCATCATCCTTCGTCTTTGATTTGCCCTGGCCACTGCCTCGATTGTCGGTCGACTTTATGCTAGTCGACTGTAATGGTATAGACGGTGCAAGTTGCTCTGGCGAGAATAGCACCCGTGGAGATAGCACCGGTGCAGGTAGCTGTGGTTCGCACTGCCCGTGTGGAGATGGCACAAGTGCAAGTTGCTGTGGTTCGCACTGCACTTCTGGTCCTGCCACCGGTGAAGAAGCCTCCAGGGAGATGTCAGTTTTGGGCCACTGGATGAATGTTCCAATGGCCTGTCCTAGATTCACGATCTCGTCGTTGGGGGGCTTCGGTAGCGGGACCACCTCAAAATTGGCATACACACCATCCACATTAACTTTTGCGAAGCCTGGCGCTAAAGCTTGACTGTGCACCATGGCCCCGATACCAGACGAATATGCCTGGCACCAAGCAGCGTACAAGGGAATGGAGCCATATCTCACTTGGAACCTGCACGTCGTAGGCTCCTACATAACGATACAAAATTAGCTACTCGAATAGGCCTACCAATGGAGCAAGCATTCGAGAGGTAATAATTATTACCAGGATGTCGTCCACAGGAAATTTGGACTGGGTTTGCGTCGGATTGGACGCGCAGCTACTCGGATGGTTGTGCGGGCTAGCTAGCACAGGAGCGGCGGTGGCGGCCTGCTGACTTTCTGTCTGTTTTCGCACCTCATCTCTGATTACATCAGCCATCTGAGCTAATAGCTCCTCTCTAAGAGATTCCTTGATCTCTTCTCGTAGCTGTGCGTCACGCTCGGCTTTGTTTCTCTTCCTGCGCCGGTACATGTCGGAGTCATCTTGGAAACCATGTTTCCAAGGAACGTAAAGCCCAAGGCCTCTCGTACGGCCCGGGTGCTCCTTGTTTCCCAGGGCCACGGAGAGCATATCATTCTCCCTTGTTCCCTGGAATGATCCCAGGGTAGATTGAAAACTCAGCTCTTTCTGCAAGAGCACGACATGTCATTTCAATTCGTACAAAGTTGTGGAGTAATTACAAGCTACGTAGTTCGATCGATATCTTATCAGGCGCTCGGTCACTTGCTGGTCTGCAGGGTTTCGAAAGGTGACGTCCCCTGATGTCGTTGTAGATGACCTTGCTCTAATCCAATTTCGAGCGCGGTCATCCGGGATATTGGAAAACGGTGGGGCGATGTCCTGTGCAGCTGCCAGCTCATCCTCCTTACTCCACTGCGAGATTTTACCCGCATACCTAGCTGTGCCAAGTCTGTGAGGGTGTGTATTTTTTTCCTGGAGGGCCTTGTGCGCCACACTTGTACTTTTGAAATCTTCAGTCGTTTTTATCGCCTTGAACTCTTCCCATTGTGGTTCCAGGAATGGGTATTTATGAATAGGCGTTTTGTCCGTCTCCACGTATTTCCTGACAAGCGTGCTCTTGAAGTTCTTCCATGCTTTGCACGCCGCTTTGTAGGTTTGTTGTTGCACAGCGTCCAGGTGTTCTTCTGGGAACTCGAACGATGCCAAAATTTCGGTCCACAGCTCACGTTTCCGAGTGTCAGGCACGTTCTTCCACGAATTGTATGTGATCTCAATTCGTTCTCGTGCAACTACTCCGACCATGGTTCGGAATGCGTTTACTGCTTTTTGAGGAAGGATAGGGACCCCAGATGCATTCACCGTTGTGATGATCTGTCGGCCCTCAGGCTTCTTTGATAGCCCTCTTCCTTGGCGTCTTGATGTTGGAGCGGACGCCTCCGGCGATGATGTTGAAGAATGCGCGGGTGACATGTTGCTCATTTTGTGGGTCTATTAAGATAAGATGAGAAAGTAATCATATTGAATTGCAAGACAAGAGAGGAGTAGAGGGGAGGGGGAGAAGGGAGGGGTGATATGGACATAGAGAGGGGGTGATGTGCCTATCTTACCATTGTATTCAAGTCAATTTTATTACAAAAGTGCAAAAAAAGACATTCCAGATTCTTCGGTGAGCAGGCGACATAGCCGACTTCTTCGGTGAGCGACTATCCATCTGCTTCTTCCCACTCCTTTTCTTCATCTCTGGTCTCCGGATCACATACGCCAGTAGCGATGATTCATCTAACTGAATCATCGCTACTGGCGTACGTGATCCAGAGATCAGAGATGAAGAGAAGGAGTGGGAAGAAGCAGATGGATAGTCGCTCACCGAAGAAGTCGGCTATATCGGCTGCTCACCGAAGAATCTGGGAATTTCTTTTTTTTGAACTTCTGTACTAAAATTTCCTTGAATTTTGTAATACTATTACTACAAGGTCTCTAAACAAAGTGCCTATCCTAGCACCTACTTTAGTTGCTAATACTATAAACCAAATAGCAAAGTCCCTAAACAAAGGTCTATGAAGCAAATGACACAAACTAGTGTATCCGGTTCATTGAACGGGAACACTATAGTATGTCACTTGCTTCATTTGCTATTTTTTGTCTAGATACATGGAGCATTTGGGTGGAAAGATCAACTGTTTCGTCAGGCGCATGACTGCCAATTCGAAGCATAGCATAGCATCTGAGGCACATCCGAGGCCTGCTGCTGTGTCTTGAGGAATGCCAAGAGCTGGTATTCAGATGGGTTATGAGAATAAGATTCATAATTTATAGTTTGAGGAATGCCACATCTGAAGACCAGCTCTTGGCATTCTTCAAGACACAGCTGCAGGCCTCGGATGTGCCTCGGATGCTATGCTATGCTTCAAATTGGCAGTCATGAGCCTGACGACACAATGTATTTCTTTCCACCCAAATGGTCAATGTATCTTTTGCAATAATCGCAAGATTTCTTTATCCGGATACACTAGAATGTGTTACTTGCTTCATGCCCTTTGATCATATACTCTTCCTTGATTGGTTAATTTGTGCTCTCAAATTGTAGGGTTGCACATGATAAGATGAGGAAGCAAGAAAAGTGATACATGATGCTCAATGTTAGGAAGAGAGGAGAGGAGTAGAGGGAAGGGGGAGAAGGGAGAGGGTGATGTGGACAGAGAGGGGTTATGTGCCTATACTATATACTATATACTATATACTATATACTATATACTAACACAACAAGCAATGTAATATGTACCCATGTAAACTAAGCAACTGCAGTAAACAATGTACCAATGTAGTATGTACCAAATAGCAAACTAATTAAGCTACTGCAGTAAACAATGTACCAATGTAATATGTACCAAATAGCAAACTAATTAAGCTACTGCAGTAAACAATGTACCAATGTAATATGTACCAAGCATCAACCCTAAACACTAACAGTAAGCATGAAGCATCAACCCTAAATATGTACTAAGCAACTAACCATAACAGTATGAAGCATCAAGCATCAACCCTAAACACTAACAGTAAGCATGAAGCATCAACCCTAAATATGTACTAAGCAACTAACCATAACAGTATGAAGCATCAAGTATCAACCCTAAACACTAACAGTAAGCATGAAGCTCGGGGAGGGATTTGATGACCTTAGGGTTTTGGTGACCTTAGGGACTCAAGAGGAGGAGGCAGCGGCGACGGAGGAGAAGGCGGCGACGACGACGGAGGAGGAGGAGGCGACGGGCTCGGGGAGGCAGCGACGGAGGAGGAGGAGGCTGCGGTGACGTCTTCGTCCGGGGAGGCGGCGGCGACGGAGGAGGAGGAGGAGGAGGCGACGGGCTCGGGGAGGCGGCGACGGAGGAGGAGGAGGCGGCGACGGAGGAGGAGGAGGCGACGGGCTTGGGGAGGCAGCCGGCGAGGGCTCGGGGAGGCGGCGGCGACGACGGGCTCGGGATTTAGATCTAATCGAATAACTGCAGCGCACACGGAAAACCCTAGCGAGAGGGTATATGTAGGGAGATTATCACAGACGGTTCTAAACTTAGAACCATCTGTGATATGTTCTCACAGACGGTTCTAAGTTTAGAACCGTCTGTTGCAATTAAGACAACACCAATAACTACACAGCTGCATTCATATCAACCACCAAACAGCTGCATTCATATACAACACCAACCAGCTGCATTCACACAGTGTATTTCTTGATACATTTTGTCATTCTCAAATACATCACACATATACATCACATATACATAAATGCCAATACATTTTGTCATTCTCAAATACATTCCCAACGGACAAAGAACCTTCTTGGCTTTATACGTGGTTTTAGGCAACTCATTTCCCTCCGGAAGCATGTCCGCTAAAAGACCTAGCAGCGTCGTGAAACTCTTATCGGACCAACCGTTGCTTGCCTTCAATTTCAATAGTTCAAGCACGGCCGACAACCTCGTGTACTTGCAGCCCGTGTACAAAGGTTTCTCTGAGTCCTCCATCAAGCCACGGAATTTAACATACTCTCTCTCATCATAGTTCTCTTCTACATCGCGAAGCATCTGATCCAGATTATCATCGTGCAACCTATCCGAATCCGAGCCACAATCGACATCAGCCGGCGGCATGTCATTCACTTCACCTGCGATGTCATCCGGGGGCATATCATTCACTTCACCGGCGATGTCATCCGGCAGCATATGATCATTCACTTCGCCATGACTGGTCCAACACATATAATCCTTTTTGAAACCCCTTCGAATCAAGTGCGCTTCAATTTGCCCTCAGTTCTTAAACATCTTCAAATTCTCGCAGTCAGTGCATGGACAGCACATATATTCCACCCCCTTATTCAACATATCCTCCTCGGCGGCTCTTATAAAAGCAGAAACGCCATTAATGTACTCTTCACTCACACGGCTCGCGGCATACATCCAGCTTCGGTCCTACGTTACGTACATATATAACAACTTAGTATTAAAATCTAAAATAACTAATTATAACTACATATATACCGGCCACATTTATTATATTGAGACTTAATTTCCTAGCTCAATTCATATTACAAACACAATAGCTATTATATAACCAACAATTTTGCAAATTAACCATCTTCAATAACCACTCATGGATTACTTACACCTAAATTGTAATGCAATTAAAAAAATAAATTTCATTACTAACCATATCTACAGCAACCAGGAAAGTTTGAATCTTAATTCAAAGCTCAATCTCTGCCTCTTCCCACCAAATTAACTTGCCTGAAATCGCCTAGCTTCCTCCCGAGTGAAAAAGTGCACAGCAGTGGCTAGATCTGGATCGAAATGAAGACAGATGCGGTCTGATCAGCGCAATAAATGCCTTAGTCATTATCACAGACGGTTATAAAAAACCGTCTGTGATAAGCTTCATACCAGAACGCTTCGTGTTTCGATCGTCTAATTAACATCTCTCGATCATTATACGAAGCGTCTATATCATTAATGTTTGGGTATACGAACCGTTTGTGCTAAAGGTTAAATATGCGCTCCTAATCCAGGTCTCTTCTACGTACGTACAATACAATATACAATACAACATGGCTTCTACTACTGTTCTTGTGATCATCTCCTTCCTCTCATCTGTTCATCACGAATTGTTCGGCCGGAACCTTACACAGGCGGCCAGCAATTTGCATCTGGAGCAGCTTCTCCGCACCCGCCCTGCTCTCCTTCCCTGACTTTCTTGCATCCGTCAGCTTGACCTGATCCTCCGCCGTCGACGGAGGCGTCTCGCTGCCGCTCAAGAAAGGGAAACAGCCCTCACCCTGGTTCTTCTCCACAATGTGCGCAATGCGGAAGAAGCTCTACACGCATTGCAGAGACTGATGGATAGCCTTGCCGATCAAGAAGAAACGGCAGATTCTGAGGAATCTTTTCATGCTATCCTCTACGACATTATGGATGCTGCTGATCATTTGCCCAGGCTGCAGGAGGAAGTGCTGAGGACAAGGGCAATCTTAACGGCGTTCGAGAATTTAGCGGCTGATCCTCCAAGTCCCCAAGTTGAAGAAGAAGCTTACGAAGCCCAAAAGAATACAATCTGGGAAACTCTTTACCTGTGCGACTTTTGTAATAAATTTGCCTTTAATTGAAATTAATAAATTTGCCTTTAATTTGTGATCTCTTGTCTCAGTAGTTCTGTAGTTAAGTTATTAGAAGCAATGTGTACTTATATATTAACCTCTGATCTAGAATATGACAGACAAAGGGACATCACAGCCGGTTCTTGTGAAAAACCGTCTGTGAACATTCCTAGACGGTTCTTAACAACAACCGGCTGTGATAGTCGACACAACACAGACGGTTTTTAATAAAAAACCGTCTGTAATAATCCCAGATTATCACAGACGATTTTTTAATAAAAACCGTATGTGATATTCCAGTATCACAGACGGTTCAGCAGTAAGAACCGTCTGTGATACTCCTTTTTCCCGCCACAAATACCACAGACGGCCTTCAAATTAAAACCGTCTGTAATAGTGTACATTACAGACGGTTTCACAAAACCGTCTGTGATTTGGCGTCTACTATTAGCCTTTCTGTAGTAGTGCGCGCTCGGACACACTACATATTTGACTGTTCAACCGTCCACAACTCCACGCTCCTTGTTTTGTGTTTTGACACACATGCAGCTGATGAATGCATCGGCAAAACTAACCGAAACGTGTCGTGTTCACCACGCGCCCATTCGCCACCTTTCCCGGATCAACGAACCTATCTCTCCATGCATGCATGCATGGCAGTTCAGAATTGAAATCTTAAAATCTATATCACAAATTTTAGCATCCTATTTTAATCGACTGATCATTACTTCGTTAACTATAAAGATCATTAAATTTTAAAGCAAAGAGCCAATCAGCCAAGACAAAATGATAAGTGGTCAATAGACGACCTCACATATTACCATGATCATCAGCTATACTGCATACATTGATACATACACTGAGATTTACTCCATATACATGCACGCAACGAGATTAACACACCGAGAAATCTAACTACACCACCTGAATCAAACGCACGTAGGTGTAGACGAGAAGTGGCTAGTGTGCTCACGGACGACGGTAGCTTCGTCGTCGGGCCCATCACCATTGCAGACGAAAGAACCAACTTACCAAAGGTTATGTACGTAGCATGGGGAATAGGGCTGGGGAAGGTAGGTAAGGAGTCATCTGTACTGGCGTTGCCTACTTAGTTGGTTTGGGGCTGGTGCTGGCTTGAACGCTTGGGCTTGGGCTTAGTGCTAGCCAACTGGTGGCCCACGCTCGATTAGTTCAAGTAGTCTCTATGATTTTGTTCTCTTTTCATTATCGGTTAATATGCTATGTGGTGCCAACTTCAACTTACATGTATTTTTTTGGAGTGTATTGCTTTGTCAACGTCTTGTGTGTTTTTATATTCTTTTCTCTCTCTATTTATCAACATGTTCAAACCTTATTTTTTAGATAGATTTAGTTCTTGACATGGGGACACAAGTTTTTAGCATATAAGGGCACACACTAACGTAAATCCTAAACAATAAAAATTAAAATCAATACGGAGGCCTATGCCCCCACATTTGATAATATGCATCCGCCCCTGACAGTTCTTGTAACTCCTCCTGAGCTAGCTCCTCAAGAGTCAAGGTGAAGAACAAATTAAACATAGAACAGTAGCAGAGACATACACCTAATCACCACACCAGCTCCCATGACACGAACACATCCTACTTGCACATTCAAGCACAGGCTGACGATGATCTCCTATTCTCCCGCACTCCTCCACTTACTACTGCAGAAAATATCATTACAGACGGTTCACAAACGTCATCATAGATGATTTTATGAGCCGTTTAAGTTTATGGGCCAGTAATAATATAAGGTCATCACATACTGGTTTTGAACCATCTATGAAAACCATATCACAGACGGTTCAGAATTAGAACCAGCCGTGAAGGTATACTATCACAGACCGAATTAGATCCATCTGTGAACATATACTATCATAGACGATTCTAACCACGAGCCATCTATAATTAGAATATATCATAGATGATTCAGAATAAGAGCCGTCTATGATAGTTCTTTTTATACCTGAAAAACTAGCTAGCATACCTAAAAATTTTATTGTTTTTTGGCATATAGCACTGCATACACAAGAGGATACTTACAGTTTTACAAATATAAGTTTCACGGTTATAAATTCAGAAAGATGCTTACACTACAAGAAATTTCAGCCAAATGTAAGCTAGACTTACACATTCTTCATTAAACTACAATCTAAAACAAGTTAAGCGGGAAAAATTTCAAGTAGTAAAAATAAAAAGGAAACGAACACCATTTTCAATTTCTATGCCAAAATCAACAGAATATCACACTTTTAGGA
This sequence comes from Dendrocalamus latiflorus, assembly GCA_017311315.1. Taxonomy (NCBI): domain Eukaryota; kingdom Viridiplantae; phylum Streptophyta; class Magnoliopsida; order Poales; family Poaceae; genus Dendrocalamus; species Dendrocalamus latiflorus. The sequence goes on from CM029663.1 coordinate 33,057,127, forward strand.
TGTAACAAGTAGAAACCCCCTGCCAATGCCAACGGCTTAGAATAATGTAGATATGTCATTGTCTTCTTCCTTTCCATCTTGCTTCAAGCGAAATTTCAGCTGTCCTTGTCGAACCCCTTCCCACCCTTGCCACACACAAACGAGTTGGAGTAGTACTGGTGGTGTTGGTTCTTGGAGTAGGGAGAGGGGAATTAATAAGGGGCGAGAGGTGGGGAGGAGATCGGTGCCTATCGTTCGATGTGGAGAGAATGGACGGGTGAGATCGGGATCCTAGGAGAGATGCCGCGGATCGGTGACATAGCAGAGCGAGATTGAAATTTCATATATAATTATGACATATGGTTCGGATTACAAACTGTCTCTGATAGAGATATCACAGACGATTCTTAACAAAAACGGTCTATGATAACAGGAGATATCACAGACGGTTCTTATTAAAATCATCAGTGATAATGGCCAGATGGTAGATCACAAAGATAATATATCATGCAATGTAAACAGCTAGTATCAAAAGATAAAATAGCAAAGTTTTATATGGCTTATATATACTCATTTGAAAGGTTTCAACAAGATCTATAACTTTGCAGTTGATGTGAACCCGAAATTCTAAAGGAAAGATCGAAAACCTTTTGGCAAAAATAGAAACCGAAAACTTGCAACGCAAATTTAGGGCTAAAGGTAGCCGATTTTGGAGGTCTAAGAGGGTGACTAGCACAAGCCAGTCATTTGTTTTACCGGGCTCATCATTAGCTTTCCAACGAGTATAAGAACGTCGAAAACGGATATTGTATACGAAAGTTATGTCCATTTTGCTGAAGGTGTCTAAGAATAGAATCCTACTCATACTCGAATTCAATCCCGTAAGTCAAACTTGTTGAATTTTTTGTGAAAATTTGTAGCTATATGTAGAAGGACTCCACCAATTTTCACTAGGTTTGTGAAAGAGGATTTGGATTTTCAAATGATTTTTAATTGCAATATCACAGACGGTTTTTAATCCGAACCATCTGTAATAATTGTAAACCTCACAGACGTCTGTAAATTATCACAGACGATTCTTGTGAAAAACTGTCTGTGATAATTTACAGACGGTTCTTGTTAAGAACTATCTGTAATAATTATGTATCATAGACAATTCTAGTTATCGCTAGTAATATAGTTACACTTGTAAAACCGTCTGAAATAATTACAATACAGACAGTTCCAGAGAACCGTCTGTGATGAGGCATCTAGTATAGTATTTTTTTTGTAGTAGTGACGCCTCGTGGATTACGGCCGTCGTCTCCTCGTGCTCTTCACCATCCACTCCCGCAAGTCCTCCTCCTTGGCCCGCCACAACTGTTAGCTTTGTCACATGAGAAAACTCACAAAATAAATTAAGAGAACACGAAAGAATGGATAAATTTCTCTTTTTCTTACTTGCTTCTTACAAAATAGATTGCATGCCCTCTATTTATATAGCCTAGAGCTTACATAAATACTTGACTCTATCTCTAATTCAAACACATATTGGACTTCAAATTGAACACGACTTCAACTTGAATAACCAACAACAGCTCGCGCTCTACGACCCACCGCTCCATGCCCAAGGAGGGCGGCAACAGCACTAGCGCCATGCTGGCCAAGGTGTCCCTGACGCCGAACAACACAGCCAAGGGCGCCGATGGCATTGATGGCCACGGTGGAGCCTTTCGGTCAAGCACATCCGGTTCGCGGAGTGGCTGGGGAGGATACAGTCAAGGAAAAGGGGAGGAGGGTACAAGGAGGCGGCGGCCCCCGATGGCGGCAGCGAGCTGGATGACGGTACACTGTGGACGAAGACGTTGATCCTTGGGGAGAGGTGCTGGGTCCCAAGCGGCGAGGAGGAAGAAGACGATGGCGGTGCGACATGATGGTCCGGTGGAAGAGCTACTGGCCGAGGCAGCCGCGATCCATGTGACATGAGCAGCTCCTTTGCCGGCGTGGAAAGCCGTGGCAGCACATGCAGACCTGCTGATGCGCACTTGTAGTTACATTTCTTCCATGGATACAAATTGCGTAGGGTTGACTCTTGATTTCTTCTGTGACATGTTCTTAAGATGCCGCTCGGTTAGGCTAAAATAAGCTGACTTATGGCTAAAATTGCACTGTAACTGATGGTGGCTTATTTGGTGTAACTAAATTAAAAAAATAAAATAGAAAAAATATGTTAGCATATCATGGACAATGCAAATGAATACGGGAAAAAACCGGCAAAAAAGCTAAAAAATCAGAAAAAAACAAAATTTAGAATAATGAAAAATAAATCGAAAGCTAGAAGTTTAAACCAAAATGAGCAGGACCTAATCTTAATTGACGAACACTTCGCCAGGATTTATGTCAAGGAATGTGCACGTGTAGTTTCATTGATTTCACGAACACGTTGCCAGGACTACATATATGTCAGGGTGCACTGCCATCACGTTACTTGTCACAAATACAACTAGCTTCTTAAAACTGATCCTCGGTCAGTTCTCATGGTAAAAAAAGTTGCAGTTCTTTTTTTATTTTTGACTGAGTTAGCTTTGACTCGGCACTTGTTTACCTATGGTTCACTGGCTGACCGGAAAATTGACATCATTGAGATCCATACATAAGTACAGTTCCCAACACGATTTCAGAAGAGATACATGGAACACGCAAAGTAGCTCTTGGGAGTAACACCCTCATTACTCACTACCAGACAATGCATTACTTTACACCACAAGAAATAACACGACTGTCCCAAATACTTCCGACAATCACTTTAGGTTAGTTACAATTTCCAAACCTTTCCAAACAGAACTTGCATTACAAAGTAAGCACATGAGACGTGAACCAGGTGATAACATCTCAAAGCACAATATTATGTGGGAAATACTAGAGCAGAATCTCAAAGCACAATTAAGAACAAATGAGAACCTGTACAGAGGGCCTAAAACATAGCTACGGCACGCCGGTTTAAGGTCATAGCCGCTGGAGAACCCGGCCAACCCTTTTATTTCGCCAGCCAACCTCCAGTACTTTGGGTCAGCAGGTCGTCTCACCGCTCCAGCACGTAGCTTGTAGATAATGGGATAGGAGAGTAGCTCTGCAAGAATGTCCTCACTCTCCATTTTAACGTCAAGAGATCACATATTATAAATGCTACATCGGATCCAGAAGATACTAGTAGTGGATCCTATTGTTGGCATCAAAATTTAGGCCTTGGATGCCCCTTATAGTGGACTCATAGTTTTTGGTGTTAGAAGCGTGCCTGCCAGATGACGAATACCTGGGGTCAGAGTAGTCAGGTATCTGTGAGCTCCTCCGGGGAGGTGCATTTCTTTGGTGTGCCCCTGGACTTGCATCTGGTGTACGACTACGTGATGGTTCAGCTTCGCTGCTTTGCAGTTCTCGGCTACTAGAGACAGCAGGTCGCCTTGAAGATCCGCTTGACCGAGCCAAAAAAGTCGAACTGGAGAACTACAGGTCATTTGAGGGTCAGAAATTACATAGCAAAAGAATAAACAGAATTAATTCAGGCATCCACAGAGACGGTCATCATAGTAGCAAGTTAAAAACCGAAACAAAACTAAAAACTCACCACAACATCTCTCGATGTGGACAGATCTGGTCCAACTGGGGACTTCTGTTTTGGTAAGCTTCCTGCATTTATTCCTGGGGGTGGAACCTGGCGTCGTGTAGGATCATCTGACCACCCACTTCTCCTTCCCTCTTCAGTGCCTAAATCAATTGAGACAGTTAGCCAACCTAAAAAGACTTAGTCAACCCATGAATTAGCCAGATAAAAAACACAATAGAGACAACAAATGCAGATTTTGCAAACATATGTGATAAGTAATAGTAATACAACAGAAGAATGCTTTTGAAAATTCACCTATATTGGGATGTATACCATGATTTTAAATTATTTGCAAGAGTAGATTATGCAATTGACTGATAAGAAAACTGAAAAAGACCTTGCCTCCTACTTAAATATCTTGTGGTCGTTATTGCCATTTTGTAATCATCAATTGGTGTTGCAGCTCATTTTGCATCAAGCATCCAATCCTAATACTATCTCATCAAATATCCGTGTGTATAATTATTGATGATATTTATAGAGAAATAAGCAGCTATTATCATTTGTCGCATCAATCACACGATAGACATACCAGACGGTCTATTATTATTTGCCACGGGAGCCATCCCAGAGCTTTGTCCCACTGCTGCGGCCTAAAACAACAGAGCATGAACATACTTCAGATACTTATCCATATAGTGAAGTGCAGAAAGAGAGTGCTTTGACTTACACTGACAATAGCACGTGGTGGAACACTGGTCATTTGTGACTGCTGGTACTTAAGAATGGTCCAGTCAAAAACATAATCAAACTGGAAACCTACATATAGAAGAAATTTCCCATCAGAAGTGTCTAAAAAATAGCACTTTTTGAAACATTGCTATGCAACACGTTAGCTAGCAACATAAAAATAGAAAACCAACCCTCTCGAATAAAAAGGTCTCTGAACAATCTCTTCAGATATTGATAGTCTGGCACATCCTCAAAACGTAGTGAGCGACAGTAATGGAAGTAGGATAAAAATTCAGAAGGGTATCCGCGACAGAGAGCCTGCAATTGAGCAAGAGATGATAAGCACCAGTTGGTTAATAGTCTGATTGAATTTTCAGGGAAGAAGAATCACCTCAATTGAAGTGGCTATCTTCCGTTCGCTAATTTTCTCATACTTCTGTTTCTTGGTCCCAGCTTTTAGACCCTGCCACGGAAGACTAGTAACAAGGGTAAATGTTAGTCCACAACAGACCACAGAGGCACAAATAAAACAAAATGAAGCTCCGATAACTAACCTTCCTCTTAAGAAGTACATGAGTACATATCCAAGAGATTCCATGTCATCCCTCCTGCTTTGTTCTGTTGGAAAAGCAGAAAGTTAAAGTTTATTATTTAAACAAGATGGTGCATCTAAAGGCAAGAGAAAATTAATAAAGAAGAGTAAAATTGTGCATTTGAATATAGGCATAACAGATAAATGGATTTAATATTCAACTTGCAAAGTGGACTTACCAATTCCAAGATGGGTGTTTACACTTGCATATCGAGCTGTCCCAGTCAAATTTTTGTTCTCTCTGCACTTCAATAGATTGATGTATAAACACTATGGTTATGGTGCACAGTGAGGTAACATCAGACAGGACCAGTAAAATAATGTAAAAGTAAAAAAAGTATAAGATGATGCAAATAAAGAAAGAAAAAGGTTAAATATCAGCCTCACAGATAGATGGATTACGACATATTACCTGTATGGAATGTGCTGGTGTGTTGAAGTGTCCCTGTATTTCTTTGCCAGTCCAAAATCAATCATGTATACCTACAAACATATTAAGGAGAAAGTGTAAGTGCTCCTCCCTAATGTTACAATTAAGCCCAAGAACTATAAGCAGATAAACAGCACCTAAATGAATTACCTGATTTGCTCTCTTTCCAAGGCCCATGAGAAAATTGTCTGGCTTAATATCTCGATGCAAGAAGGACTTTGAATGTACAAATTCAACTCGGTTGATCTAAGAAAAATTGAAGTTAAAAAACAATGAAATTGATTTAACCAGATAGAATTGTTTCATAATAACAGAAGGGCAAGGACAGCTTGCACTTATTATATAGCATACCATTTGATCAGCAAGCATCAAAACAGTTTTTAAAGACAGTTTTCTGTTGCAAAAGCTGAAAAGGTCTTCAAGGCTTGGCCCCAACAGATCCATTACCAGAACATTGTAGTCACCCTCAACACCAAACCACTTGACGTTTGGAATCCCAGCTGAAAGACCAAACAGAATGTAGGTTGGTATCTCTATGAAAAAAGAATATATTGAATGCAGGAGACAAAAGAAAAGAAACATGTATTACTTCCCCCCTGCAGTATCCTGTACAACTTTGACTCGTATAGCAACTGAGGATGCTTTGTCTTCACATTTTCCTGGACAAAACACAAGGAAAGAGAAAGACGTTATCAGTCTGAACAGACCAAAGACTGCAGTTGGTTAAACAGATAATCAGGAGAAATGGACTGAACGAGACATCATAACAACAATTATTCCCACATCAATAATGCAGCTCAACATTTTGCAAAGCACAACATAAAAAAGGGGTTACAATTAGAAGCGAAGCAAACAAGTACATTCTTGCTGATGGACGTGAACAGATGAAAATGGTTCAGCTGCACCATCCATCCCTTGAAAATCCACCTATTAATTTTAATTCTTGAGAACTAAAATGAGCAATCATGTAAGTGCAGGAGAGCTTACACAGCTCAGTCCATGTCAAAGCTCCCCGTAATACTTAAAGCAGGAAGTATTTTCCAACGCCGCTTAAATTTTCTACCCACTATCTACCAATCCAGGTGCGATGTGTGTGAATTGACAGACGAGTTAAACTGAGAGCTACCAATTCGCCAAACATAAACATGTAGAATAACCAAGGGCAAACTTTTGTTATTGACCACCTATTATTAGACTACCAAAAGATTAAATGTAACACTCAAATCTCCGGATCTTTTTTTAGTGGCAACACTCAATCCTCCAGCAAACTACCCCAAATCGAAAATACTCGCACTAAAAGCAATACTGCCACCGAAAATAAAAACATAAACACAACTAGGGGGGAATCCGAAAGGGTTACCGCATCAACTCACCAGTTTAATGGCGACCTCCTCGTTGGTCTGCACGTTAGTACCTGCACCGGCAACCCCAACAGACAAAAACCATATCACCGTAAAGGCGAGAGCTTTCACATAAAAAATGGAACCCTCGGGCGGAGCTGCGCACGAACCGAGGTAGATCTCCCCGAACGAGCCGCTGCCGAGCTTGCGGCCAAGGCGGTACTTGTTGCCCACGCGCGGTTCCATCGGCGCCCGCGCACGCACGCACACACACCGCCGAGCCGCCGACTAGACCGCGGCGATTGGGGGCATCCGGCGACGGAGGAACCGAAGCGAGGGGGCCAATCCGGGGAATCGCGGGGATGGGGAGCTAGGGTATGAGGGGGGATCGGAGCGTGGGATTGGGGATTTTTTTTTTCTCTTTTGCAGTGCGGTGGTGCTTTGTTTTCGCGAGCAGCCACCACCCACCCGCTCGGCTTAGAGCGGAGATTATTGAAAGTGGAGGGGCCGGGGTAGTAATTAACGTCGTGGTTTTAGCTCCGTGGTTTATATTTGGCTACCTTTTCTTTCCTTCCTCCTTTTATTAGCTGCAAATGTTGCAGTTATTCGTAGACGTGAGATTATGAAATAAGTTTACATAAATGCTACTTTGATACGACATGTCATATACTCCTCTAGCCCAAAAAACATGTTATTTTAAGATATATACAGTCAAACATTTAGAACTTTGGCTATCAATATCTTTTTTATATATTTAGATTAGATACATCCATAGAAATCAAATGTGTATATTGTCCCAAAAATAATTTTATAATATTATAATTTTGCTGTATTTTATAAATAAATTATAACGAAAATTAGTGGCCAAAATTATGTTTTAGGGACGTATAGATGTGCAGAATGATATGTTTTTTTACCTTGAGGGAGTATTAGTCTAAGATTAATAAAGATGATGATCTCATGCCGCTCTATTGTTTACTCTCTTTTTTGATAGCAGTGGCAAGGTGAAGGGTAATAATGATAGTCAAAGTTATGTCTAGTACAATGTGGTGGCATTGATTACCATGACAGCGATAGGGTAAGCTAGGGGGATGAAAAAGATGAAATGACATTAGAAGTGATCCAAAATATTGACAAAGTTTTTTAAATATAAGGTCCCACTTGTTTGGGTTTGGGCTTCTGGTTTTTTGTTTATTTTTTACTATTCCTAAATTTCGTCTTTTTCTGATTTTTCTGATTTTTTGAGCTTTTTTGCCGGTTTTTCCCGTATTCGTTTGCATTGTACATGTTGGGCTAACTCGTTTTTTCTATTTTAAATTTTTTTAAATTTAAGTATGCCAAATAAGCCGCCATCATCAGCTACAACGTAATTTCAGCCAGCGACAGTGAAAATTTAGTCATAAGCCACAAAAAATAAACCCAACTGAGCACACTGTAAGACTTGGTAGAAAGTTCTCCAAATATAAAACTTGGTAGGTAAGTTCTCCCAACTTGAGGTGCTAAGTAATCTCACCGACATTGCACGCTAAGGTATGTTGGGAGGATCTACCAGATATATATATGTCGAAATTCCTTTTTTTATGCAATGTGTACATCTATGACATGTTTGCATTTTGTTTACAATCCCTCACTCCTTGCAATATCTTATCGATCACCAAAGAGCTCTTACTGTGACTTGAAAGTTGAAACAATCAAAATGTAATAGTGGAAAAACTGTCTGTTCTTGGAGCAAGCGACCACTAGGGCGGTTTATGGCAAATTGTACAATCCCCTAAATGATATGGATATTGACTTGGACAATTTTGATGCAACATGTTGATATTTAATTGTATCAGATATCAAGACTTGTGGGGATAGGGAGCTAGGGTTTGAGGGAGGGGTGATCAGAGTGTGGGATTGGGGATTATTTTTTTTCTTTTGTGAGGTGTTGGTGCTTTGTTTTTCACGAGCACCATCCACCTGCTTGGCTTAGAGGGGAAATTATTGAAAGCAGAGGGACAGGAGTAGTAACTAACATCGTAACTCGCAAGAGAGAAAGGAGGGGGAGCTTGGCTACCTTTTCTTTTTTTCCCCTTCTTTTGGTTTGCTGCAAATGTTGTAGTGATATGTAGATGTGAGATTGTGAAATAAGTTTATAGAAATGCTACTTTTGATACAACATATTATATATTAGTCATAAGACAATATTAAAGATGATGGTCTCGTATCGCTCTATCGCTTCCTCTCTTTGTGATAACAATGGCAAGATCAAGGTTGTAACAATTAATGATAGTCAAAGTAATGTCCATTACAACAGCAATGATGATGGTGGCAGGAACTCAATGGTCACATTCATTGCAAAGATAGCGGCAAGGTAAGCTAGAGGGGATGGAAAGAAGTAACGACATCATAAATGGTCCAATTAAAACAGCTAAAATATAATATACCTTGTTTTATGGCATCGTCAACAAAGTTTTCCAAACCTAAGGCTTGGTAAGTCAGTCCTCCAAATCTCAGGACTGCTAAGTGCTTAGTTAGCTTAGTAATCTCATCGACTATTGCATACTAGGTTATGTTGGGAGGACTTGTCAAACATATATGCCTAGATTTGTTTTTTATTCAATATGTACTTCTAGTAAGATTTCTTACAACATGTTTGCATTTCGTTTACAATCTCTCCTTGTAACATCTTCTCGATCACCAAAAAGTTCTCATTGTTACTGGAAAGTTGAAGCAATCAAGACTCCAAGAGGTAAAAGTGGGAAAATTGCTTATTCTTGGAGTGCACCTTCGAAGTAAGAGAGGCTACTGGGGTGGTTTATGGCAAAATGTACGATCCCCTAACTGATACGGAGTTAAAAAAATTTGGTGCAACATATTAATATCTAATTCTTTCAGAAAAGCTGCAATTGAGTGAAGGAAAACGATATATACTAAAAGCAAAACAATATGTTACACTTTTTTGGATGGTGGGAACAATTGCCTAGTGTAATCATCTTAAGGTTCACAACCCACGGGTCATGGGTTCAAATCTCGAAAAAATTCTATTGAAAATCCACATAAATGACCCACCCAACCTGTGGTTGGTGGGAATTGAACTCTGGTCATCAGTCAAAGAGACAAAGTGTCACACCGCTAGGCTATCTACAGTTGGCAAAAATATATCGCACTTAAGCATGTAGAGTGAGACAATATGCATTTCACAGTCGAGCACAAAAGGGTGAATGCATTTCACAGTTGCATTCAAGTTTTCATTTGCAAGATGTCCAATATATTATGGATGTATATGTTGTATGTGCGATATGTTCAATTACTATTTGGATTGTGATATACAACAAGATCTACTTGTCACCCTAGAATATTACAAGCAGGTTACTTTTTTCCATTCCAAGATACAAGGGCTAGCAAATAGTAATTCTATGATCAAGCTTTGTTAATATTGACCATAAATCTTTATACTACTTAAAAAGAACTTACTGGTGAGTGACTATGGTTCATCTGCCCCCTCCTCTTATGAGATAAAGGGTGCTGATGTGTGGGCCTTGCCATGCCTCCCACTCTAATTACCACATGACTTGCATGGCTCATGGGACTCCACTGCGAGCAACTCCCCAATGAAACAGAAAAGCCTAGTTCTTCTCTTTTCTATTATTTGTTGTTTGTACTGCCGATACCACCTCCCTCCCCCTTCTCTCTCAATTCATGGCTACTCCATGTGCACCACACTCTCCAATTTTTTATGGATGTTGGTGTTATTTTTATTACTATTTTAGGTAGCAAGCATTCATTGCTTTGCGAGCAACAGTGACACCATTGGCTGCACAAATCATGATCTTAACGAGGGTGCTTAGATTGGTATTTCAGTTCATTGGAACCTGACATAAGGGTTGCAACAGCTAGGGGTAGACCCACCAGGGGGTTAGCGGGGGCTGGAGCCCCTACTATCCCTGGTCGGGCCGTGGGTGCCCTCTAGTCCCTCCATCCATCCATGGGTGCCATGGCAGCAAGCTTTGGTAAATCTGGAGGAAGAAGAATGGGGAAGATATTTAGGCTAAAATTCCCTTTTGTGGGCCACGCTAGTTGGTTATTTTCTTGCTACCATGATGGGAAACCGCTCAAGCACAACAAAGTCTAGTACCCATCTATCTCACTAAGCTCTCTCATCCTTGCAATAATTCCCTAATCAGCCAAATCACACAGCAAACCCTGTCTAGTGCGGCCATGACATGCAGGCATGCAGCGAGCAATGGGGCTAAAAGGGGGTAGCGCCATCATGGGTCTAGCCCTACCAGTATTGATGCCACGCTCGTTGTCCTTCCTCAACCTAGGCGGTCCCTTCAACACCGTGATGCATGGTGATCTACTTCTGTTGAATTTAGAAAATACTCTTCTCTCTTCTTTTTCACCGAACATAACCAACCAATATGTGGAAACAAGAAAATTGGAAAGAAAAAAATAAAACCATCTTATCTTATATCTATTGTATCCTCATGCAGATTATTATAGTTTGAATTTTCTTGTTTGTGTATGTTGTGCAGACTGTCCCCATGCATGATTAGAGCCATTACATGCATATAGACAATAGCAGTTACATGTAAATAATGACAATGGGAACTGATGGATGAGCAGAAGACTTCCATACCTATTATGAGTTGCTATCTACTGCGCTGATGGTATCAAATGTGAGAAGGCATCAATTTTTTCCTCAGCAAAAGCTTTAAAGATGTAAATCTTCAAGGATGTTCTCTGGTTTCTATTGTAGAACAAAATTAGCAAATGATTTCAATTAAGTGGTTTGGGCATCAGTAAATTGGACTATTGAGCTCAAATGTATTGTTGTTGCAAGGTTTGAATCTAATCAGAATCGACTCTATTGCTACTGTACTTCTTTTAGATTTTTGGATATTTTATTTTAATTATTGGGATGTAGTAGTATTTTATGATCTGGAGATAAAAGGTAGGAGGGCACTCTGTGCTTTTAGCCTTGGCTCACTGGTCCTACTCTTAGGGAAAACCTATCTCTCGATCTCTTTACTAATGGCAACGTATCCTATGAACAAGGGCACCTTTGTGCACCCGTGCACACAGCGGCTCAGGGCCATTTGATCGCCATTCAAGGCCTCAGATCTATGCGTGAAAATTTTGTGAAGAACCGCCCACTTGCTTATGGCATATTTGTGAGACCCCTCTGGTCTCCTTTCCACAACCAATCCCTTATTGTTCATGTGACGGCTCTTTCTCAGTCACCACTCCTCGATGCAGTGGCGACCTCTTTGCAGCGCAGCATCGAGCCCCCACCTGAGGCGGAGTTGCCCCCATCTGGCACCGCATCGAGCCTCTACCTGCACTGTAACCATGAGCATCGGTGACCACGAGTTACCTCTCCGTGCGACGGCGATAGTGACTAGATCCTCGAGAAGGCCGACAAGGGTAGTGGTGCTAATGATTTGTTCCATGATGACCCCTTCTCAAATCTCTCTAGCTGTTTAGGCTCGTTTGGTGGACAAGCTCAAGGACGCATCTAGGGATCTCACCCAAACCATATCCCACATTGGGGCAGATGAGTTCACACACTCTGCAGCTTTAGGACCGGCCTAACTATGTTGCTGCACTCCATCGACCACATCCACAGTGGACAAGTAGTGTTCTTAATTTTTAGGGATCTTTCACTTGATAGTGCAAGTTCGAGTGATTACGCGTTCTCAGAATTGCCAAGATGCATGTCGCATGCAAGAATATACTGTGAAGCAAGAACTTGGTTGGAAGGCTGTCAAGGATTCTGCTGAATATTTGTCATTGTCAAATTAATGGATGGATCTAGCTGGTAGTTTTCTTTCCATTTCTTCAAATGTGTACTACAATATTATGTAATTTTGAAAGTGAGGTGCCGTTGCATCACTCCAATGTACTAGCTTGTGTAGATTTGTCATTTGTTAACTTGAAGCCTGGATAGTTTCAAATTGTTTGAAATGGAAAATGTTGTGCGAGGTGCAATTTGTTGAATGCAAAATTATTGTTTCGAAAGGAGTATTGTTAGACTTTTGAGTGATTGCTCTATGCATAATACTTGAAGAAAAAATAACAAATCTTTATTATCCAAAAATGTACTAGAGTAGTTATCCATGATATAGTATTGTAGCATGTATTGAATGTTCATGTGATGTTCTAACAATCTTTGTAATCTATTGTTAAATATTTATTTAGATGATGCCACCATGTTGAATAAACTAGTAACTGCTTCTTTAGCTAGCTATCTTATGAGAGACTAATAAAAATGCAACTGTTAAATGTTCAATGCTTATTTCTCTTATATCAACTACCAACTCATAGGGGACTAATCAATTTGCAAGAACCATTGACGTAATGCTATCTACTTACTTTCTACAATTTGCTTTCATTAATCTGACACTTATTTGCATATGACAATTTCCATTTGGCAATCTGACACTACTCAATGACTTGCATCCAACAATCAACACAATTTGAATTTGCATCGAACATGTAAAATCAACCATCTACATTCACAACTTGAATTTGCATTGAACATGTGATCTCAACCATCTACATTTCTAGAACTTTGCATTCATAAAAATTGCAAAGAGTGCTACATTCCTGTATGACAAAATTCAAGGAAACCAAAAGAAATACACCTCACACCCAAAATTACAGACTTCAACAATATCCATACATTACAATTTCATACTCTATCTCAACACGGAACAACAAGCTACGATCATCTAATAAGTTAATAAAGTGGGGCTAGGCTTCATGGTAGCAGAAAAAGGATTGTATGGCAGAAGGGAGCCAGGGATCGGTGGCCTAGTTGCCACTCCAAGGGCACTTGTAGTACTCTTTTTCAAAGTTCTTTGAGCAGCCATAAATCAATGACTTGTCCATCTATTGATCCCTCACGATGAGATCAACAAGCGGAGACACAGAGCCCGCAAGCACAAATCATAGAAGGATTTGGGGGTTCGCAGCGGATTGAGTCGAGGGCATGGGAGGACGGTAGATCGAGTCACACATGTGGTTGCTGTGGCCATCGCAGCCACCATTGCCATTGTGAGAAAGAAAGAGGGATTGAGGATTTAGGGTTTGGATTGTGTCTGTTTGGGAGAGTTAGGCTTGGTTTGGGGAGGAGACGAGGGAGTTTTGCAAATATGCTGAGGAGGAAGCGGGTGATTTTTCACAAAATTATCCTGCATGGATACAGGGGCTTGGATGATGATCGGATGGCCTTGAGTCACTGAGTGCATGGGTGCACGAAGGTGCCTGTGTGCATAGGATATGTTGTTATACGGGGTGCCCAATATTCACGACATAGATCGATGTTGATAACTTGGTTCCGTACAACCTGATGAATCGATGGTGCCAACCATTGTTAGAACAACAACTTATGACAAAATAATTTTTCCAACCACACGCTCATAATCCTATCTACCCAACCACGCAAGCAGATGTGTTGCTGCTCTTGCAAATCCTAAGGAATTCACAAGAACAATGGTGTAGAGAACGTCCAATTCCCCTTTGGGTTGCAATCATATGTCAAACCCTAAAAAGAACAAGCGTATAGCTCTCTCTTGAAAAGTAATGTATTCAATCATGGTCTATCAAAAAGTTATATATTACAAGGCTTACATAGCCCTTGGGAAAATCCGCATGACCACCCAAACATGTCCAACTCAACCCTATATAGTTTTAGACTAGAACTCACATAAAAAAGGAAACTAAAAATAAAATAAAATAAAATAAAAACATGTGATGCTTCAGAAGATAAATCCTCTTAAATTACATAATTTTTGAAATAAACTTTTCAACGAGTCTAAGATCACCTCAATCGGACTCCGTATGTGAAAGTTATTGCCTTTTATACGCAAGGTATACCTTCGAAGCTGTGCTGAAATAATCAAAGACATGCTGGTTTCGACCACGTTCACCACACGTATGTCATTATGACCACGTTGATGAATGTTACGACCATATCTTCCTTACGACCACGCTTCCTCTGCTGATGTTGGCTTTGACCACTTCATAACCTTCGTAGTCATCGAAACGGTCAAAGTGGATCAGACAGTTAGGACAGTCGAGGCCATTCGGACTGGTCCAAACATTGCTAAAGCCATCCGAGCATCCAAGGCGGATTGGACGTCTGACAGCTGAGGCCATTCGGAGTGGTCCGAACGTTTCCGAAGCCATCCAAGCGTTGAAGTTGACTGGACAGCCTGGACATCACTGAGGTGTTGGACTCCTCTTTTGACAGCCTCCTTTTTGGCGACAGCCCACATTCAGGCTGTAGCTCTTCTTCTTCTTCCTCTTGCGCACCGTATTGATCCAAATACGTAGGCACCGTATTAATGACATGTGCATTAAGAAGCAAATTCACCTGATCTTGTAGTTTCTTTGCATGTGTGCTTGTAATTGGTCATATCGGCAACTCGATGTGTATGTCTGAATTATTAGAAATGTCCTCATCATGTTTCCTCAACTAACTCCTAACAAGTAACAAACTCTCTTTTAATTATCTTTTCAAGCAATCCCTACCAACGAACTCACATCTTTTCTTTTTAAACTTCTAACAATAAAATCTCTTATAATCTCTACTACTGATCTCTCCAACGCACATTAGGAATACGGTTGATGCCATCATCCTCATTGTGTTGGCATTGTCGCCTCCATGCCACAGATCCTACGTCATGATGATCATAAGATCTAGCCGCAACATGTAAGTGCGAGCCTAGAGCCAAGCGATGACGGGGCACGATTTTGCCACAAGCAGTGCGGCGTGAGTACGTAGCAGTGGAGCCAGGGCATGTAGTTCAAGCTAGCCGTGGCAGAGGAGTTAGGGGCACAATGCAAATCGAGCACTGTGGTGGAGGTGTGATGAAAACCGAGGTGTAGCTAGGCTAGATGCGGCGATGAAGCTAGGGGGCCGTGTAGGCCAAGCACAATGATAAAGCATGATGCAAGGCAACCGCAGTTGTGGTGGCTTGACATGCTGGGTATGTGGAGACGATGCAGTGGCTGTGTGATAGGATCGAATCGGGTCCTCTGACGTTGCGTAAGGCAACGTCAGAGTGCAGTTGCAAAATCTGAACCGCCCGATGAGAAATGAACGGCTCAGATCTTATTTTGCACAGTAAAAATTACTGTAGCTAGGGTATGGTTGCCTTACGCAACGTCAGAGGATTCGTTTCCATAGGATCCGGTGTTGCTAGGGTATGGTTGTAATTATTTTTATGTTTTTAGGGTGTGGCAGCTGAGGGCACAACGATAGCTAAGCACGACGACAAAGGTATGCTGGAAGCCGTAGCAGGTGCTTGGCCAGGCATGCCAGCGGAGTCGAGAGCACAATGTAGGTCGAGCACAGAGTTAGATGTGTGGCTGGGCTAGGATAGAGCTCACAACCCGTTGCCGTAGGGCACCCTAACAGAGTCAGTATGGCGTAGGCTGAGCCCGATGATGGTGGCTAGACGTGTAGCACGTACGGGTATTAAACTAATATTCTATTAATTTTGTTCGCCCTCGTAAAAACATTGCATTATTAGATACTTTTCAGAAAGTGCTTACCCAAGGTTATAAATATTTTAGAATAGAGGAACATGCAAATTAGGTCGACACAATGACATCCAATGAGTCAAACATGACGCAGAAAGCACAGCTGAAAGCTAATACTAACCCTAAATCTGGAGCCATGTGTCTAATTTAACCGACCACCACGTCGGTACTACTTATTGCTTTGTTTTGTCTCATGAGAGGGTCACTAAAGCTAGTACTAACCCACACGAGCCCTAAATCTCGTGCCATGTGTCTAATTTCACCGACCACCTACATCGCTACTACTATTGCTTTGTTTTGTCTCGTGAGAGGATCACTAACCTTTTAATAGCAGGCAACCAAAAGCAAAAAAAGCAAGATTGAGAAATGATAAGCACACATCACATACGTACAATCGAACTCGTAAAATCAACTAATTACAGGCTTGATTTTGACTATATTTATAACTTTCCATGAACGGTAAAGTCGAAGTTCAACCCACCGGCCGGCAACAGCAAGCTAGGCACCGTCCTTATCAGTTTATAGCTTATGACTTTTTTTTAACAAATATACTGGACGGCTTCTTTGCCACCGATTCGAAGTGGCTTATCGGAATAGCCTTTTAAAAATGATTTTTCAGCTTTCGATTCGTTCACATAAACGTTCATATTGAAATCAAAAGTTATGATCCGCATTCGAAAACAACTCAACTTGACTTACTTTTATTTCAGAACTAGCGTTTACGTTGAACCAATCTACCCCATGCGTGCAAAACTACATACACATACATATTAATTACACATTGGAGCACACAAATCTATATGTTTGATTCGCACATGTCAACAATATGCTATATTCATACTCCCTACCCTAAAATTTATAGCTGGTGTTATCCTATGCACCTTCGTCGCTAATTGTTGCTCGGCCTTGTTTGCAGCTTGATTTGCAGGAGATCAGGAATGCATGCACTGACAAAGAAGAAGTAGAAAAGAGATCACACATGCATGCTCTGAAAAAGGAGGAAGAGAGATTGTAGCCGCAGATCTAGATTTTATAACTCTAGATCTAGCTTCTCACTTGGATTCATTTCACTGAGATGTTTGGCGAAGAGATTAACTCTGAATCTAGGAGTGAAACGAATCTGTAAAAAAGGTTTACTGTTGATTTTGTCACGTATTACTTTTATTATAGCCATTCCCCCTTGTTACTTTCCAATTACAAGCACTGAACATTTCTAACAGAAAATGCCTCAATACTTAAAAAGGCACGTACTTATATACGATGATTTATCGAGGAACTCATCTGTGCTAGAAATCATTAATACTAAGTACTAGCTCTTACATATGTGCATTCTTTTGGTGGGTTACACCATGAAAATATAATGTTCCCTGAAATAATCGAAGATAAAGAGGCAAGAATTCTGTCCATCAAAGGGACAAACAGATCGGTCGGGCAAGAATTAACATGGGCCCTGTTTGGATCCCTTGACTAACAACTAGTTGCTAAACTTTAGCCTTTGAGGATCCAAACAGGAGGGCTAATGGGTGGGCTAAAGTTTAGCCAAAGCTCCAACTAGTTGTTAGCCAACTAGTTCATCAAACCCAGCTAATGAGGGCTAAAGGACCAGCCGGATGGAAAAAAGACGTTGATACCCACGCCAACCCTCCCAGACCACCATGCATAGGGGTATAACAGACTTTGCACTGAGATAGTAGCACTTATTAGTCCTTGGATCCAAACAGGACTAGGCTAATCTTTAGCCAGCTAACTACTAGTCAGCTAACAACTAGTCATAGCTAACAACTAGTCCTAGTCGATCCAAACAGGGCCATGGTATCTTGATAACAGCAGTAACACAATCATTTTACGAAATTGGGGCCATACAAAACAGCATCTTGGGCCATGAAAGCCCAGCTGGCCAGGCTTGGTTTAATTTGGTCGGCCTAGTTCGAGGCTTTGATATTGGGCTGTGTTAGGCTTGGTTACCACCTGATTGGGTCTAGTTTTTTAGGCTATGACTAATTGTTTTTATCTATATTTTTGAAGACGGTAGCGGATCGCATATACAATTCTACACCTAGAAGGCTGTTTAGAGAATTTACTTAAAAAAGCCATCCTGCTTGTTTTGATTTTGGAGAAGGCAAAAGCCTAAAAGAATAGAGCTAAAGGTTTCGATAATTTTGGTTTTTTGTATTCTCTTTGTATTTTTTATTGGTATTGATTGTGCCGCATTAGGCCTTAACCAAGTAGCATCCTCTCTCTCCAAAAAAAAAAAGTAGCACCCTATCCATAAAAAAGCATCTTCATCCTCTCTTTTTCAAAAACAAAAATCTAAGACCCGTTTGAAACACGAAAAATTCCTCGTGTGACTATAGATATTGAACTATTTTTTCATGAAATTCTATGAATTCCTATGCTCCAAGTATAAGTAATTAATGACCATGTGGTGGTCACCTGTCACCGATGCTATGGTTTGGTCCGGGTCGTCCTCTATACCTCCCCTTGGATCTAGGAATAGAAACAAATTAGATATGATCGAATAATCTTAAATACGAATACGAATCAAATGTTGTAGCGAATACAAATTCGAATCGAATATGTACTTAATTCGGTCGAATACGAATATCCTTCTACAACTTATATAGAAAATCTCGGTAGAATAAACACCTAGCGGTTTTGCTGGTTTTTCACCGGTTACCGATTTCAAACTATCCAAATTCAAATTTTGAATTACAAAATTCATCTGGGTTTATTTCCCGGGTTCTGGAAACGGATCGAATATGAATCGAATAGTCTCGAATACGAATATTCTCAAACACGGATAGGAATATTCTTGAATACGAATACAAACATTTTCGAACACGGATTTTGCTTACCACATTCGTGTTTTCTCGGATACGAATATTGAATAAAACAGATTATCTGTTACCGTTTTCACCCCTACTTGGACCTGGACGACATGCAATTTGTAAATACAGTTTGTAGTCAATGTACTAATCCATTTGGGAAGATGCATATGGAGTACTTCCCACGTGGCGCGCAGTTGATACTCCATACAACACTTAGTTTTAGACCATTTGCCTAAATAGTCGATATGTAGTGCATTATATTAGTATGTAGCAGTCGATATATATAAATAGGACATGTAGTGGTGCTTAGTTTAGCAATGGTTTATAACTTTTTTTTTACTATAACTAGCTTATTTTTCACTGTAACTGATGGTAGTTTATTTGGTATAATTAAATTTAAAATAGAAAAATAGATTATTTAATTACTGACAATGTGAAAAATAGGGAAAAAAGAAAAGACAAAAAATTTAAAAATAAAAAAGATAAATATAAAGAAATAGTGAATTAAAAGACAGAAACTGAAACGAGCGGGGGCGATGAGATGCTTCTTCCAAGTTTAGGACTAAAAACGGGCATATTTAAACACACGATATTTCTTGACTCTGTCCATCAATTCGAACGATATACTTCCATTTGTTTACTTATCGTTGACATTGATCTACAAGGGAAGTATATTAAGAAAACCTTAATAAACTATTATACTAATATTCCCTGAAAGATATTACCAAGTTATCTTAAATACTATACTGAACATCAATCTACTTGTTGGCTTATGGGTGGGTTCTTTTTAGCTACGGCTTATGACTTATAGCTCCGACTTATGGCTCCGACTTATGATTTTTGGCTATAGTGTGAGTGCTTATGTGACTGAATCAAATGCCGATAAATCGATAAGCCACTTCAAAAAGTCTTTCATTAAGCTACTTTGAAATTGTGATGGAGAAACCGTCCCGTTTGTTTGTTCAAGGAAATACATAAGCCATAAGTCATAAGCTAAAAAGAACTGGACCTATGAGTCATCGCTTTGCAAAAGGGAGGTGCTTCTATGTATCATTGTTTCAAAGTTGCAAAAATATTAAAGCATCAATGAATGGTGGATGTTGATTAGTTACCTATTCCCTCGCTTTAAAATTCGTGTAACTTGTATTGAGGTACTCTTGAGCTATCACACAAGTCTGCTATCCAATGTTTGGTGAGGAGTCGAGGACTAATGGCCTATTTGGTAGAACTCTAAATTCTGATTTTTCGGCTTCTACTTCTGATTCTCCAAGAATCCACTCCTTTGAGAATCTGGAGCTAGCTAAGGGAGGCGTTTGGCAGGAAGTTGACTTCCAAAACCCAAAAAGAGAGGAGTTGTCGAGACCCGAATATACGAATCCAGACTCTCCTGTGTATTCTGCACTAGTCCAGGATCACGCTAGTGCACACAGTATGAACAAAGATAAATATCATCCACATCACGATATTCTAAGGAAAATCCAAATTATATTGATAATCATCAGAGTACGACCTTATGGCCAAACTTACAATTATTAGCCTGAAGGGCTTAAAGAAACTAGTAGCGGAAATCCAAAAGAAAGCGCAGTAGCCAATCGACACGCCCACAGGCTAGCGAGTGGAGAACGAAGCCTAATCCGCGAAGACGTCGAAGTACTCTCCTTCTGGAACCTCCTGCTGGTGATACTCCTCCTCCTCAACTGAGCAACAGGGGCATAAAGCCGTGAGTACATTGGTACTCAGCAAGCCGTGTGTAACAAATGAATGCAATATAATATGCAAGGCTTACCAATGGAAGGCTAAAAGGTTAATTTGCATAAAACAGCAATTTGAAGTAAATACAATAAATAGATTGAGAAGCAGCTTTAACAAAGGACGTTAAATAAATAATCGAAGGAATTGAATATAATCACAAGTGAACTGACCATTCACTTTCCAGCTAAACCCAGCCAGATTTCATAATAACTCTACCCCTCGTGTGAAATCACCGAGCATTGTCTATGACCGAGGACACGGCTATTCGAATAGTTTTACACTCTGCAGAGGTTGCACAACTGTACCCACACGATGTGATAATCCTCACGTTAAACATAATCACAACAAGGCTTTTACAATGATCCATCTCCACCTGATCCTACTCGCTAAGGTTTCGCCGTCGAGTAGGGTAACCCCCTAGTCGATAATTGCCCCCTCTTGCGCCATAACAACATCGGTAGTAAAACCAAAGTGAAGACTTCACAAATTATTATGCCAGATCTATCCCATACTAGACATGTGGTTTGCACGATAAAGCTCAGATCAATGGCGCACAAAGTTAAGTCCTTAGGAATTACCTAGGCGAAGCATCCACATCCCATTGTGCAACCAGCACCCCCTTTACTGCACGATCATTCGCCCAAGTGAAAGCCAAGTTTGTACAACCATTGCCCATGACACTACCCATGTCATGACAAACAAATTTTATAACTGTGGTTAACCACCACGTTCAACTATACCATTAAGTCAAGATTAATTAACCACATGTGATGACAAACCCAACGTACTAATAATAAGCATGGCTAAGCAATTGGACGTATCCCCATGTGACAACTATTATTGTATCACTAAATAATTTCCAACCCTAAGGTGACAATGGAATCATGGTAATCAAATTATCATGGAGGGATTAAGCAATTAGGACCATAACTACCAATACAAGGTTTTAATAACAAATAGCAATGCATGATATCTTGAAACAAAATAATACATAATAGATTGAAAAACTAGGTTCAACATGATCAAAGAATACGACTTGCCTTGGCCTTGCTCAGCTGAGGGCTCTTGATCTTCAAATCCAACTTCCGCTCCCTCGAACACGTGATCTAACGAGAGAGAAAGCAAATTGAAAAGACAAAATAAAATCAAATGAAATTCAAATGAACTCCAAAAACTTTCAAACCTGAACCAAAAGGTAGAGCTTAATTTTAGATGAATTTAGGAAAAAGAATCGGGTCAATCGAAGCTAGGACGAGGGAGAACGGGCTCTTGGAAGATTGGATCTAAAGAAAATCGGGGAAATTAAGAAATTGCACTGTGCTGTGGACCGGGCGCACGGGGAGCTGAGTCTACGGTGGAACCGGCGCATGGAACAGTGCGGGTGACCGGGATGCGGGCGCGGTGGCTAGGGCTGGCGTGGCCTGCTGACGAGGCTGACACGTCAGCCAAGGGCTTACGTGGCCGGCTTGCGTGGCTGGCTGGCGTGGCTCATGGTGCACGGGTCTACGGGACCATGGCTGACGGGTTGGCCCGGCTTGTCAGCCCCTCAGCGCACGGTGGACCAGTTCCACCGGAAGGCGAAGCGGCACGGCGGATGGCGTCAGCGCTGACGCACGCGGGGGCGCGGGGCGCGAGGCGACGCGGGCGCGGCCGAGGCGGGGCGGCGAGCGGCGGGGTGACCGGGCGGCGGCGGTCCTGGTCGGCGGTGACTCGGAACGGTGGCGGGGTGGTGGCGAGGCTCACCGGCGACGGCGGCGACGTCGGCGGCGAAGACGGCGGCAGACACGGCGGCGTCGAGCCTCGTTGGCGAAGGCGAGATGCCCGGCGACCCTCGGCGGAGGTGACCGGCGCGGCGATGGCTAGCGGCGGCGGATGCGGCGGCTGCGGGACGAGGAAGACCCCGGGGTCGGGGCCCCTTTTATACCCAGGCGGCGAAGGTGAATCCACGGCAAGCGCGGAGTCCGGGGCGGAGACGGCTGCGGAAAAGGAAGGCGGCGGCGGAGTTCGGGTCGGACTCGGAGACGAGTCCCTCCCGGAAACGACGCCTGACAGTTGGGCCCCACTTGTTAGTGGCACCGGGCGAGCGAGCGGCAGCGATGGTGCGTGGGCAAGGCGGCAGCGGGGATGGGCGACGCGTGGCCTCCATCCAGCGGCGGAAGCCGGGCGCGGGCGCGGCTTGGGCCGAGGCCTGGCTGGGCCGAGGCTTGGCTGGGCTGGCGGCCCACCTGGTTTTTAGGATTTTCTTTTTCTTTTCTTTTTCCAGAAATTCAGATAAATACTTTTGAGCTCTAGAAAATAGCAAATAAATCCAGAAAAAACCCAGAAAATCCCTTGAGACTCAGGGAACTCAAATAAATTATTTTTGGCAAATGTTAATGTTTAACTTAATCATATTAAATCCTTTTAATTCATAAAAATTCCAATTAAGCTTTAATTAATTTCAGAAAATTCAAATGGTGAATTTTATTTTAAAAGCTTCAAAAAGGCTCTGAAAATCAGGATGTTACAAACCTCCCCCCTTAAACGGAATCTCGACCCCGAGATTTTGGCTCTCTAAGGAATAGGTTTGGAAACTCCGCTTTGAGATCTTCCTCGCTTTCCCAGGTTGCTTCTTCCTCTGAATGGTTGCTCCATTTTACTTTGCAGAAGCGAACGATCCTTCTCCTGGTTACCCGCTCTGACACTTCCAAAATTTTGATAGGATGCTCTTTATAGGACAGGTCCTCTTGAAGATCCACAGCCTCTACTGGCACTGCTTCCTCTGGCACTCGTAAGCACTTCTTTAATTGGGACACATAAAAAACATCGTGTATCCCGCTCAAGTTCTCAGGTAGCTCCAGCTGATAGGCAACTTCTCCTTTGCGCTTCAAGATCTTGAATGGCCCCACATACCTTGGCGCTAGCTTTCCCTTCATTTGAAACCTGTTAACACCTTTGAAGGGTGTGATCCTGAGGTACACATAATCATTGGGCTCAAAGCTTAGATCTCTTCGGCGAGTATCCGCATAACTCTTCTGTCTGGCTTGAGCTGCTTTTAGCCTTTCTTGAATCAGACGCACTTTCTCCTCTGCTTCCTGTAAACACTCTGGCCCAAATATTTGTCTCTCTCCCGTCTCCTTCCAATTGAGAGGGGTCCTACACTTCCTACCGTACAAAGCCTCAAACGGTGACATTTGCAAACTGGCCTGGTAGCTGTTGTTGTAGGAAAATTCTGCAAATGGTAGACAATTGTCCCACTTGGCTCCGTGATCCAAGACACATGCTCTTAACATATCTTCCAGGATTTGATTTACACGCTCTGTCTGATCATCGGTTTGCGGGTGGTATGCTGTGCTGAAATTCAGATGAGTACCCACTGCTTCATGGAAACTACTCCAAAATCGTGATGTGAACTGCGACCCACGATCCGATACTATTCTCTTAGGTACTCCATGGAGACTCACAATCTTGGACATATACAATTCGGCCAACTTATCCCCGGAATAGGTGGTTTTGACTGGCAGAAAGTGGGCGACCTTCGTCAATCGATCCACGATTACCCATATTGAGTCGTATCCTTCTTTGGTCTTGGGTAAACCCGTGATAAAGTCCATTCCCACGTCTTCCCACTTCCACTCGGGGATTTTCAAGGGTTGCAGCAAACCTGCGGGTCTTTGATGTTCCGCTTTCACTCGTTGGCACACATCGCAAAGTGCCACATATTCTGCTATTTCTCGCTTCATACTTGGCCACCAGTACTTGTCCTTAATGTCTTGATACATCTTGGTACCGCCTGGATGGATTGAATATAATGATTCGTGTGCCTCCTTAAGTAACAACTGCTTCAACTCCCTCTTATTGGGTACGCACAAGCGCTTCTTGTACCATATGATACCCTGATCATCCTCCACAAAACCTGTTGCTTTTCCTTCTTTCAATCCAACCTTGATCCGCTGGATATTTTCATCCTCTGGTTGCTCTTGACGAATCTGACTATCCAGGGTTGGCTGCAAGTCCAAAGCGGTTAACATCCCTTCCTCAACCAATTCCAAACTGAGCTTTTGAAATTCCTCGTGTAACGCTGGTTGGCTTTCTTTGACCATTACTGTGTTGCAATACACCTTTCTGCTCAATGCATCTGCCACTACGTTGGCTTTTCCTGGGTGATAGTGGATTCCGATGTCATAGTCCTTTATCAACTCCAACCATCTCCTCTGCCTTACATTGAGATCTGATTGCGTGAAAATATACTTCAGGCTCTTATGATCCGTGTAGATCTCGCATCTATTACCCATTAAGTAGTGTCGCCATATTTTTAGGGCATGCACAACTGCTGCTAATTCTAAATCATGCGTAGGGTAATTCTCCTCGTGTGGCCTTAACTGGCGCGATGCATAAGCCACCACTCTCTTGTCTTGCATCAATACGCACCCTAAACCTTTGCGGGATGCATCACAATAGATCTCAAAGTCCTTCTTAATGTCTGGCAAGATTAGGACTGGCGCTGTTGTCAGACTCTCTTTTAACTTCCGAAAACTCTTCTCGCATTCTGGCGTCCATTCAAACTTCTTTTCCTTCTTTAATAGCTGGGTAAGCGGTCGTGCTACACTGGAGAATCCTTCAATAAATCTACGATAGTAACCTGCCATTCCCAAGAAGCTTCTGACCTGAGTCACTGACGTGGGTGCCTTCCAAGTAAGCACATCCTTCACTTTTCCTGAATCAACGACCACTCCTTCTGCTGTCAACACATGACCCAAAAATGCAACTTCCTTCATCCAAAATTCACACTTGCTGAACTTGGCATACAACTTATGTTCCCGCAATCTTTGTAATACCATCCTCAAATGCTCTTCATGCTCCTTTTCATCCTTGGAGTAGATCAGAATGTCATCGATAAACACAACGACAAACTTGTCCAAGTAATCCATGAACACTTTGTTCATCAGATACATAAAGTAGGCTGGGGCATTGGTTAAGCCAAAGGACATTACGGTGAACTCGTACAAACCATAACGAGTTGAGAATGCTGTCTTGGGTATGTCCTCTGGTCGAATCCTCATTTGATGATATCCCGATCTCAAATCAATCTTGGAGAACACTCCCGCTCCTTTTAATTGATCTAACAAATCATCAATTCTGGGCAAAGGATACTTGTTTTTGATAGTAACTTCATTGAGAGCTCGGTAATCCACGCACATACGCTGGCTACCATCCTTCTTTTTGACGAACAGTACTGGTGCTCCCCATGGAGAGGTACTCGGCCTGACATATCCTTTATCCAACAATTCTTGTATTTGCTTCTTCAATTCTGCTAACTCATTGGCAGGCATTCGGTATGGTCTCTTGGAAATAGGCGATGTGCCTGGCGCTAACTCAATTGCGAACTCCACTTCTCTGTTTGGCGGCATCCCAGGGAGATCGTCAGGAAAGACATCTGGATAATCTCTGACAATTGGTACTTCATTCAGTGCGATCCCTTTACTTTGGCATACCATCACTTTTTCTGGCTGTTTCATGTTGGCTTCAAATCTAACTTTGCTTCCATCTGGACTAACCAAGGTGACTGCTCAGCTTCCACATTCCAACACTGCTTGATGCTTCTTGAGCCAATCCATACCCAGTATTACATCCAAAGACTAGATATTTAGCACAACCAAATCTGCGGAGAACTCTACTCCTTGGATGGCTATCCTAACTTTGGGGCATCCTAGGTTTGTACTCATCTCAGAGCCTGGGGATTGAACCAGTAAAATAGAACCAAGGGCAATGACTTCCAACTTATGCTTCGGAGCGAAACTCCGTGAAACAAATGAATGTGAAGCTCCAGAATCAAACAAAACTGTGGCAGGAACTGAATTTACTGGAAACTTACCGATCACCACATTTGGTGCTGCTTGAGCTTCTTCCATGGTGACATGGTTCACCTGGCCGCGCATCACGGTCTGCGATCCTCTGTTGGGTTGATTTGATCCTTGAGGTGCTCCGCGTCCTGGCCCTGCTGCAGGGGTACGGTCCGGTGTAGCTCCCAAATTGAAACGGACTGGTGTCAAAGCTGGATTCTGCGGGCACTTGTTGGCATAGTGTCCCGTTTCATGGCATTTGAAACAAGTGACTGCTGACATGGGTTTGATAATACTCTGTTGCTGGCCTCCCATAGAAATTGGCTTTGGCCCTGATGAGAACTGGCGGGGAGCTGGTGCAGGAGTTTTGAATCCCGACTGCTGAGGAACACGGGCTGGCTGGAAAGTACTAAAGCGAGTTCTCTGAGCCTGGTGCATCTGCGATCCCTGCTGCATCATTCTCCATTTGCGGGATACCTCCAACTCACGACGACTCTCCTCAATGAGCATTGCTTTGTCCACCATATTTTGAAAACTGGCATAATCATTTCCCACTACTTGAACTTTTAACCCTGGGTTCAATCCTCTCTTGAACCTCTTTTGGCGTGCATCATCTGTGGCAACATCCTCTGGAGCATAGCGGGCTAGCTAAGTGAACTTGTTGAGATATTCACTCACGGTCATGTTCTTCTGCTGCAACTCCCGAAATTCTTCCTTCTTCATTTTGATCACCCCATCCAGGATATGGGCATGACGAAAGGCTTCTGCGAACTTAGCCCAAGTGATGCTATCTTGGTCCTCATGAGCGGCACAATAATTCTCCCACCACTCAGCTGCAGCTCCTTCTAGCTGATGGGCTGCATACAACACCTTCTCGCGATCCGTACACTGGGCAAGGTTAAGCTTCCTTTCCACTGAGCGCATCCAGTCATCGGCTTCCAATGGCTCAGAAGACCGTAAATAAGTAGGAGGCCTCGTTCTCATAAACTCCGCGAACTTGGACTGCTGGCGAACTGGTTGCGGCATTTCTTGGTTCTGCCGATTCATCATGGCGTGCATGTTTTGCATCATGGTGTTCATCAACTGGGTCTGGGCAGCCATGAACTGACTCAAGGTTGGATCTAGACCAGCCGAGTTTGCATGCTGCTCCGGAGTTGCTTGATTTCCATTACTGCCCTCGGGATCTTGGTTCATCTGACCGCGTCCTGCGGAGCTCCGGGTATCAACCATTCTGAAAAGAAAGCTCATTTGCTTGAGTACTGGCTCCACAAGGCTTACTAGGTAAGAGGGAAAAGCAGAGATAAGTGGTAAGCTCGTCTAAGGGGGATAACTAATGGCAAGTCCTAAACTAAACAATCACTTAGCCGAAAAGCTAACAAAAGAACCAAATAAATTGCTTCAATAAAAGGTTTGACATGACTGCAACATATTGCCTTTGGAGGGCAAAACTGCAGCTCACATCACAATCAATTGCAAACAAAACCCACTTCCTAACCGACTCTATCCTACGCTACGGTCTACTCTTCCGGCTCCCACCCAGGTCCTGCGAGGTACGGTGTGTGCACTTCTTCCTCGGAGTCACTGTAGACCACCCTTCTGTTGCGGAATTGTGGTGCACGTACTCCTGCTGGGGTGATGTGTTGGGAATCCCCTTGATCATCATATGGTACGAGCGGTTCTCCCACCGGGCTGGATGAAGAAGGCGAAGGCTGGGGTGTCGGTGTCCGTGGTGAATACTCCTCAAATGTGTATAGCTCCTTGAACTTCCGAACAAGCTTGGCGATGTTGAGCTTGTACATTTTGCAAAGGCGATGAACGGCTTTGAGTGCGGCTCCTTGTGCTGCTTTCTCTCCGCAAGCGCTCATGTGCTTGTAGCTGTGGTGTATAACTTGACCGCCGAACTTGGTGGTGAAGTATAGCCATGAGACGTGCCCCATACGTGGTTTTCTCGCTCCTTCGTCGATGGTGCTATAGATCGGTGATCTCTTGAATCCAAGGCTCCGTAATAGAACTCGTAGAAGCCTCCTCCAACCTCCTGCCTGGCTGAAGAATCTCCGCGTTATCTATAGGGTAATAGGAGTCAGTTTTAAACAATAATTTGAGATGAAGTTTAGATGAGAAGTGAGAAACCTTAAGAACAAGGTAAGAGAGTAGAGAATTTACTAGATAACAAGTTTTGGTGGTTTTGTTTTTAGAAAATATGTTTTTAAGTGTCGACCAAGCTAACTAGGGCTTCGTCCTACAGTCGATATGGCTCTGATACCATCTCTGTCGAGACCAGAATATACGAATCCGGACTCTCCTGTGTATTCTGCACTAGTCCAGGATCACGCTAGTGCACACAGTATGAACAAAGATAAATATCATCCACATCACGATATTCTAAGGAAATCCAAATTATATTGATAATCATCAGAGTACGACCTTATGGCCAAGCTTACAATTATTAGCCTGAAGGGCTTAAACAAACTAGCAGCGGAAATCCAAAAGAAAGCGCAGCAGCCAATCGACACGCCCACAGGCTAGCGAGTGGAGAACGAAGCCTAATCCGCGAAGATGTCGAAGTACTCTCCTTCTGGAACCTCCTGCTGGTGATACTCCTCCTCCTCAACTGAGCAACAGGGGCATAAAGCCGTGAGTACATTGGTACTCAGCAAGCCGTGTGTAACAAATGAATGCAATATAATATGCAAGGCTTACCAATGGAAGGCTAAAAGGTTAATTTGCATAAAACGGCAATTTGAAGTAAATACAATAAATAGATTGAGAAGCAACTTTAACAAAGGACGTTAAATAAATAATCGAAGGAATTGAATATAATCACAAGTGAACTGACCATTCACTTTCCAGCTAAACCCAGCCAGATTTCATAATAACTCTACCCCTCGTGTGAAATCACCGAGCATTGTCCATGACCGAGGACACGGCTATTCGAATAGTTTTACACTCTGCAGAGGTTGCACAACTGTACCCACACGATGTGATAATCCTCACGTTAAAGATAATCACAACAAGGCTTTTACAATGATCCATCTCCACCTGATCCTACTCGCTAAGGTTTCGCCGTCGAGTAGGGTAACCCCCTAGTCGATAATTGCCCCCTCTTGCGCCATAACAACATCGGTAGTAAAACCAAAGTGGAGACTTCACAAATTATTATGCCAGGTCTATCCCATACTAGACATGTGGTTTGCACAATAAAGCTCAGATCAATGGCGCACAAAGTTAAGTCCTTAGGAATTACCCAGGCGAAGCATCCACATCCCATTGTGCAACCAGCACCCCGTTTACTGCACGATCATTCGCCCAAGTGAAAGCCAAGTTTGTACAACCATTGCCCATGACACTACCCATGTCATGACAAACAAATTTTATAACTGTGGTTAACCACCACGTTCAACTATACCATTAAGTCAAGATTAATTAACCACATGTGATGACAAACCCAACGTACTAATAATAAGCATGGCTAAGCAATTGGACGTATCCCCATGTGACAACTATTATTGTATCACTAAATAATTCCCAACCCTAAGGTGACAATGGAATCATGGTAATCAAATTATCATGGAGGGATTAACCAATTTGGACCATAACTACCAATACAAGGTTTTAATAATAAATAGCAATGCATGATATCTTGAAACAAAATAATACATAATAGATTGAAAAACTAGGTTCGACATGATCAAAGAATACGACTTGCCTTGGCCTTGCTCAGCTGAGGGCTCTTGATCTTCAAATCCAACTTCCGCTCCCTCGAACACGTGATCTAACGAGAGAGAAAGCAAATAGAAAAGACAAAATAAAATCAAATAAAATTCAAATGAACTCCAAAAACTTTCAAACCTGAACCAAAAGGTAGAGCTCAATTTTAGATGAATTTAGGAAAAAGAATCGGGTCAATCGGGGCTAGGACGAGGGAGAACGGTCTCTTGGAAGATTGGATCTAAAGAAAATCGGGGAAATTAAGAAATTGCACTGTGCTGTGGACCGGGCGCACGGGGAGCTGAGTCTACGGTGGAACCGGCGCACGGAACAGTGCGGGTGACCGGGATGCGGGTGCGGTGGCTAGGGCTAGCGTGGCCTGCTGACGAGGCTGACACGTCAGCCAAGGGCTTACGTGGCCGGCTTGCGTGGCTGGCTGGCGTGGCTCATGGCGCACGGGTCTACGGGACCATGGCTGACGGGTTGGCCCGGCTTGTCAGCGCCTCGGCGCACGGTGGACCGGTTCCACCGGAAGGCGAAGCGGCACGGCGGATGGCGTCAGCGCTGATGCACGCGGGGGCGCGGGGCGCGAGGCGACGCGGGCGCGGCCGAGGCGGGGCGGCGAGCGGCGGGGTGACCGGGCGGCGGCGGTCCTGGTCGGCGGTGACTCGGAACGGCGGCGGGGTGGTGGCGAGGCTCACCGGCGACGGCGGCGACGTCGGCGGCGAAGACGGCGGCGGACACGGCGGCGTCGAGCCTCGGTGGCGAAGGCGAGATGCCCGGCG
Source organism: Dendrocalamus latiflorus (assembly GCA_017311315.1). Lineage (NCBI taxonomy): Eukaryota > Viridiplantae > Streptophyta > Magnoliopsida > Poales > Poaceae > Dendrocalamus > Dendrocalamus latiflorus. Next base: position 33,088,212 of record CM029663.1, read on the forward strand.
ACCCTCGGCGGAGGTGACCGGCGCGACGATGGCTAGCGGCGGCGGATGCGGCGGCTGCGGGACGAGGAAGACCCCAGGGTCGGGGCCCCTTTTATACCCGGGCGGCGAGGGTGAATCCACGGCAAGCGCGGAGTCCGGGGCGGAGACGGCGGCGGAAAAGGAAGGCGGCGGCGGAGTTCGGGTCGGACTCGGAGACGAGTCCCTCCTGGAAACGACGCCTGACAGGTGGGCCCCACTTGTCAGTGGCACTGGGCGAGCGAGCGGCAGCGATGGTGCGCGGGCAAGGCGGCAGCGGGGATGGGCGACGCGTGGCCTCCATCCAGCGGCGGAAGGCGGGCGCGAGCGCGGCTTGGGCCGAGGCCTGGCTGGGCCGAGGCTTGGCTGGGCTGGCGGCCCACCTGGTTTTTAGGATTTTCTTTTTCTTTTCTTTTTCCAGAAATTCAGATAAATACTTTTGAGCTCTAGAAAATAGCAAATAAATCCAGAAAAACCCAGAAAATCCCTTGAGACTCAGGGAACTCAAATAAATTATTTTTGGCAAATGTTAATGTTTAACTTAATCATATTAAATCCTTTTAATTCATAAAAATTCCAATTAAGCTTTAATTAATTTCAGAAAATTCAAATGGTGAATTTTATTTTAAAAGCTTCAAAAAGGCTTTGAAAATCAGGATGTTACAGGAGTGGTGGCAAAGGACCATGCTGTTCATTTCTTACTCCTTTCTGTTTGTACTTGAATTTCTAAAATTTCTCTACAAATAGTCGCATGCCACAAATGTTCAAAGCATTTAATACATGATGCTACGACTGTGACTGGACCAAATATTAACCTTTCTCGTACCTTATCAAAGTGATTCGTATGAAAAATTTGACAAGTGCAACAGGATTAGTTGCACTCACAACACTCAACATTTTGCTTTCAGATTCAAGCATTTGCAAGCTGATAAGCATTTGTATGAACCTGTTCATGACCTTGCAATGTTTGGTTCAAGTCACATTCATCAGGCTGTTGCAAGCATCAAATGCCTACAATATGTTGCTGCTAGCTGTTGCTTGTATTAGGAGACTTCAGACTATAAAGCAAAGAATTTTACATTGAGCATTGCTACGCCATACCATATCACTAGATAGTTTATCACAGGAGGACACTGCTTCCATTAACTTATAGTGTTAAAAATATGCTTCACATTTACAACTTCAGAAAGATTCTTACACCAACAAGAATCTTCAGGCTAATACAAGCTAAGCACAACATAATTCATACAACTATGAACCCTCAGGTTAAATACAAGCTAGGCTTACACATCCTTCATGAAACCACCAAGCTAACTCTCACAAGTCACAACCATCAAGCTCGGGGCAATAGAATATACCCTGATTAGTGATAGCAAACAATACAACCTTGTAAGTTGGAGTAACAACATTACTGAAAACCTTTGCCAACCATGATACATATATCATGTAAACCATGCATAGTGTTCTAAAATCATAATATGTTGATCCTTGAGGCATCAGCAAAAAATTGCAAGAATGAAGAGCCAAATGCCAAAAACTTTGTGTTTGCTACCATCTACCAATTAATTCGGGTAGAGCATAGACAATGTCATATATACTATAATTAGGTAATGATGCATCCATGAACATGTTATATCAATTAACAGTATGTAAATAGAATGAGCTATGCATATGAACAGAATGGTATAAAGAAAATGAACTGATTTGTATGGAACTCATGTACAAGTAATAGAAAGCACAAGTAATCACAATGCAAGATGAATCGAATGTGATTGTACTAAGAGCAAGCAATAGGCATAATTAATCATGAATTCATGGAAAATATTAACACCAACTATAAGAAATCATTCATTACCTCCTAAAAAATCCCTGATCTAGGCACCAACTGTCCCCTCTTTCCCTCATATAACCACATAGTCTCCATCATAGCCGAGCCGAAACAAATATAATACCAGATTTGGGTAAAATATCAGGCTACAGCCGTTGGAATAGCATCATCAGTGGTAGTTGAGATGATTTCATAGATGAGGCTGATCTAAAGAGGATGGTGACATAATTAGGGTTTAGGGGAGGCAGGTAGCAGGCCAAACCTGGACGGGAGGAAGTGTATGGGTGAGGGCCAAAGTCATTAGCCGCTGGTGGTCGTCACCATGGTTGCACAAGGGGTCACTGTGGTTGTAGAGGGCATCGCCATAGCCACGCTTGGGAGTCACCTCGTGCTCGCCTCGACCAGATGTGCCGCTTGGGAGTGAATGGGTACGCGTTTGGGTTGGGATAGGGAAGGGGTGAGGGGGTAAGTCAGTGGCATTTTGCGGGTAATTACTACCGACTTCAATGGGCAATGGATAGCTCTCCATGAGAATCAACCCACAAGTTGTCCTGCTGATCCGAGAATTTGGTTTTTGGGAGCTAGGGGTGTTTGACTTAGCCCCACAAAATCCCATTGAGAATCTAGGATTTGAAGTTGTACCAAACACATCCTAAGTAACATTGCAATATAAATTAAGTTCACTACATGAAATGTTTCTTACCCCACATTCCAAAACATTAATTAAATAAAACACCTACTTTGTCTCCTACACTACTTTATCTGAAGTCGTCCCCATTCAATCCAACTTAGGCTTCTAGCTTCTGAAAGTTAGGAATGAATACGTATTTTTGGTTTTTGTTTTTTCTTTGTATTGGCCATGAAGATATAATGGTATTTTTCATTTTATTCCTTATTTTTCTTTATTTTTCTTTCATTGAATGACTCAGAAAAAGCCAACAGTAGCTATAGTGCAATTTTCGTAAAAACCAACAACTGAAAGCTGCTAGCCAAAGCTAGATTGAACGGCGCCTAAATCTGTGATGGGGTTGGCTTGTCACAAGAAGAAAACTTTCCAAGTGGCCAAAGCGATGTTTTACACCTGAAGTCATAGTGGGCATGGGTTTGGGTTGAAAACTTTGATAAAATATGGAAAATCAATTACATCTAAGTTTGTCACTTAATAAATAGAAATTAAATGTGTATTGCAATAGTTCAACAAAAAAAATTGAAATATTGTAAGATTGTTATATAATATTGCGTGCCAAAATATAATGTTTCATTTAACCAAAAGAAATAGGAGGTTTGGGTATTACTTTTGGCCAAGTGGTAAAATGAGCAATGGTTTTGGGTTGCAGTTCCAGGATGATGTAGTTGACCTATTGTCAAGTACAAGTTTGTTCATCAAAACCTTTGGGCCACATCTGTGAGCCACACTGCCACCAATTTCCACCACATCAGCCCAGGGTGTTGCTTGCAGGTGGGTCCGTGCTATCTTTAAGCTGGTTTGGTGTGGCTGGTTCTTAATGGTGGTGTAAAATGAAACTAAATTGCACTATGGATTATTTTATATGAAATGATTGGCAACATCATGTTTTGTGCAGCTCATGTCAATTTTGTGGTATAATGTATGATTTACATGTATTTTTTTATGTTGTCAGTGTCAGACCCAGATTTTACAATCTAGAATTATCTGTGATTCCACCGTACTATTTTCTAGATTAGTAGATAGTGCTCATAGATATCTTACTAAACATTAACTATATATCTTGTGGAAGTATAACTAATACAATAGTAAAACTTACACGTGAGCCGATTAGGCCGAAACCTTTAAAAAGCAACAGCGGAAACAAAAACTTTATATAGGTGGGACCCTTAGGATATGCTCATAGACAACCAACTGGGGCTCGCAACCTAGCTCTTAGCCATCATCATCTTCTAGTCTTGTTAATGCAATTAGATGATCATAGGGATTTTTTTCTTCTTACTTACTGAATAATAGTAATTGAGTAACAGTGTGTACACGGGTACTTATTAGCAAGCCACTACATAGAATACAATAATAATAGATGAAGGGCTAATCAAAGGGAGGCTTAAGGTTCTTTTATTTACAGAAACACCACCATTTTGTGATACAGATATAGGAAATCCTCGAGACTTAGTAATTTTAAGTAAACCATATTGTCGTGGCTACGGACCAGACAGGAAGAGAGTATAGTAGTGGAGAGTTAGGTGAGTGATGGCTTGGGCCTTCTCCCCATGGCCTGTGTTGTATATATATATATATATCCACATGAGGAGTGCTTTTACAACTATACCCTTACATATGAGTATTCCCCTCAGGGGTACTCATGTCATTATACATGTCCCATTTTGAGCCTTATATTCCCTAACAGGCCTGTTGGGCTTAGGTGGGGGCCACCCCTACAACAGGAGCCTCTCATGGTGAAGGGCTTCACGGGCCGAAGCCATGTTGCCGAGCCCTTTGGCCCCCTCCGTCCCTGCGGCCTGTGAGCTTTTTCAACGTTCGTCGAAGTGTAGTGTTCGTCCTGTTGCGAAGGTATGGCGCCGGGCAGCTTGGCGAAGCCTTCGGCATCCACAGAGTCCTGCTAAGGCGGGGTTGAGGTTGCCGTCCGGGGCGGAGGTCGAAGTCGAGGTCCGCATCGGGACCGAGGGCCGACGTCGACGCAGGGGGCGGATTCGGGGTCAAGTGACTGCCGGCCTGCCTAGCGAGGCTTAGTTGACACGGCGCGAGACTTGAGGCGTCGCTGACGTACAATGTTGCGGCGTTCCTTCTTCCGGCCGTCCGCGTGGCGAAATGTACTTGGCGCGGCGCATCATGGCCGTACGATGCTGCAACGCTCCTCCGCTGGTTAGGCTTCTCTCCCGCCGGCTGGGCTCCTGCCGGTTGGACTTCTGCCGGTTGGCTCCCCCGCTGGTGGGGTATATATATCGTGCTGGTGCGGCATTGTACCTGCATTGTGTGCTCGGATAGATGCTGCTCCCCTAAAATGGGCCTCTTCAGTGCATCCACATTCCATAGGGGCGTTACGCGGCTTGGGGGATGTTGATGCACTGATGGAGGCCTATTTTTCTTGGGAGCTTGGTTAGCGGCTGTTATCGGTAGCTAGTCGCACTTCTGCCTTCGTGTTGCGTTTCTACATATATCGGCAAGGTTTGCCCTGTTCTCCTAGACAGGCCCACCTTCAGTCGGGGTTTCCGATCGAGCCCATTCTCATTGCTTCGGAGGAATGTTGATGCACTGAAGGTGGCCTGTTTATGAGAACAAGCCAAAACTTGGCATGACGTGACCCCTGCCTGCACCATATGTGGGGAATGCCGACGGACGAGTCCCTGTGCACGAGTCTGATCCTTGAAGCCGAAGTTGAGGTCGAAGCCGTGGCCGCGTTGGTGGGGTATGCTCCGCCGTGATGAGCGCCAACGATGTTTCCCAAGCGCGAGGTGAGCGCGACCCCGCGGTAGTGCGCTTTAATGGCTCCGGGAACTGCGTCGACCCCTGGGTTGGCATGAGCGGGCTGCTGTAGTCGTACGTGCTTGTCCACTCGGGGTGCACACGCGGCGATCCATGATTGACATGTCACAGGCTGTCAGAGGTCGCACGACCGCAGCCGTCTGCCCCTTCCCTAGAGGGGCGGGTACGTGGCACAGCGCGGCTGGGGCGGAGCTGGAGCTGCAGCCGGCGTGGGGGATACCTCGCACCCCAAACTCCGCCCCAGATGGTCCAGTCCAGCGCCTTCGCAGTGGTGTCCCTTCGGACAGGTGCGACCAAGGTCGGGGGGGGGGGGCGAAGACCCCATTTGGACTATTACGGTTGAAGGGCCGAAGAATCACGCTGACGCGCGCCGAAAGCTATGTCGGGTCGAGCGACTTGCATTTATTCTTTGCGCTGACCAACACGCGGTGGGACGCTAGTGGTGCGTCGTGCGGTGACAGGACTCTGTACGACCACGGTCGTATGCGGGCTACGTGTACCCTCGCGACGCTTCGGCTTTGCACGTGGGGAGGTGAGCAGTTGTCGCTCACCGTTTGCGCTTACCGACGGTAGAGGGCGAGGGGTCTTTAAATACCCCCCGTGGTACTGTGCCTACGCCTCCTTACGCTTTCTGGTTGTTCACGTCGTCTCCTATATTTGCTCGTCCTGTTCTTGCGCTCCTTTTTGCTGTCGAGTACCCAGTGGACGCCAATGGCGACTCACGACGAGCGTGCTCAGGTGGGCGGCTACGCCATCCGCCGGCGGTCCTCACCGCTTGAGGTGAAATACGCGCTCGAGGAGCGCGATCCGGCGGCGGCAGACAAGTGGTGGGCGGCGAAGAAGAGGGAGGGTCCGTACTCCAGCGACTTGGGCCGCACGCTCGTGACGGAGGACACGATCCGGTCACTGTTGCGCGAGGGGAGGCTATCGGACCACCAGGCGGTGCGGCTGCCCGCCGATGATGAGACGGAGCCGCGCCCTGAGAAGTCGGAGGCGATCGTCTTCGTCGCCTACTTCGAAGCCAGACTTCGCATCCCGTCTACAGCGATTGTTGGGGACGTGCTGGGGACCTTCAAGCTGGAGTTGTCACAACTAACTCCGAACGCGGTGGCTCGCCTCGCCGTCTACAGCTGGGCCCTGCGCTCGGAAGCTTGTTGGCCCAGCGCCTCCTTGTTCGCGTATCTGCATGAAGCCCGGTGCCAACCGAAGGAGTAGAAGGACGGGACGCTGTCGAAGTTTGGCAGCGTCAACTTCGTTCTGCAGGCATCATGTGGAAGGCTCTTCCCTGCGAACTCGACCCGAGGGAAATGGGAGTCCAACTGGACGAGGCGGTGGTTCTATCACCGTGTGGCAAGTGGTAGCAGCCTTGAGTGCACAGGCGGGCCGATTGCATTCAAGACCACACCTGGCTTAACACTTGACCACGAAGATAGGCGGAGGGCGCGAAGACTTGTGGGGGTCACCGCCCGCTTCAATATGCGCGACCTCGCCGAGGAGTACATAATGCACGGTGCAACGCCGCTCGCCCGCGATTGGCGCTTCACGGCCGGGGAACGTCGGGATGATAACGTTCACCCGTCTGTTTGCTCGCTGCCCGCGCCGACTGGTCTTCGTAAGCCTCGACCGTTCCCTTCCCTCCATTCGTACGTATTGCATTGTGTGTAACTGTGCTTTCTGCCCAGCGCAGGGACTCGCCTGGAGGACGCGGAGCGCGCTGCGTGCGTGTTCTTTGGGCCATACACCGCCAGAGAGCACGGGCAACGCGCTGCTGCGACTGCGAAGGCGGGACTGGGGCGATAAACCGCATGTGCGAGGCCTTAGGGCTTCCGGTGCCGGATCGCACCCCTCCGGACCAGCAACATCAGGATGACGGTGCCGCGAAGATGAAAGCGTCCTCTCGCAAGAGGACCCGAACCACTGCGACCACGCCCTGTACGGCGGTTGCCGCTGCTCCTGCCGGCGCGGTGAGCCCGGAGTCGGATTCGGCGAGGTATGCCGACTCAGACTTGGAGGGTGCGGGTACGGAGGGCGAAGGCGCCGGGGGCGGAGGGCGCGCCGTGGAGGTCTCGTTGCCCGCGACAGTCGCTGAGGCGGAGGTGGTGCTGGCTGGCGGCACCGGTGCGAAGTCCTCGTCTGCGGCCATGGTCGTGGCGGGGCTGCCCTCCGCGGGAGTATGTGGAGCGCAGTCTTTGCCAGCAACGGCGGTGAGGACAACGCCCCCGGCCGCTGCCGTTGTAGCTGTGGAGACCCCTTCGGCGGATATTGCTGCCGCAGGGGCTCCTTTTGTAGCGGTTACCGAGGTGGGGCCTTCCCCTCAGGCGAAGCGGCCACGCCTACGGTCCCCCCTTCAGCGGACTTCGCGAGGGTTTGCCGTGGCGACCGGTGTTGGGAGCTTGTGGGACTCCGCTTCGAGCACCGAAGTTCCTTTACCCCGCGCCCTCCCAGCCCCTCGAGCCACAGTGACCGTGGCGCAGGATCGGTTGGCGCTAGGTCCCGACTCGGAGGTCCTCGAACCTCGCGAGTCAACGCTGTTCGCTGGGGCCGAGGTCGTTGCGGCCCCGCCCGGGGCTAGGGAGGTGTCTCCGCGAAGTCCCCCATCTGCCACCGAGGGTAGGCTATGACGGCATTCATTTAGATTTTTTTTCGCGATTCATGACAAACGTATACTTCCTCTTGCAGCGGCACTTATCCCGGAGGAGGAACCATTCCTCGAGCGCGGGGGTCCTGGCGCTGGCGACACAGATGTCGCGCGCCCGAGCCTGGCAGACTTTGTCCCTCTGTCAGATGCGCTGAGGGCATGGCGCGGGATTGCGGATGACGCGGCCACCAGCATTGGCCAACAGGCGTTGCAGACCTACAGGTCAGGGCGCCTTGGGGACGCATTGGAAGTGTCGGGAGTGCGGGTATGCGTCTGTCCTTTGGACCACTTGCAGCCGTTTAGCGCTTGCTAACTCCTCCGCCGCGCAGACACTCGTGTTGGCCCAGGCCTTGCGAGCTGCTCACGTTCGCGAGGATGGAGCGCTATGGAGTAGGCTGCAGGCCGCCGAAGGGGAGCTGCAGGGAGCTACGGGGGCGCACCCTGCCCAGGATGCACGTATATGCCGCCTAGAAGCGGAGTGCGCGGAGACGAAGGCGTGCACCGAGGAGCTCGTTGCCGTAGCGTGGGCGTCAGCCGCCGAAGCGGTGCGGCAGGAAGCTGCTGCGGAGCGGGACGGCCTACTGCAACAAGTCGCTGCGTTGGAGAGGGAGAACGGTGAGCTTACCGCCTCTCTGGCAGAGTGGGATCGGACCTTGGGCGACGCTTCGGTGGCTGCTTGGGACGCTATGTTGGCCCTGGAAGACACCCTCAAGGGGATTATCGTCGAAGTGCCGGCACGCTCCTTCGGGCCCGAGGACCTGTCGCGATCTCTTCGGTGGATCGGAGACGCGGCCGACGTTGCCCGCGCTGCCGCGATGACCTTTGGCAACCACTGTGCCTACATGGCGTCGTGCCTGTTATGCGCGCTCCTGCGACTCCGCGGCTGTGAGCATGTCACCGGGCTAGCCGATCCTCGGCTAGAGATGCCCGCCGGAGGCGGGGTAATGTCCGGTGCCGTGCGCGCCGCTCGCCGCGCCGTGAAGTTCTTCCATGAGCGGATATGGGAGTACTACGGGGAGGCCGTAGCCATGGTCGAGTTGCGAAATAACCTACATGGCGAGGGAAACCTTGGCCAGTTTCTGGACGAGGTCCCGCGGCGTGACGAGGATGACGCTGCGGCCCCGGACGACGCTGCGAACCCACAGGTGTGACGGCAGGTTGTCGCGTGTTGGCGTGCGTTGTAACCGATGCCGTTTCCTTTTTGAATAAAGTACGAAGTTGCTTCGCTGCTGTGCTGATCTTTGCCCCCTTGTTGCGAGCAGTTACACAGCCGGGGCCGGCTGCTAATTTTTGACCTTGATTTGAAGCAAGAAGTTGAGTTTGATTTGAAAAATCCAACATGGTCAAAAAGAAGAAGATGAAGCTAATGACCATGTCGACAGAAAGAACACTAGAGCAACCAAGAAAGAGCAAATTATTCTCTAAAGCTCTAAAATGTTCCCAAATGACTTTTTCTCCTCTATTCTCCCCCTTTTGTCAATAAACACATCAAGGAGCAAAAGAGAGAATAGTTATGCATATGGATGAAATGGCTGAAGTTTCATTATTCTAAGCACTTAGAGCCATGAGAAGTATCCATAATGACCAGAATGTATTACACCAAGCCATAACTCAATAAAAGGCTATCTAGATCATGACAAGATATGTATATCCTAGCTAGAACACATAGATGATGATCTGAAATGTAATGCATTTTGTGAACATGTCAAGTCATCAATAAGCAAAGTCTAACTAGAGATATCCAAGGATGATGCAGGCCATGTCAATAAGCTAAGCGGAACCAAGAAGCTAATATTGAATCCAAACATAGTGCTATAAGCTCAGGATTGAAACATTGGTTAAGTACTTGGTTCTTTTTGTAACTTAAGCAAAATGAGCACAAATGACATATTTTCTTGTGAAACTTATGGTTGTTTCCAATCAACATTTTTTATCATGTGCTAGATCTCAAGCCTTATGCGACTACTCCAAGCAAGAAGCTTAAGAAGATAGTCTAGGTCATCCAAAACCCCCCCTGAGTTCATGCCTAGTGCAATGGCAAGCCGTCTCATGAGAAAGAATCGGTGAAATCAGTTTTTTCGCACAAAAGAGATCTTTTTGCTTTTTTTCAAAACAAGTTGTACTAACTTATGCATCATCAAGAGACAAAAATAGCTCAATCTAAGGCTCAACAAAGATTCAACGCTCAACTAAGCCTATTTGACATGGCATGAATCATAAAAGGATCGCTAAAGTAAGACTAGACTCAAATCCGAGCAAGACAAGTTTCAAGTCAAGTTGAACAATTTTAATTAACTTATCATGGCAAAAGCTAGTCTACACATATGAAGTCATGATAAATCTAGCAAATTAAGCATAAATCATGGCAAGGTGTAAAGCATTGTAAGCATGTCATAACAGGATAATAATCAAGGCTCCATGTAGTTATATTACAATGCGAAATGCTGAAATGCAAGAAAATCCAGCTCCCCTCAAAATGAGATGCAACTTTTAGTTCAAGTTGAGTTTAGTCAATACTAAGCTTCAGAAGCTCTCAAATGAACTCCCCCTGAACGAAAGAAATAAAATCGAGAAGCTGGCAAGAAAACAGCAACCAAGCAGTCCTTAAAGCATAGAAAAGATATAGAGGCAACTATGGCTCAGACTGACTCTCATCTACCCCATATGACACTAGGACTATTAGTCCGGTAATCTACCTCACTAGGGAGCAAACACGTATCCTGTCTACTCAAGGGTGGCCCGACCCTTGCTAGAACCTAAAGGCAGTGAGTGGGCTCGACTTAGTGAGAGAAGAGAAGCGGCTAATAAAGCAGAGTCCTAGGTCATAAGATAAGAGCAAGGAATCTAAACAGCTAGACGAGAAGACCACTCTAACCTATGCTAGAAGGACTAAACCCAAAGCACCCCGAATGCAATGCAACTGAAAAGAGCATAATCAATATAATAAAGCAGTAAAGCACAAACTCCCCCTTACAGCAGCCCATAAGGACAAACCACCCCAAGCATTCCCCGCAGAGCTGAAAACCTAGAGCTATCCAATGGCTTGGTAAAGATATCAGCCAACCGGTGGTCACTCTCCACAAACTGGAGCACAATGTCACCCTTCTCTACATGGTCTCTAAGGAAGTGATAGCGAATATCGATATGCTTGGTCCGGGAGTGCTGCACTGGGTTCTTAGCAATGTTAATCGCAGAAGTGTTATCACAAAAGAGTGGAACACTGTCGATAACTAACCCAAAGTCACGCAGGGTCGAGACCATCCAAAGCACCTGACTACAGCAACTGGCGACAGCTACGTACTCGGCCTCTGCGGTGGACTGTGCAACACCGGACTGCTTTCTAGAAGACCAAGAAACTAGAGAAGTACCAATGAACTGGCAGGTGCCCGAAGTGCTCTTCCTATCTATCCTACAGCCAGCAAAGTCTGCATCCGAGTAGGCTCTCAAGGAGAGACAGGACGAGGAAGAGTACCAGATACCATAGTCAATGAGAGCTCGAAGGTACCGAAGGATGCGCTTCACCGCCTGGCGGTGAGATACGCGAGGAGAAGCCTGAAAGCGAGCACATAGACACACAGCAAAGTGTATATCCGGTCTCGAGGCAGTGAGGTACAAGAGGGAGCCGATCATACTCCTATACTCCTTCTGATCAACTGGCTCACCATCCTCATCTGGGTCGAGTGAAGCTGAGGTAGCCATCGGAGTGGACACTGGCTTACCATCACTCATATCGAAGCGCTTCAGGAGGTCTCGAGTGTACTTGCCTTGATGCAAGAAGGTACCCTCCCGAGTCTGCTTGATTTGGAAGCCAAGGAAGAAGCTTAACTCGCCCATCATGCTCATCTCAAACTCCGAGCTCATGACATCGAAAAACTGGGAAACGAGAGCATGCGAAGAGCCGCCAAAGATAATGTCATCCACATAAATCTGGACGAGCAACAGATCAGTGCCATGTCGGCGGATGAACAAGGTCTTGTCAACTTTACCCATCTCAAAACCATGACTCAACAGGTAGGACTTAAGCCTCTCATACCAAGCTCTAGGGGCCTGCTTAAGTCCATACAAAGCTTTAGAAAGCTTGAAGATATGATTTGGGTATTTGGGGTTTTCGAAACCAGGAGGCTGTCTCACATAGACTTCTTCCTCAATGAACCCATTAAGGAAGGCACTCTTGACGTCCATCTGGTAAAGCTTGAAACCCTTAGAAGCTGCGAAAGCAAGCAGGATTCTAATGGCCTCAAGTCTAGCTACAGGGGCAAAGGTCTCCTCGAAATCCAGACCCTCAACCTGGGAGAACCCCTAAGCAACCAGTCTAGCCTTGTTTCGAATAACCACACCATCCTCGCTCTGCTTGTTCTTAAGCACCCACTTAGTCCCAATGACATTGTGACCTCGCGGGGGCTCGACAAGCGACCAGACCTTATTTCTCTCGAAGTTTTCTAGCTCCTCATGCATGGCATTGACCCAAGACTCGTCGGAAAGAGCATGAGAAACATCTTTGGGCTCGAAAGAAGCAACAAAGGCAGAATGGAGACAGAATTGAGACATGCCAGATTTTGAACGAGCGACTCGCTCAAAAAGATCTCCAATAATCTGCTCAGAAGGATGGTCCTTTTGAATGTGTCTAGGAGGTCCAGGATGAGATGAAGAAGTGGCCTCTACCTCGTGAGCCGACGAGGTAGGAACAGAGCCACTAGCCCCAGAAGAGGCAGAAGGCATGGGCTGATCGCCTCGAGGTGCGGTGGAAGAAGGCATCTCAAAGGGAGGATGAGGAGCTGGATCAGGTAAACAACCATCGTCTCCATCGTCCTCATCATCCACAAAGATGGTCTCGGACTGTTCTAAAGAACCTGCGATATCTGGCCTAGTCCCTGGACTGGCCTCGTCAAAGGTCACCTCGCAGGTCTCTACCAACTTGCTAGACTCGCAGTTCCAGACCCTATAAGCTCGCAAAGAAGTCGAGTAGCCTAGAAAGATACCGTCACAGGAACGTGACTCGAACTTGTCTAGGTTCCCAGACTTCAGAATAAAGCACTTGCAACCAAACACACGAAAATGAGAGACGCTGGGCTTTCGCCCGTATCTCAGCTCATAAGAAGTGCGGCGCAAGTGTGCCCGAAGAAAAACTCGATTTGAGACATGGCACGCGGTGGCTATAGCCTCAGCCCAAAACTTCCGCAGTGTAGAGTACTCATCAAGCATCGTCCTGGCCATCTAGACCAAGGTACGGTTCTTTCTCTCCACAACGCCATTTTACTGTGGGACGTGCGGAGAGGAGAACTGATGCTCTACACCTGTCTCACCACAGAAACTCTCGAAGTAGGAATTCTTGAACTCCGTGCCATTGTCACTGCGGATCACTCGTAAGGCACCCGGGAGCTCAACAGAAAGCCTACTGAAAAGGCCTCGGAAATGTGAAAACGTCTCATCCTTCGAGGCTAAGAAAAACACCCAAGAATACCTCGAGAAGTCATCAACCACGACAAGAACATACCACTTCCCTCCTGCTGACTGCACTCGAGCTGGTCCCACTGTATCCATGTGGAGCAGCTGTCCCGGTGCATCGGTCATAGTAACTGTGACTGGAGGGTGAGAAGCGGCAACCATCTTGCCGTGTCGGCATGGAGCACAAACTAGATCTTTGACCATCTTGAGTTTCGGCAAACCACGAATGAGATCGTGGCTGCTAACTCGAGTCAAATGGTCAAATCCAATATGACCAAGTCTCCTATGCCAGAAAGAAAGGTCGCGGGACTCAGAAGCAACTAAACACCTGAGAGGATCACCAGAAGACTCAGAAAAATCAGCACGAAAGATCCTCCCAAAATGAGAAATCCCGCAAACCAGACTACCCGAAGAATCAAGAATTTTGCAATTGTTTTTCTTAAAGCTCACCTCAAAGTCGTCATCGGTAAGATGAGAAACGGAAAGCAAATTATACTGCAGCTTACTAACCAAGGCAACATCTTTCGAAATGAAAGAATCATTAACGCGCACTGTACCTTTGGTGATGACGCGCCCAGATGAAGCATCTCCGAAGGTGATCGTCTCATCACCTGGAGCACGGGCAAGGGAAGAAAACCAACGGGAGTCTTCGGTCATGTGTCGTGAACACCCGGAGTCTACGAGCCAAACCTTTCCCTTCCCAGCCCGGCGAACCTGAGTCAAACAGAGAGTAAAGTCTCAGTACTGGGGTAAATCAAGAGTGATTTTGGCACCCAATACTGAACAACACGTCGAGTAGCAGAAGTAGCCACACACGACTGACCTCTAGCTACCCTACACTCTCTGTCACTCAAAGCAGAAGGTCTGTGAGCAGACCTCAAGCTGTTGCGGGGTCCGACTGCTACGGGAGAGCGAGTCGGAACACCGGCAGCATGCTGATCACGCCGTAGGTAGCTATCTCGATGGAGGAAACGAGATCTACACACAGGACGGCGAAAGTCACGACCAGGAGCATATCGAGGACGAAAATCAGACAACTCGGAAAAACCAAGTCCTTGATGTAGCCCAAATCCATCAGAAGCATCTGAATCAAACCTAGACCTCATGTTGGTCTTAGATGCACTCAAAGTCTGGGGCTAACTCTGAATACGCCTAAGAGCTGCAACACGGTCTCTCTGCGCGATCCTGGCGCGCCTGAAGCAACGGTTGATCGTATGTCCATCCTTCTGACAGAAGGTGCAATGATACTTCGCCTTCTGAGAGGCTGAAGTAGCATGAGATGGCTTCGCCTTCTGAGAGGCCGAAGCTGCAGGTGGACTCACCTTGCTGTCAGAAATCCCTTGGACAAAACCCGCTGATTTGAATTTAACCTCATCAGGCCTGGGCTCGACCTCGATCACACCTCCTACTATGGGTCTGAGAATAGCAGGTGGATGCTTCCTTATATCCTCATAGAAATCATATCCTAGACCCTGATTGAACTTGCAGATCTTGGATTGGTCTAGAATAAGATTAAGCTTCTTCTTGCCGCCTACAAATCTCTCGAGAGTGTTCATAAGATACTGACACTCCCGAAAGAGAGAGGTGCAAGAAGAGCAGGGAGAAGAAGAGACAGTAGAAGGTAAGGGAGCAGAAGAAGAACCATCAGTAGAGGAGAGAATGGCTTGTGCACGCACAGCCGACCCTGGAGGGATAGTCCTACTGCTAGCCAGTTGGTTCACGTCGCTAAGCGTCTCAACCTTACCCTGGGGCTTCTCCCCCTTCTCCACAATCACATTACAAGCACAATGTGGCTTCTCTAGAAGGTCCTTAGTTAGCTTCACACATTTCTCATCCAATGCAATCAAGTCAGATTTTAGTTTGTTACAATTAATGCATGGTGAGCTAACAGGGTCCTTAGAAGCAAACTGAGCCAACTTCCTATCATGATCAATCATATCTTGAAACTGTTTAGAGACAGCTTCAAGTTCAGCAGTTAACTTAGGACAGTTCAAGCATGAATCAATCGGCTCAAGTAAAGAAGCTTGTAGTTCAGCAATTTTATGATCTGCCCGTTTTACGTTCATCTTCAAGTTATTGCAATTTTCACAAGACTCGGGCAGATCAAGGAGCATGACATAAGGTCCTCTAGCAGCAATGTCCTTAACCTCACATGAGGTGGGAGAAGTAGTCTCATCAGTAGTAAGTAGGGTAACAGCCATCCTACTCAACTCTAACTCAGCAAGCAGACTAACATTATCCACCTTAACAATATCAAGCTCGGAGGACACACTATCATGCGAAGTCCTTAGTTTCTCCATGTCACCCAACAGAGCACAGCATGTATCACAATCATCACGGGAGGGAGCAGATGTAAGTGAAGTAAGCTCCCGTGATAGTCTATCTACTTCCTTCTCTAACTCAGTACACCTAGCCCTAGCTCTAGCATGAAAACCACCTAGCTTAAGAAAAGCATGATTGAGCTGGTCGTAGGTGGGGCATACCTCGTCCGAGTCGGAGTACAGCTCGCTGTCGCTCAGTTCGCCCTCGAGGGCCATGAAGCACATGCCGGAGAAGTCGTCGCCGCCATCCTTGGGCTCTTGGTCACCCGTCCCGTCGTCGTCGCTCCATCCCTCCACCTGGCTGAGGTCGAGGTCGTCGAAGGCGGTGAGGACGTAGTGGAAGAGCTTCTTGGCTTTGCCAAAGTTGCGGAACTTCTTCTTGCCTTGTGCAGGAGCTGAAGGCTTCTTATTGTGGTTCTTGTCGGTGTAGTCGTTCTTACCTTTCTCCAGCTTGGGGCAGTTTGCCCGAATGTGGTTGGGGCCACCACACTCGAAGCAAATCACCGGTCCTCCTCTTTTTCTGTCCCTCCTCCCCTTGTAAGCATGGGAGAATCTTCGAGCAAGGAGGGCCAGCTGCAATCCGCAAGCTGCTCTAACTGATCATCAGTTATGTCACAGAGAGCAGCAAGGGAGAATCCGCAAAGAGAATCAGAAGAAGAGAGACTAGAAGCCAACGTGGGATCAGTGACCAAGGCCATCGACTGTGACTTCGACCTACGAGAGACAACGTCAATCTCGTGAGTCTTGAGGCGCGAGTACAGCGCGTCAAGAGTCAAGGTCGAGAGGTCTGTCGTGTCCTTGATGGTGGTCACTTTCATCTCCCAAACACGCAGATCAAGTGCCGCGAGCATCTGACGAGCGTTGTCCAAGTCGGGGTATGTGAGACCGACCGCTCGGAGGTTGCTCAAGATTTTGTGAAATTGCGAAAAGCACTCGTCCAGGGACTCACCAGCAAGCATCTCGAATTTGTTGTATTCGCGCTTGAACTGGTCCTGTCGAACCGTCTTAATCTGGGTGGTGCCCTCATGGTATGCGTCGAGGGTCACCCAGATATCGTAGGCGGACGACAGGTGAGAGATGCGATCGAATTCGCTTCTGCTCAAGCCCTGGATAATGATGTTCCTTGCCTTCGCATTTGCCTCAACATCGGGCATATTTGCCACGTTGATGTTCTCATTGGCAGGAACAACATATCGCACCTTCACCTTCCGCCAGATGGCGTACCCCTGAGCCTGGATGTATGTCTCCATTCGGCTCTTCCAGAAAGGGTAATCGATGCCATCGAAAATGGGCGGCTTGGTGGAGTACTTGTCCGTCGCCATGGCTCTAGAGACCGGTTAAGATCTATGAAGAAGAGCTAACCGGCTCTGATACCAATTGTTGGATCGAAAACAGCGACAGAAGGGGGTGAATGTCGTCTTTTAAAAAAACATTCCGCCCCCAAAGTCTTTGATCCCATGGCCATGATACTTTGCAAATATGTTAGGAATACCCATGGGCCACTCCAGACTGAAAATCATGCCATCACATAAAGGGAATCAAAATTTAACCCAAAACCCTAGAAATGACTGCAAATTTCAGAGAGAGAGAGAGAGCCAAAAACTCAAATTACTCCATGGTCTTAAATCCTTTGCTAATAAGATTTTGCAAATATGTTAGCAATAGCAAGAGGATTTCTCAGACCAAAGATCAGGCCTTCTCTCAAAAGGAACCCAAAACTATCTCAAACCCTAGAAATCACAAAAGAAGAACAGAGGAGGGCAAGAGAGAAAATCTGAGATTAAAATGGAGTTAGCTCATGGGAATTCAATCAAATGATCTTGGAGTAACATCCCAACCTAGAGCAACCCATTTTGGGGCTTCCCAACAAGAAACAACAAGAAAACACAAAATCAAGAAATCAAGCACAGAGGCAACGAAGGGAAACAGGAGCAGGGAGAAATTTCAGATTTCCATTCCAATCAGTCAAACGATTACAGATACATCCCCATACGCATGGACATTAGAACAGGGATGATTGATTACATACTCCTCAATCCATCCTCTCCCTCTCCCTCTCCTCTCCAAGACTCAAGAACACCCAAGAACTCACATGCTCACAGAGAAAGGAAGCTACGAAGGGAGACAAGCCTCAACAGAACTCTGCCTCTCCTACCAACTCTCACCCACTAAAGAGCAAAGGAGAAACCAACCTCCCAAAGCCTCTTTTGACTAGAGCTAACCCTAATTCTCTCCAAATTCCATGTTGAGGGCATGCAGCCCCTCCACCTATTTATAGCCTTGGCTAACGGGTCTCCAATCCGTTATGCCTGCTATACCCGAACGGAACCGTCTCCCACTTGTGCAGCCTCGCGAAATTCCCGATTCGCCCCTCTTGCACCTTCCGGGAAGCTTCCGTGCTCCTTGCCTCGCATGCCTCGCAACCACCTCGAGTCCACGTCGTCTTCGACACCTCCTGACTGTTCTAACCTCAGCGCCACCTGCGCCTAGTCCAGTCCTCCGTGTCTCACCACGACTCCGTCTCGACGTCCTGCAGTCATACAGACAAGAAACACGTCAAATAGCACCGCTCGATACATGAAAGCGTAAATATCATAAACACATCATGCTTACCCATGATGAAGTCCAAACCTGTCGAATCAAAGGAATATGCATCCTAAACCCATACGACTAAGTTTGACCAAGTCCGACCGAGTCCATTGCATCACGCAACGACATGGTCCGAACCACCCAAACCAAACTCGACTTTCCTAAACTGATGTCAATTACTCATCATTCACACGGGATGACCTCCACATGGTCTCTCAACACCCTCTGGTGCCTTTCGCCAGCGGGTGCGCTTGCGCGGGATGCCCATAGGAGTGGGCCCCCGTGGTGCACTTTACACTCCGTAGAGTACGCTGGGATAGCCTCCGCGCCTTTTTCTTCTTTTTTTTCCTTTTTCTTTTATACTCCGGAGAGTGCGCGGGATCGACATCCACGTGTTATTTATACTCGGAAGAGTACGCATAGGAGCAACGCCCATGCGTGCGCGGGGTTCACGTCTTGTTTATACTCCGTAGAGTGCGCAGTGACAGCATCCGCGTCTTTTTTATACTCCGGAGAGTGCACGGGATCGACAACCACGTCTTATTTATACTCCGAAGAGTACGCATAGGAGCAATGCCCATGCATGTGCGGGGTTCGCGTCTTGTTTATACTCCGTAGAGTGCGCAGGGACAGCATCTGCGTCTTTTTTATACTCCGGAGAGTGCGTGGGATCGACATCCATGTCTTATTTATACTCCGAAGAGTACGCATAGGAGCAATGCCCATGCGTGCGCGGGGTTCGCGTCTTGTTTATACTCCGTAGAGTGCGCAGGGACAGCATCCGCGTCTTTTTTATACTCCAGAGAGTGCGTGGGATCGACATCCATGTCTTATTTATACTCCGAAGAGTACGCATAGGAGCAATGCCCATGCGTGCGCGGGGTTCGCGTCTTGTTTATACTCCGTAGAGTGCGCAGGGACAGCATCCGCGTCTTTTTTATACTCCGTGGAGTGCGTGCGGAGGCAAACCTCAATGCTACGTCTTATTTAGAGTCCGTGGACTGCACGCGGAGGCTAGCCTCTGCACGTTGCGGGTGGTGAAATTGCGTGCGGAGGCAGACCTCGACGCTACGTCTTATTTATACTCTGTAGAGTGCGTGCGGAGGCGGACCTCGACGCTACGTCTTATTTAGAGTCCGTGGACTGCGCGCAGAGGTAAGCCTCTGCACGTTGCGGGCGGTGAAATTGCGTGCGGAGGCGGACCTCGACGCTACGTCTTATTTATACTCCATAGAGTGCGTGCGGAGGCGGACCTCGATGCTACATCATATTTAGAGTCCGTGGACTACGCGCGGAGGCACGTCATATTTAGAGTCCGTGGACTACGCGCGGAGGCAAGCCTCTGCGCGTTGCGGGCGGTGAAATTGCGTGTGGAGGCGGACCTCGACGCTACGTCTTATTTATACTCCGTAGAGTGCGTGCGGAGGCGGACCTCGACGCTACATCTTATTTAGAGTCCGTGGACTGCGCGCGGAGGCTAGCCTCTACGCGTTGCGGGCGGTGAAATTGCGTGCGGAGGCGGACCTCGACGCTACGTCTTATTTAGAGTCCGTGGACTGCGCGCCGAGGCTAGCCTCTGCGCGTTGCGGGCGGTGAAATTGCGTGCGGAGGCGGACCTCGACACTACGTCTTATTTATACTCTGTAGAGTGCGTGCGGAGGCGGACCTCGACACTATGTCTTATTTATACTCTGTAGAGTGCGTGCGGAGACTAGCCTCTGCGCGTTGCGGGCGGTGAAATTGTGTGCGGAGGCGGACCTCGACGCTACGTCTTATTTAGAGTCCATGGACTGCGCGCGGAGGCTAGTCTCTGCGCGTTGCGGGCGGTGAAATTGCGTGCGGAGGCGGACCTCGACACTACGTCTTATTTATACTCTGTAGAGTGCGTGCGGAGGCGGACCTCGACACTACGTCTTATTTATACTCCTTAGAGTGCGTGCGGAGGCTAGCCTCTATGCGTTGCGGGCGGTGAAATTGCGTGCGGAGGCGGACCTCGACGCTACGTCTTATTTATACTCCGTAGAGTGCGTACGGAGGAGTCCCCCCACGCGTCTTTGTTTATACTCATTCCCGTGTCTTTGACAGAGAGTGCGCGCGCGAACGCGTGTCTTTGTTTATACTCATGCCTGTGTCTTTGACGGAGAATGCGCGCGTGAACGCGTGTCTTTGTTTATACTCCGGGAGTACGCGCGGGGGTGGGCCTCCGCGCGTTCTCGCCGTGTATCTCTGTAAGCAGTAAGGATAGTACGACAAACGGTGAACTTTATTAAATTCCCATTTGCGCGGGTGAGCGATTACAAAAGACGGAGGTACTAACTACTCGTTGCTAGCGCGACCGGAGCCTCTGGTAATAGGACGATCTGCACGGGGGCTCGCCATGCTGGTTCCCTAGGACGTCGTGGATTCTCGCAGTACTGTTCCCGCCCTAGGCGTTTCGCTGAGCCTCGCGGTGCGGACCTTTAGTGCCGGGCTCGATACGCCGGGCCATGTCCTGGTCGCCTCAGATAGTGATAATGGCCCACTATCCTGGGAGCTTCATGCATAGGAAGCCGTGGTGAGGCACCGCTCCGAAGGAGTTGAGGATTGGTCACCCCAGGATGGCATTGTAGGGATACAGGATATCGACGACATTGAAGATGACGTCTTCGCTTTGTACATTGTCGTCCTGACCGAAGGAGACTTGTAGGCATATCTGGCCTAGCGCCCGCAAGGGTTGACCTCCGAAGCCTTGTAGGGGGATTCCCGAGGAGCCCAGTCGGCTCCGGGGGATCCCCATCTGGTCGAAGGCTACTGCGAACAATATGTTTGCGGAGCTGCTGCCATCCACCAGAATGCGGCCAACGTCGCACCCCGCGATGGCGGCCCGGATGACGAGGGGATCTTGATGGGGGAATTCCACACCCTGAGCGTCGGCGGGCGTGAAAGTGATCTCGTGCTTCGTCCAGTCTGGGGGTGCCTGCGCCGGGTACGCCGCCACGTGGTGTAGCCTCCTTGCGTAGGCTTTCCGCTGCCGTGCCGAGGCAAACTCCAACGATGAACCTCCGGAGATGACATTGATGACCCTGCGTTAGGCTCCCTCCGGGGCGTGCAGCTGCAAGAGGCCTGCCCGAGGCTGCTGTATATGAGCCTGAATCCGCAGGAGGCCCTCCTGGGGCTGTGGTCCCTGATCTTGGATCTGCATAGGGGCTTCCAAGGGCTGCTGGATGTGGGCGACGACGGGTGGACGTGCTTCCACGTTTTTGTCCCTGGCGACGCTTTGCCGGAGTGCCGCGATAGAGATGCACGCCCGTGTGTCATGGGTGCCTCGGCCGTGGACCTCGCACCACTGCCCGTGGTGATGGTCTCCGTATTCTCCGCGGCCTCTATCATCGCGACCCCGGCCACGGCCTCGTCCTCGCCCTCGGCGCCCTCTACCGCCGCGGCCAGCGGGGGCGTTGTCCTCAGAGCCACCCTTAATGTCGAATACGTATCGCAGCCTCCGCGACTTCTGCTGGCCGTGCTTGGGCTTGTCGGCGGACGACTCCTTGTGCTGGACGTCCCTGCGTTCGGAGGCATCCTTCGATGGCTCCGGCTTGCGCTTGCCTTTCGAGGAGCCATCTTTCGACGGGTCTTCACTCTTGGCCAGGCCTTCCTGATTGGCGTCGGAGTCATCACCTTGTCTTCGACGCGCGTCCTCTTCTGCCCTGGCGTATTTCTCCATTTTGTCGAAGAGTTTTGCCACTGTCTTGATTGGCTTTTGTGCGTTGTATTCGACCATCGGGCTGGGACGAAGGCCCTGTATGGCTGCATTGATAATGGTCATTTCGTTAACATCCTTGACTTGGCAGCGTACCTTCACAAAGCGCTTGAAGTAATCCCGCAGCTTCTCTGAAGATTTTTGCTTCATTGCAAAGAGCTGATCAGCGTCGACTCGCTCGATGTAGTTTCCCTGGAAGTGGTTATAGAGGCGGTCGCGGATTTTCTCCCACGCGTAGATGGAGTTTGGCTCTATGGTGAAAAACCAAGAGAGCACCACGCCTTGCAACGCGAGGGGGAGTCCCTTCGCCTTCGTGGTGTCGTCTCCGCCAGCGGCTTCGATGGCGGTTTCGTACACGCGCACAAACTCTCGCGGGTCCGTGTCGCCTTTGTACGATTCGATAGCACTGGGGAACTTGAAGTCTTCCGGCCACGTCGCCTACTGCAGGCCCGCGGAGAGTGGGGACTCCGGGTCCACACGTCGTAGCGGGACGCGGCTGGATGTGGGGGCGTCGCGGCTGTCCGCCCTCTCCGGCGTGGGCTCCAACGCGACCACTGGCGGGGTCTGTTGGCTTCGAGCCTCCTACATGTCCCACATGGCCCCGCGAAGATCTGTTAACTCCCGCTGGAACGCGTTGAGGGCCGCCAGCAGGGTGCTTTCCGCTGCGGACGCGGGTGGGGCTGTCGGCACTCCTGGTGGTACAATCGGGGCGGTGGCAACCACGTCCTGCGTTCTCGGATTGCCCGCCGTGCTGGCGTGGAGGGGACCGGAGCCGGTGACAAAGCCCCCGTTACCACCGGAGCCGCTCGCCATTCCTGTACTAGGCGGGAGGGCAGACGCCGCGCCAGCAGCTCCGAACGCCTGTGCGGCGCTGCCGGCGGCCAGCGCGGTGCCTGCGATGGGGTTACCTGCGACGGTTGTCGCGGCGACGGTGGCAGGGCTAACCGTCGCGGTGATGTTGGCGGGGTCGGTCGTCGCGGTGACGGTGACGGGGTCGGCCGTCGCGGTGATGTTGGCGGGGTCGGTCATCGCATCATGAACGCCAGCGCCGCCGGCCGCCACGGTCGCGTTGCCATCCATGCCTGCAACTACCGACGCCAAAGCCCGGGTACCGACACGATGCTTTGCCGCGTCCGCCTTCCTCTTTGCCGCCGTCGACGAAGCTTTCTTTGGTGCCATTCTCCGGATTTTGCGGCTTGCTCATGTCTTCCCCACGGATGGCGCCAACTATCGTGGCTACGGACCAGACAGGAAGAGAGTATAGTAGTGGAGAGTTAGGTGAGTGATGGCTTGAGCCTTCTCCCCATGGCCTGTGTTGTATATATATATATATATCCACATGAGGAGTGCTTTTACAACTATACCCTTACATATGAGTATTCCCCTAAGGGGTACTCATGTCATTATACATGTCCCATTTTGGGCCTTATATTCCCTAACAGGCCTGCTGGGCTTAGGTGGGGGCCACCCCTACAACACATATTTTTAAAGAATGTAAGAATGTGCAATAATAATATTAGTACATGTTCTATCCACCTTTTATAGAGCATGGTTCCATCTACTATATGCTATTTTGATACTTGGGTTTTATCCACCCATTATAATCACTGGGTTCTATCTACCCAGGAGAAATCAATACTCAGGGTTCTATCCACCCCTCGTGTTTTTCACCCCAACTACAAAGATCATTTTGTAAATAGATACTAACTCTGGTAGATTCCAAAAGCCTACACATGAGCATGGGCATGGCTGTTTAAATAGTTTTCACTTTATAGAGATCACACGCTTTACCCATAAGAGACAACCAACTTGTTATATTACACATGTTTTCTTAGATATGCATATCAAGAAGGTCACCACAAGGTCTTTACAATGCATCTCCCTAGTGAGGAAACACCTGCTAAGATTTCCACTATTGTTGGGCTCTATCCACCATCTGGAAGCCCCTTTTGCACCATCACGTCAAAGGCTTCTGTCCAACTCACTTGACCGTGTGCCATCGAATGGCACAACCTACGTTGGGTTGATGCAAAATAGTTAGCTAGGTCATACCAATTATAGATATGTGGTTGCACTATTTTACCTTGGGAGGCCATATAGGATTCAGTCCTTAGAGTTATCTAGGCAATTCTATCACATGTCATATTCTTGTGCTCTATCCGCACCAACCACTCTTACCATCCACCCAGATATTTAAGTAAGTTTAGAGTTTTGAGGAGTAAAATATCAACTCAGTTCAATATAGCAGTCATTGCTATCCAATGACTTCCCAAATACAAGTTTCAAGTTTGAAATCATGTTAGGGCATTTTAATGCCCCTGAGTATCTAAGCAAGACTAAGTATGGTGCTTAGATACGGATTTATCACTAGTATGTTTACCATTATCTCTAGGGCAACAAGATTTTATGTCTAAAGTCAAAGAATGGTTATAATTAAGCAATTATTGATAGGGAATTAACTATGAGCTAATTGAATATAATTTGTGTAATAAAGTAGAGCATGCAATTTGATACTTTGAAATAAAATAACTTACATTCAAAAGGGTAGGTGTAATATGATCAAAGTGATGACTTGCCTCTCTCAATTTACTACACCCTTGATCTTACTCAAAGCCTTCTCAGTCAATGGTCCTGAATACTTAGTCTCCTAGATTCTGGACCTCACTTGATCTATTGCTTCCTTGAGACTCTAATTTCTAGTTACAAGATAAGCAGCGGAATCCAAGTAAATCTAAATAATTTAAAAGTCCAAATAAATACTAATGAACTTAATTAAGCTTTGTTATGGTTAAATGGGTGATATGAGGTAAGGTTTAATGAGTGTGGGATATACATGGAGTCAAACGAAGTTTGAGCAAAGGAGGAGACAATAGAGGGGAAAAAATATGCCAAAAAGGTTATCAAAGAAGGTTCAACGAGGATGAAGGAATGTTCATAGAAATATTCCACTCCAGTTTTGAAGATAGACACGGCTAACAAGAGGATATTACTGTTTGAACCTTAATTATTGAATTCTTTATTATTTATATTTATCAAGGAAGTTCCATGAGTTAGGTGGGATCTATGGAAGATATGAGGATTTACATGCGATCTATATAATTTTAATTAGCTGTATTAATCTTTTATTTCACATTTCTAGAAAGTGCATGATGTATTATTATTTGAGTTTTAGTTGCTAATTAATCAAATGATTAATTCAATAATTTACTAAAGCGTGGGATTATTTATTTAATCAATTGCTATTTAGTGGCTAGCTTTAGTTAGACTATTATTTACTAAGAACCGTGGTTGACAATTAATCCTAGGATTTAAATGCATTTGGACGAAATGCAACTCTTAGCATAGCCTAGGTACTACTAGGCTTCAGGCTGCGACCTACCAACATTTTGGCGAATTGGTTTAGTTAAGGTCTAACCAATTGGCAAGGCTATTATGTTGTTTATCCATCACTACTAATTTTTGGGCCTATTGCAACGGCGCCAAAACGTTGCAATAGGCCTAAAATGGTTGCAATAGCACCTGTTGCAACGCTAAATTTTCGTTGGGAGGCGTGGCAAGAAGTTGCATGGTCTAAAGTTTGGGCCACGGTATTTTGGTTCGTTGCAATAACGTTTACCTATTGCAATGCAATAAAGCATTGCAATACATAGTTTATGCAACAATGTATTGCATGGCAATAACAACTATTGCCACGCAATTAGGCGTTGCTGTAGATAGCATTTGCAACATACCGATTTCGTGGTTATAAGTTAAATTGCAACGAAAACTAGTGGTAGCAATAGACTATATTGCCACGCAAAGAATTCGTGGTAATAGATTCAATTGCCACGTAAAGAATTCGTGGTAATAGATTCAATTGCCACGCAAAGAATGTGTGGTAATAGGACAGAGTGCTATTGCCACGCAACGAATTTGTGGTAATAGGACATAATGATATTGCCACGCAAAGAATTCGTGGTAATAGATTCAACTGCCACGCACATACTTTGGTTGCAACAGTCTCTATTGCCACGCTTGCTATTTTCGTTGCCATAGCTTCTAATGCCACGCTTGATATGTTGTTGCTATAGACTCTTTTGGTACGCTGTTTTTTCGTTGCTATAGTATATATTGCCACGCCAAAAGTTGAAGGGAATAGTGTATATTGCAACGCATTGCTTTAGTAGCAACAAGAATTATTGCAACGCCATTAATGTTTGTCACAACAAGAATCAACTGATGTAGTAAAATCATTATATCAAAAATAGAATTTGCTGCTACACATATCTGAAATGAAACCAACTTTAATTGTGACAAAAATTTGAAGTTGTATTACAAGCATCACTAAAATGTCCCTAGCTATCACTGCATTGAAGCTTGGCTTGACCTCGCTGAATAGCTTGAATTGACCTTAGCTTCCCATGGCTCGAGCACTGCACTCAATTTATTCCTTCCTCCTGAATAAAATCATTCAAAATGGCATATGCATCAGTTGTTCAGCTCATCACGACAGTAACACATTGTAAATGGAATAAATTTTTATAACATGAATACATATGTTCATTACTGCATCAATGCAACTGTTTAGAGATATAGACATGATTGTTAAAATATGTAGAGATCAAGAACCACCAGAAAGGTAGATGATGAATAACCCAACCAAAAAATCAAGAACATGTATCCTCAGCAATATGTAGAGGTATATATATGCAGTAAAAGGTAGAGTACAGTTCTAGCCACAAGATTATTTTACCTGTACAAAAAAAAAGATGCGAAGTGCACTAACAAGAAACATTTGTATAGAGAATTTGTCATTCAGATCATACCATATAGCATGGCCAAACAATTAAACCATCAGCCAGAATAGTCATTCCAACTAATCCACATGCCAAAGGATACTTTCAGCCTGATCAGCTGTGATTTTTAGGTTGTGGTAGCGGATCCAGGAATTTCGGAATGGGTATTCGAAGTTACAAAAAAAAATTTCACGTAATTCATTGAGCCTATGCTGTTTTATGAACTTCTAGCCCTAGTACATCTGCAAAAGGCTCTAGGAGATTTGCTCGAAGCTAGTGTTGATATCTCTTTTATAGTAGATATATCAATCATGTTCTGTCTCCTTCGATGTCTGAATTTTGTTAGAATTCCTTGGTAGCTCATATCACAAATTTACTACCTATGTTTACACTTTACAGATGTGTCCTACACCCTACACTTCTGCCAAAACTTGTTTACTAACATCAATTGTCAGCAGTAGTAAACTGATGCAGAAAATTGAACCAAAAAAGGCATGATTACAGCTTGAACCAAGTCAAATGCTACAGCTTGTTTGAATTAAGAGCTTGTATAAGTTCAGCCTAAGCAAATTAATCATCAAAACACATAAAAAGCTAATTCATCATCTTAACCCCCCAACACTGGAAAAAGAAATAAGTAGTTGATTGCTGAAAATGTCTTCTTGCACATAGATGAATTTGGAATTCTTTTTGTGTTGACTGTTATTCTCTACTGAATTCTGAACCTCAGATTGCGTTCTGTATGCCATGCATCGACATCTAGCACATGGACACACAACAGTTCCTCCTTTCGACGTGCCAGCAAATGTGGTTTCAATAAATTTCTAGAATTTCTGCTGCCACTCAACTTTAGTCCTATCCATGCACATCCACCTCCTATCATCATGTGACATTATGCTTCCAAATAAAGTTTAACAATCAAACTGATAGAAACCAGGCTGTCCAGAAACTTCTGCATGTTTCACAACATCAAACATAAACCAAAATTTATTAGAATTGTACATATCAATTTACAGCATAAGGCTACAGAAAGAGAAAATATCATTGTATCTTATTTACCATTGTTTTGTTGAGATACTGATCTTCTGATAAAAAATGGAGCTATATTCTGAGTCTCGATGAACTTTTCCACTGATGCTTGCCAAACAAATTAATGATTTTGTTTGCACCTATTTTGTGGTATTTTTTAGAGTTGATAGCTATTAATTAGTTTAAGCTATTTGCTACTTCCAAGCTTTTGAAGTGAGGAGCTGGTGTCCACAAACCAGAATTGGTATCTATTAGATGCGGGCATGTGGCTGCTAGGTTTCACATAGCCCTTAATGCCTCAAATATTTTCTTTGCTTTATAATCATCCAAATTTAGTGACCAACGTTTATATCAGGAGTGAGAGGAAGTAACGTTTATATCAGGAGTGAGAGAAGAAGTGTAATGTAGGACTTTGGGTTTGTGATTATCTCATTGAGTACTGGCTTCTGGCAATTATAGTTTCTTTGATTGATTATTGATTGATTTATATATTTTCCGTGCTGAGGCAGTCTAGGACTCTAGGCCTGCTACAGCCATTGATCGAAGCTTGCTGATTGTTGTAGGTTCTGGGATGTCTCGTGTGGCAGGGCTCTTAATCTTACAATCCCTACATGGACAATACTTGCTCTACTCCCTGATCTCTAGATAGGTAACTTCATGCTTATTTCTGAATGTCCTGCAGCAAAATAGCTATTGCAGACTTTACACACTAGCTATTGCGTTTGACCTTGAGTATAGTATATTTAGAATAATTAGGCATGTGGGTGTTACCAGTTTATATTTGTGCACTTATATCTTGTGGATATAGGCTTTACTTGATAATTCACTGGAGATGTCTGCAGTTAGTGATTCTGTGTTTCAGAAATTCGTTTCCAAATGAGTGGGATGCAGAAGTCACATGGTAAGGATTCTTAGCTTTTAATTGTAGATGTCATACCAAATTCTTGGAAGGTGCTAATTAGTGCGTTATTGCTTTTCTGGTTGACTTGTGGTTCACTGAAATGAATTAAGGGAGGGACTAAATGGTATATGATAGAAGATCCAATTTAGATGCAAATTCACTTCTTTCAAATATGCATAAGAACGACCACCACTTATTTTCTTGAAAGTCATACAAGAAACATGACACTTTTCTTAGCGTAAGAAAGTTTCATTAGCATGTGGCAAGCCTACAAGATTGTAAAGTAGATAAATGTACGGATGGATTCAAGAGACGTCCCCTGCGGTAATCTATAAGTGTAATAAAAACATAGCAGTTATTTTGTATAAAGTATGGATTTCCGTTGCAACGCACGGGCACAGTACTAGTAAAATAAATAAGATTGCTGATGCAGAAAGTGTCGAGAAAATTAAGTCCTAATTATGCAACTAAGCAAAATCCGTAAGGAATTAGTCAACAAAATAAATAATACTAGAAACTTAAATACCTTGTGCTACTTCCTTCACGTGATGGCTTTGAACACTACTTGCTGAATGCGTAGCTTTTTAGATGCGCCTTCTTTTCTCGCTGACTGAGAACGGTCACGACGTACGCTTACATGAGTTCATGCACGAGCACACGAGAAGGCGTCGACCAAAGCTTCGGATGCGCCTACCGAATTTGAGACTCCGGCGAACGCTCCAAAGAGAAGTCTCAGGAAAAAACTATCAACACATGCATGCTCACGAGAACTAAATATCTATAAGCACATAGCCATCATGCATGCAATGAATCTCTTTTTCTATTGTACGCTCAATCACGGCGCACCTTCTCCTTTAAATCAAAACCCCCACATCCTTTACATTGGTGGGTGGCCAGATTTTTATGGCACTTCCAAAACCAAGTAACACACATGTTCGAACTCCTACGTCGAGTCGTATACAACTCATATACGATGCCATGCATGAAAACATCAACTTTGCATACATAACTAGATAATAGATCTATTTTTGTTTGTGGTGGTCTGTCCCTAACTCACGCATTCAACAGGTATTTTAAAAGTTGGCTCGGCCGAAAGAATCGTAATGTCCGAGACCGACTAAGAATAACAAAAAAAAAACGGTGAAAATCACAACGTCTGAACAATACTAGACTCCGCCTCCGAAACGCACGAGACCACATAAGCAACATCACGTGGATGTGATTCCGGCCACCGGTCGTTATGGACTTAAAGGCCAAGTGGCCGACTCTAACATTCATTCGGTTCGGAAGGACCGATCAAACTTCTAACTCCTATTCTTATCTCCTAATATTCGGACTCACTAAGCCAGATAAAAAAAATTTACATGGCCGAGTCAATGATGTTTAGTCAGACTTGACACAGTACTCTGGTTCAGACTCGGTCCAAGAACATGATTAAAAGCTACATGACCGAGTGGACTCAACGAAAACGTCTCTGTTGCATGCATGTCTCTGGACTAGATAATCTTGACTACAAGTATGGCTTCCTGGCTTGTGCATGAATTTTCTGTTTAGAATAGTAGCTTTTCTCTCACATGCATGCATGTCTTTTCTTGACTTCTCTCTTGCGCCATGCACTTTTCTTGACTTCTCTCTTGCGCCATGCAGCATGCTCCTCCCATTAATTTTCCCATGCTGTGGCAGCATGCATGTATCCTTGCATGAACCTGACGGCACGTAAAACTTCTCATGTAGATCTTCCAAAGTCTCTTCATGCGCAATTCTGAAAACAAGTAAAATACTAACATGAGATAGTAACATATGTTCATATAAATTTAAACTAAATTTAACTAGGAGCGAGTTCACCTGTTGATTAATCTTATATTCTCGTGCTCGTGTAATCGGTCCAATTGAGATGTCCTCATTATCTTGTACTTGAAGTGATGGGCGATGCACTAGTGTCGACGAAACTTTCTAAACGCATCTTCACTTTAGGCTTGTATAGATCTAGTATGTGCCTGCATTTAATTAAATAAAATAGTAGTAGCTCTGTATCTCCAAATATAATAGTTAAAGACCCAATTAAATTAGAGCTCACCTGATAATATTTAATGCGGCTCAATAATTCCTTCCAGTTAAATAATATATTTAACCGAGAGGTGCAAGACATAAGCGTATCCGCGTCAACATGCAGTACATATTGTAACTAGGACGAAAGGCGCGCAATAAGTGTATGGCAGGCCTACATGATGTTCAGTGAAAGAAAAGGAATTTTACTTTCTAGCAGCAGCAATTTTCTTGGGAATAGTCTCTAAAAGTTCTACTGTCCTAGAGGAAGCTAGAACCAAGTCGATTGCAGGTGCCCTAATTACTAATGTGTTTGTGTCCTAGTGGTATGATCATTGGCTGCCAATCAAGAGGTCCCTAGCTAGTTCGATTCCTAGGTGGCTTCCCATTTTTTCAATTTTCATAATTTTTTTGCTGCATGACTGGATAGCTAAACAAAAGCCCACGAAACAAAAGAGTTGCAATAGAATACCATATTGCAACGAAACACAATACTCTATAGCAACCAACTTTACACGTGGCAATATAAATATGTTATTGCATCGATTTAGTTTTTCGTTGCAATACGCACCTACCTACTGCAACGCCGCTGAAGATTATCCCAACGAAAAAACACCGTGGCAATAATATCACCCAATAGCAACGAAATTATATATGGTTGCAATAGTAGCAAATAATTGCAACGAAAATCAACACTAACGCAACAAAAGAGTGTCGTGGCAATATATCCAACCTATTGCAACACGTTTTCAAAATGGTTGCGATAACACCTACCTATTGCAACGACATTTACGAATATCGCAATGCAATATAATAGTGGCAATAAAGTCCACCTATTGCCACCGTTTTGGAAAAACGTTGCAATAAGTCCTACCTATTACAACCAAATTGGTGGCGTTGCAATTTCTTTCATGGCATTAGGCCGAAAATCTAGTAGTGCATTGAGGTTCAGCAAAATCATATTTAATGAGCAACGATCCATGTGTTCTTGAAATAGTTATTTACATTTTACTGGAGTTGTATCATAACTCCCTTTTTAAAATGGCACTTCAAGTAAATGCCGTTAATATTCTAATTATCCATTGTTATTATCTAGCATAACTTAATTTTAGGTAGAATCTATTTATGTGGGGCTAAGCTTATTATATACCATTATCTTTCAATATCATTTTAATTAAATCTACTATTAAGATTTAATTATTGGAGGCACGCTATTGACAAACATTATATTTTAATAGGCATTGGTTATTGCTTGTGCTTCTAAAACAAATACTATCGGGGTCATAATTGACTTTCAATTCTAAATAGCTATTCTCCAGGAAAACCCTTAATTTAAAGTGGATACTTCGATCAAATACTAATTATATTTAAAGATATTCTTTAAGTAAATCCTTGTATTTCCATTTGAATATTAGTGACCTAATATTCAATTACCTCGCCATCAGTGAATGAAGCCCGAAATGCGTCCGCCTGACGCGCTTGTTTGAGTGTCTCCTGAACACCCTTCGACTGAACAATCAAATCAAGTTGAGCCCATAGACTCTCTTCCCTTTCTTGAGAGGTCTCGGCAAGGTTGACTCGGTCATCTGCCACCTCGATTAAGCACTCCAAATGACGACAAGCCTCCTGGAGACATGCAACGTCATTGTGGAGGACCATATCAATGGCGAGGTTAGCTTGTCAGAAGCGGGAGACTAACCGGAAGACGCGGGGGAGGAGGGTGTCAAGATGGTGGAAGGTGACTTTAAACTACTTTGGCAAATCCTCGGACATAGGAGGGAGGACACTGTTGGCATAGTGTCCTTCCGTAGCATTCGCTAGCATACAGTCGATGAGGTGCTCGACCAGGATGGCCAGGTTAGCCATCAATGCCGACAACAAGAAAGAGAAGGGAGCCATTTATTTGTGCTTGAGAGAAAGGAAGATAGCCGGTCAGTAAGGTGCTCATACAAGATCAGCAATGTAGTGATTAATCTCCAATGACGGATGATCATTTTTATACAACAAGAAATACATGCGGCGCGTGAGACAAAGAGACACATCGAGGAGCTGAAATAATCGAAGAGGCGCGCATTGGGGAAACAAAGCGCCATTCATGCATACAAATACATATCACAAACGGTTCCAACCACAAGCTGTCTGTGATACGCAACTATCACAGACGGTTCATATTAATAACCGTATGTGAACTATCACACACGATTTTAATTAAAACTGTCTGTGACATCTGCAATTATCACAAATGGCTTATATTAATAACTGTCTATGAATTATCACAAATAGTTATTAGTAAAAACCATCTGTCACTACTACAGAAAGGCCAATAGTAGACGGCCAATCATAGACGGTTTTGTCAAACCGACTGTGATCGACACTAACACAGACGGTTTTAATTTGGACATTGTCTGCGTTGGCGGCGTCAGAGAAAATGAGTATCATAGACGGTGCGCACCGATGAACCGTCTGTAATATTAAAGTATCACAGACGGTTTGTATTAAAAACCGTCTGTGATAATCCGGAATTATCACAAATGGATTTTTATTAATAACCGTCTGTGATAACTTATTATCACAGACGGTTTTTTATTAAAAATGGTCTGTGATAATTTTTAAAGGAAATAAGCAAGTGGAATGAGAATGTGATGTATGTGATGTATATGTGAATTGGCATTTATGTTGAGCTTCTCTGCAAAATAATACATGCATTTGCATATATGTATATAACAACGCATGTATGTGATGTATATGTGAATTGGCATTTATGTATACAACAATGTATGTGTGTGTGATGTATTTGTGAATTTGCATTTATGTATATGTGAAAATGTGTGAAGAAATACATTGTGTGAGGTTGATGAAACTAGTGAATTTTGAGAATGAGAAAATGTGTAAAGAAATACACTGTGTGAATGCAGCTGGTTGGTGGTTGTATATGAATGCAGCTGGTTGGTGGTTGTATTCATAACAACAGTCAGGGGGAAGGCTTATCACAGACGGTTCTCGGTTTAGAACCATCTGTGATATACATTATCACAGACGGTTCTCAGTTTAGAACCGTCTGTGATATGTATTATCACAGACGGTTCTATTCTTAGAACCGTCTGTAATAAGCCCTCTATAAATAACCAAGGCAAGGGTATTCCGCGTATGCTGCAGTGATAGATCTACTTTTCGTCCCCTGTTGTCGTGAAACTCTTTACGTCGCCGCCTCCTCCTCCTCCGTCGCCGCCGTCTCCTCCTCCTCCGTCGCCACAGCCTCCTCCTCCTCCGTCGCCGCCTCCCCGAGCCCGTCGCCGCAACCTCCTCCTCCTCCGTCGCCACCGCCGCCTGCTCCTCCTCCGTCGCCGCCTCCTCCTCCGTCGCCATCGCCACCTCCTCCTCCGTTGCCGCCGCCTCCTCTGTCATCAAAACCCTAAGGTGATTTCTGATCGGTGGATGCTTGATGCTGCTTGATGCTTGATGCTTCATGCTTACTGTTATGCATATGGTGCTTCATGCTTGATGTTATGCATATGGTGCTTCATGCTAGAATTTTTATATA
Source organism: Dendrocalamus latiflorus (assembly GCA_017311315.1). Classification (NCBI taxonomy): domain Eukaryota; kingdom Viridiplantae; phylum Streptophyta; class Magnoliopsida; order Poales; family Poaceae; genus Dendrocalamus; species Dendrocalamus latiflorus. Next base: position 33,122,548 of record CM029663.1, read on the forward strand.
TTAGTGTTTCATGCTTGATGTTGCGCTGGATGGTTATGGATATGCTTACTGTTAGTTGCTTGACGTTATGTATATGGTTAGTTGCTTATTGTTATGCATATGGTTAGTTGCATTCATGTATATGCTTACTGTTATGTATATGCTTACTGTTAGTTGCTTACTGTTATGTATATGGTTAGTTGCTTACTGTTATGCATATGGTTAGTTGCATTCATGTATATGCTTACTATTATGTATATGCATATATATATATATATGTTGTGATACAGATATGTATATGTATACTTGAATATATGTATATAAGTATGTGCTTATACCGCACTATTTACGTTACTTGAATATATGTATATAAGTACGTGCTTATACTTTTAAATTTCCTCCGTTCTCCCCCTCCCCTCTACTCCTCTCCTCTCTTTCTAACATTAAGCATCATCTTATCTTATGGTATGGCACTTTCTTATCTTATCCTAATAGACCCACAAATTGAGCAACATGTCATCCACGCATTCTTCAACATCATCGTCGGAGGCGTCTGCTCCAATATCAAAACGCCAAGGAAGAGGGCTATCGAAAAAGCCTGAGGGCCGATATACCATCACAGAGGTCGATGGATCTGGGGTCCCTCGCCTTCCAACCAAAGCAGTAAGCGCATTCTGAAGAATGGTCGGAATAGTTGCACGAAAACGAATTGAGATCACATTCAATTCGTGGAAGAGCGTGCCTGAGACTCAGAAACGTGAGCTCCTGACAGAAATTTTGGCATCATTCGAGATCCCAGAAGAACACCAAGACGTCGTGCAACGACAAACCTTGCTAGCGACGTGCAAAGCATGGAAGAACTTCAAGAGCACGCTTGTCAAGAAATATGTGGAGACGGATGAAACACCTTTTCATAAATACTCATTCCTGCAATCACAATGGGAAGAGTTCAAGGCGATGAAGACCACTGAAGATTTCAAAAGTACAAGTGCGGCGCACAAGGCCCTCCAGGCAAAAAACACACGCCCCCACAGACTTGGCACAGCTGGGTATGCGGGTAAAATCCCGTAGTGGAGGAGGGAGGATGAACTGGCAGCCCTGAAGGACATCGCTCTGCTATTTGCCAATATCCTGGATGACCGCGCTCGAAATTGGATTAGAGCAAGGTCATCTACAACGACATCGGGGGACATCTCCTTTCGAAACCCTGCAGACCAGCAAGTGTCCCAGCACCTGGTAAGATATCGATCGAACTATATAGCTTGTAATTACTCCACAACTTCTGTAGTAGTGAAATGACATGTCGTGCTCCTGCAGGAAGAGCTGAGTTTTGAATCTACCCTGGGATCATTCCAGGGAACAAGGGAGAATGATATGCTCTCCGCGGCCTTGGGAAACAAGGAGCACCCAGGTCGTACGAGAGACCTTGGGCTTTACGTTCCTTGGAAACATGGTTTCCAAGATGACTCCGAGCAGTATCGGCGTAGGAAGAGAAGCAAAGCCGAGCGTGAGGCACAGCTACGAGAAGAGATCAAGGCATCTCTTCGAGAGGAGCTTGCTGATTATGTCAGAGATGAGGTGTGGAAATATACAAAAAATCAGCAGGCCACCGCCGCTCCTGTGCTAGCTAGCCCGCACAACCATCCGAGTAGTTGCGCGTCCAATCCGGCGGAAAGCGAGGCCAGATTTCTTGTGGACAACATCCTGGTAATAATTATTATCTCTCGAATGCTTGCTCCATTGATAGGCCTATTAATTGGAGTAGCTAATTTTGTATCGTTATGTAGGAGCCTACGAAGTGCACGCTCCAAGTGAGATATGCCTCCGTTGCCTTGTGCGCTGCTTGGGGCATGGCATATCCGTCTGCTCAAGGGGTCATGCTGCACCGTCAAGCTTTAGCGACAGGCTTCACAAAAGTGTTAGTAGATGGTGTACACACTAATTTCGAGGTCGTCCCGCTACCGAAGCCCACCAACGACGAGCTCATGACTCTAGGGCAAGCCATTGGATCCTTCATCCAGTGGCCCAAAAGCGATATCTACCTGGAGACTTCTTCACCGGTGGCAGATCAGCTACGTGCACTGGTGCCATCTCCACAAGGGCAACCGGAACCAGATCAGCTACATGTACTGGTGCCATCTCCACCTGAACCGGCGGTGTCATGTGCACGGGCGCTATTACCGGTGCTGCAACTTCCACCAGTGCAACTTCCTCCACTAGTGCAACTTCCACCACCGGTGCTACCTGTAAAGTCGACCTACAGCCGGGGCAGCAAGGGCAAGGGCAAAGCAAAGAAGACCAATGATGATATCCCGTACCTGCCATTTGCCCGCAAATTCGTGCTTGGCGAGCCGTTGCTCGAGGAAAAGTCCCTCCAACTCCTAGCATATAGTTGCATGCAATTGCACATGTGGTACATGGAACAATCCAATAAACCAGAGCGAGAACGAAGCTCAAGTATCTCTGTCAAATTCACGCCGGGTGATTTGCAACACAATATGCTTGATTGTGTCTTCGTGGTCACCTTTGAGGATTTATTCGATCTTTACACGTTCAACGCTGTGGACGTCTCACTCATTCGATGCTGGACGCTGTAAGTGTGTACAATTACAGTCTCAGTTCATGTCATACCGATAAATGTCATATAATTTGTTGCTTTCCTGTGTATATATGTAGACACATGCTGACTAAAACTAGTGCATCCAAAGCATCGGTTGGTTTCTTGGACCCACACATGGTCGCCAAGTATACCATCGACGAGGATAGATCCTTCGTCGAGAGGTATATTGCAGTAGGACTGCTGGCTTACCGCAATGATGAATATGTACTTATGCCCTACAACCAGAACTATCATTGGATTTTAATAGTAATTGTACCAAAATGGAACATGGTATATTACCTTGATTCCCTAAGTAAGAATAAAATGGACTTCACAGTTGTCAGCCAAGTAATCGATACGTAAGTACATTTTCTCCATACATACCTATATTGTACTCTTTCTTTCCTTCTGAATGACTAAGGTTAACTTTTTCGAATCACGTAGGGCGTTCGCGATGTACGTTGCAAAGGGAGGTGTCTCCAAGCAAGGGGCCAAAGGTCTGACACATGCTCGAGATTTTAAGGTATTTGCTATTACACATTAATTAATCCTATGCAACAGTTGGTCGTAATTAATGCCTCTTGAATTAACACATTCTATTTTTTGCAATGCCACCAGCAGCAGTCGGGAAACACATGTGGCTACTACGTTTGCCACCATATGGAACTACCCCTCGATTGCTCGAGGATTACCAATTCCAAGGTTTGTCAATCTTCCCATAATTACTTCATACTTATCACGTTATATATATACGCACATTGATGTTCCTATCGACAGGCTACGTTCATCCCGTCATCTGCATGAAACAGCCTGACTTTTCCCAATTCGAGCTGAGTTGGCGTACTTTTTGCTGACTCAAGTTATAAAGTCAGAAGGACGGCTCCACTGCGCACCATGATTTTTTATTGCTATTATCACTCCGGAATCGAGGTCTCGGGAAAGGAAGATATCCATAATCAACGAACTTGTCGGCTGCATAAACAATGCTTGGATGACAATCATGCATTATCTAAGTATAGCTTATTCAGCCTGACAAGTTGGTTGATTATGGATCTGTTCCTTTCGCGTGACCTCGCTTCCGGAGTGATAGAGATCAATAAAAAATGCAATGTTACCATCTGACTGCAAATGCAACATACATCTTTTGTAATTGTATATTTGTAAATGGATATTTTATTTCATTTCATTTCAATAATTATTTGATTTGTGAAATGGATGTTTTATGTTGGTCAAATGAAGTGTGATGTGAAGTGCATGTTTTATGTTTGTGAAATGAATTGAGATGTGAATTGGATGTTTTATGTATGTGAAATGAATTGAGATGTGGTTGCATGTATATCTGTTTGTTTCAGAGGGCATGGCTAGCATTTCCTGAGGCTAGCCAATAAACAGAAATAGATTTAGGGGTAGAAATCAATATCACAGACGGTTTGGAAGTAAAAACCGTCTATGATCTATCAATATCACAGACGGTTTTTACTTCCAAACCGTCTATGATATTTACACCATAGACGGTTCGAAAACCGTCTGTGATAACCTTCGATTATTACTGACCCATAAATTCAGACAGTTCAGATAACTGTCTGTGATGACGTTTTTCAACCGTCTGTGATGATGATTTCTGTAGTAGTGTGTGATAGTTGCATATCACAAACGGTACGTAGTTATGCTTGTAAAACTATCTTGATAATTATAGCACAAATGCATGGTTCCTCATGAATCATCTGTGATGAGGCATTCAGTATAGCTTATTTTGTAGTAGTCGTCCACGATGGATCACTAGAGATGCTCTTAATTTGGGCCAGTTTGATAAAAATATATTTCTATAATTGTTCAAAAAACATGCCCTCGTCTGCTCACCCCATTGTTGTATCGCATCGCTAGCCTGATGCCCACTGGCATAGGCTCCACCTCCTGCAAGGACACACAGGGGTATACATCTAAGGCACTTAATTCCCCCCCCCCCCCCCCCCACCCCCCAAGTGTCGATAGTCCTTCATCGTCAACCAAGCACTACTGCGCTAGGCAGCCACCCCGGCCCGTTGGCTCAAGTGCCGTTAATGTTGAACAGCTTCTTGTGGTTGAAAGTGGGTTTCTAGGTGAAAAGTAAACATATCTGGACAATGAGAGTTGATGTTTTTAGTTGAAAATTCAAATATTCAAGTTCGTAGTTTCAAATTTGTCCAGTTTAAATTTATCTAGTTGAAAGACTTTGAACTCTGATTGAAAGTCCCCCAAAATGAAGTTTTTGATTTTCAATTGAAAGTTGCCCTAATTTTTAGTGGGAATATTCTTGAATTTCAAAAAAAAATGAATCTATCCGCTGCAAATTCGAGCTGGGGACGTCGATGAATTAGATGTTCACTGAATATTTCAAGTATGAGTTATATAAAAAACTAGCAGGTTTGCCCATATAATTATATGACTAGATACTGTGATACAGTTGTTTTTGATATACAACTTTGCCGTCTATGATTGAAATACAATTGTATTTGCTTATACAACTCATATATATAAAATTATCTGTACCGTTATAATCTGGCCCCACCAAAATAAGTGATGGAGATATTTCTCTTTTTCTCGATTAATGTGAGAATTTCTAAGTTTTTTCTTTTTTATAATCGTTATGAGATATTTTTTTTGCCCTCATAATGAAATGGCAGTTATGAGATTTTCCCCTTAAATAAGTGTTGGAGATGTTATGAGATTTTTTCCCCCTTGATGCGTAAGTTTTACAGTTCGTGCGCCCTTTGACTTAATCTTATCATCATCAATTACTAATAATAGGATAAGGATAGATAATTTATCTCTTCCCTACATTGCAAACAAGTCACCCCTTCCTCTATAAATAAACTACTGAGCTAATTAATCCCAGTCGATCAACCCTTATCCTTCTCTTTCATCCATCTATCCGCGTACACTAGCTAGTCCAAAGAGTTTTAGCCATGGCCGGCGGCGGCTACACCGACACCGATGGGGTGCATGCACAACAACTACCCGGGGAAGATGACGTTCTTCGTCTTCCTCGCCTGCCTAGTCGCTTCCTCCGGCGGGCTCATTTTCGGATACGACATCGGCATCTCCGGTAAGTCCTTGCATCTACGTCATGAACTGTTTCGCCGTGATAATAATGCGTGGATTGGATGGACTTAACGACGTTGTGTTCGTTGCGTGCATGCATGGTGTTCTTGAAGGTGGCGTGACGTCGATGGACCCGTTCCTGATCCGTTTCTTCCCGTCGGTGTACGCCAAGGAGCAGGAGGTGGTGGAGACGAACCAGTACTGCAAGTTCGACAGCGAGCTGCTCACGCTCTTCACCTCGTCTCTCTACCTCGCCGCGCTCATCGCCTCCCTCTTCGCCTCCGGCATCACCAGGAAGTGCGGCCGCAAGATGACCATGCTCGGCGGCGGGGTCATCTTCCTCGCCGGGGCCGTCCTCAACGGATTCGCCGTCAACGTCCTCATGCTCATCATTGGCCGGATCCTCCTCGGCATCGGCGTCGGGTTCAGCAATCAGGTGATCACCGAACAGATATACCTTAAATTACATGGTGACAGATATGCATGCAGTATTGCATGCAGTTAGATATTTTGTACTAGATTTTTGTTGTTTTCCTGAGAAGTTGTTGGTGCTAGATTTGATAAGGCATGTAGACGACTTGTTCAGAAAACTGCGTTTCTAACTTAATTTCGGATATACCGTGAAACGGGTCTATATATAAGATCGGATCTGATAGGTGGTGCACACTTTACCACGTACATATAATATATATATACCCTCTTCGTCCAAAGTATGCATGCATGCATATGTACGTGCACGTGTATGGACAATACATGTATATATGCATGCTGGCAAAGCAAGCTCGTTTAATTTGCACGTAGAGACTGATGTGTGCACTTACATGCGCGTGTATGTGCAGGCTGTGCCGCTGTACCTGTCGGAGATGGCGCCGGCGAGGATGCGCGGCATGCCCAACATCAGCTTCCAGCTCATGATTGCTAGGCCTCAAACAACATGCACATCACATTAATCCGCTAGCCTTGCACTAGAACACCTAGAGGTTCATTAGATCGAGAGACTCACGGTCGGCAATATATGAAGGCCATAGCTGAAGTCCCGTGCTTGCGTGATGCAGGCGTGAGGCAGTGGTCGGTGAAGGTCGGGGTGTCACCGGGTACGGAGAGTTGCCGGGGTACGGAGAGTCACCGACGACGTCCTGCAGTGGCGGTCGACGGCCTTCCCGTTGCCGACAGCGCGAAGTAGATCGGGTCTTAGGGTTTGTTTGGAGTTTTGGCTCTCACGGGGAATCAACATCAACCGGGAGAGGCTGGAACTCCAACCTTTTATATGGCGCTGTGCAACGGGGGACCGTAACCAAAAACGGTTAGCCCCCCCCCCCCCCCCATCAGGGCGCGTAGACGTGGGTAAAAAACTAAAAAGAAATTGAAAGAAAACAATTTAGTAGTCAAAAGCTTGAATTCTGAGGTTAGTAGACTACTAGATCAGTTAGTAAGAAGAATCTGAATATGATCCTAGACAAATTGAAAACTAGTATGAAAAATTATGGTCTAGGGTTTAATTTTGTTGAGCATGCTTAGAATAATCTTTCTAAAGTTGTCAAGGTACTCGAACCAGGAATGTTTGAAGTAGAATCTGAACCAAAATAAATTGTCTTTAGATTTGCTAGTATTACGAAAGAGTTCTCTACCAAACTGAGTACTATTATGACTGATACGACCACTCATCAAATCAAGTATTAGTGCACTCATTATGGTAGAGATGGTTACTTGGTTCAATTCTGCTTTAGAAAAAGCAAAGAATGAGAAGGATAGGATGAGGAAGTGTTTTTGATCAGCTACTTCCAGTGGTCGAACAAGCGAGGCTGGACCAGATGTTCGGCCAGCAGTCTCTCGTGGTTGAGCTAGCGTGGGCGAACAAAATTTTTGACCAGTTGTTTCTCCCGGTTGGATCATCTTCTCAAAAGACTTTCGACTAGCATTCTATGCTCAATTAGTCCAGTTGGGAGTTAGACCAGCTTTACGTAAGGGGTTAGATCATTTTTTACCAGCTTTTATCTTGATAGAAAATCTAGATCTTACACTAATGAAGAACGCTAAAAGTCATTACCTTCTCATCTTCTCTCTCCCTCCTAATCTTTGCCTTGCAGCTGCTCTGTTTTTCTCTCTTGATTCTCCCCAGGTTGGTGCTCTGCGGCCCAGATGGCAGCCGCTTTTACACGTGCATGCACTGACCAATCATGGGCATGCCGCATGCATGTGCACTGGCCAGATGTGCACTGGTGTTGGACGATGGGCAGGCCACAGTTAGCGTAGGAGAACGCTAGGTGTGTGCATTGACCGGGCAGCAAATGTCGATGTGCGGCAAGCCGGCAACCAGCAACCGATGTTGGATGCTTGGCCGAGACCAGTCCATGATCATGCATGTGCATTGGCCAACACAAGCGATGGCGTGATTTCACTGGTTGGAGGGCCACATTGGCCCTCAGTGTTGCACACTGGCGTGTGGCTACGCCCAAGCGAACCTAGGCAGTGTGCCGCATGGCTGCAAGTGATGGCAAGTTGGTGAGCAAAGCATGGCACGACGAAGCGATGGCTACAGGCGTGCAGCGTAAAAGAAAAGGCAGCTAGGGTTTCTGGTTTTGGATTTTCTCCTTCACATTCTATTTTATCTCAGCATGAGTTTGGCTCAATCTCTAACTCCCTTCGTGCGACTTATTCCAGGAAAACAACTCCTTTCTAAAAATTTTCAATCATTCTGTTCTCATGTATCCTCTTTTCTCTAATTACACATAGATCATCAAGAGAGTTAATTTCAAAATATTACATATGACGTCTTAAAATTTTAAATATCACATAAGGTACATAAACATATTCTTAAGTTCACTTTTGCAAAAGGTTGTCAACTTCAAATGAGATCCGTAGATCATATTGTTAATCTTATGGTTCAAGATGGGTTGAAGATAGTGGCTTCTTCTATTTCTCGTATCTGTAATGCTATCAAATATGTGAAAATCTCCAATGCAAGAATGAATAGCTTTAAAAGATGTGCGCAAATCAGCAAGGTAGAAGAAAATGTTTGGTGTCTCTTGATGTATGCACTAGATGGAATTCGACATATCTTATGTTAGAGATTACTGTAGGTTTTGATAAGACATTTGAAAGGCTTGGACTACAGGACCCCTCCTACAAGGCAAAGTTGGGTGTAGATGGGGTTCCAAAACATGATGATTTGTTGTATGCAAAAGACTTCAACGAGTTTCTAGAATATTTCTTTGACCATACAACAAAGTTTCTGGCACACTCAATATGTTACTTCCAACACTTTCTTTGAAGATATTGCTAGTATATATTATTTATTGTGCGAATGGACTGCGTGTGAAGATGGTGATGATAATACCTTTAAAGACATGGCTGTTAAGATGGAGGCGAAGTTTGATAAGTATTGGAAAATCCTGAGAAGATAAATGCCATAATTTTTATTGTTGCTATTCTTGATCCTAGGTACAAGCTTCTTTTTTCTTTTTTTTCTGTATTTTATTAAGATATGGCTTCTGTTCTTGATCACTCACTAATGTTATTTTTGTTTTTGTTTTATTGTTTATGTAAGGACCAAGCAATCTGGTTTTTTAGTGGCAAATTAACAAGACTTATGGCCAGATTAAAGGTGGTAAAATATGGGAGAAGGTACAAAAAGCACTCTTGGATCTTTTTGGAGAATACAAAAATGCGTACTCTCAAGTTAGAAGCTAAGGTACTAAACATTGTAGTGGTACTGAGGAATCGACTGGTGCTATTGAGCAATCAACTAATGCATCTACAAACATTATGAGGTCTTTATACGACAAGAGAATGAAAATTACAAGTGGAGGTGGTGATAAATTTGAATTAGAGAAGTATCTTGCTAAAGATGCAGAAGATGATGTTAAACATTTTGATATTTTCTCCTAGTGGAAATGCAACTCACCTTATTTTCCTATCCTTTCACGGATGGCTTGAGATATATTAGCAATCCCCATATCAATTGTTGCTTCTGAATCAGCTTTTAGTACTAGTGGTCATGTTCTCGATGATTTTAGAAGCTCCTTGACTCCGTTAACATTCCAATGCTTGATATGTGCACAAGATTGGTTGCATTGTTCAAAGCATATCAACATTGAAGCCGATCTAAAGGATTTGACTAAATTTGTAGAAAGTGCTATAATCTAGACATAGTATTTCTATTTATGAGTGATGCAAATTACTTCAACTTATTATTTTTTTGTGTCATGTAGGTATTTATTTTTTTTGTGTCATGTAGGTATTGAAATGGAAGGCCAAGTTGATGATGCCATTCCAACAACAAGTGTCTTCCCCTCAGATCAAGTTGGATGCTTGAAGAATAAAGGTATGTTTTTTGTTATTATTTGGAAATTGAACTGTTGCCAAATAGGTAGGCATCAAGTAATATTTTGTTACTGTTTATTTGCTATTTGGACTAACAGACCTTGAACATTTCAACTAGAACTATGGTATGGAGTAAGGAGTATGGACTATATTGGATTATTGCCCTCATTTGATGGACTTTGATTTCTTGAATCCTATTGATTGTCGCCTTGATTGTTTGCTACTTTTCTTCAAGCCTTTTGTAACTTAAGCACTCTGCTGTCTATGGCTACTTGGTGGCTGGTGGCATGGTGCTCAATACCAACTTCCAGATAGCAACTGAGGCAGCTCTTCTTTAAAGATCGCAAGTTCAGCTGTGACCGGTTTCCAAACCACCTTGTGTTGCCTTCATTAGAACTCTAAAGTTGGATTCTCCAAGGGCAAAGATTTTAATTATTCGCTAACACATGAGGAATGCAAAGATAGAGATGTGCATAATGAGTCATCCTCTTTACCTGTCAATTAGAAGACAATGGGCTAATGGTTAAGTTCTCTGAAGACAACACAACCAATATGAAGTCCACCTATACTTTTCCATGTCTGTACACGTTTTGAATTATATTGGTGTATCCAGAGTTAATCCAGGTTACTGGCTTTGAGCCTGGTTCTATCAAGCATAGACATTTATGACTTTAAGTTGCAAACTCACTATATGATTCACAATTCACGTCAACTTTAGTAAATAGGGTATTTACCAGTATCGTATTGAAATAAATTGATATTTACTGATATCAAACCATATTTACTGAAAATACCAAATGAACAAGCCTACTCGATCAGTTGCGCCACATGTTAATTTCACCACTTCAAACGTGATGATTGATTAGCTACCTATGGTTTATGTGTTAGTGTGTGCAGCTTATCAATAGTGTAGGGATTGACTAACTGTTACGACTGCTTCTCGCTGGATTTCGATCGTACTTACGCACGCGGCATGCTAACTTTTTGGCAGTTTTAGCACATTTTCAACCGGTATTTACAAGAATAGCAGTAATCATGCGGAATTAACAAAAAATGTGGCCGTGCTGCTACCTGGGGTGACGCGTGGCCTCTGTCGCATGGCCACCATGCGGCAGCCCTATGGGGCTACACGTGGCCTCGGCCGCATAGCCATAATGTTGTAGGCTCCTTTGCCACATGGCCACCGTGCGTCAGGTGATTAGGTAGGCTAATTAGCTCTAATGTAATTGTAATTAGGGATTTTATTTAGGTGCACTGCTTGTTCGATTTTTTACATGTAGCAAATGAGCTTTAAAAAGTAGGAAATTTTGTGTGGAGCCTCCCGACGTAGCATACTTGATTGTATAATTTTTTTGTAATTTTATCTATCCTAAATTTTACTCCAAAATTCATTGAATTATGCTATTTGTAGGAATTGTTACATATAACAAACGAGCTCCAAAAATTATGATTTTTTAGCCTCCCAACATAGTCGACCTAATTGTGTAATTTTTCAGGAATTTTATGCACTCTGAATTTGCCATGTTAATTCATGTTAATATAATCATAATTAGCAACATACGGTGCTCTTTTAATTTGTCTTTTAATTCATAGGCCACGGCCACTGTGCAGTGGCCATCTTTTGCATTGTCTGACCTTCCTCCTCCGCGCATATGTTGCCCCTCGCTGTTATCCCCCTTGTCCCCTCCCTCCTTCACACATATGTTGGCTCGTCTATACCACCCCCTTGCTCCCTCTCTCCTTCACACATATGTTGGCTCATCCATACCGTTCCCCGTTGCCCCTCCCTTATCCGCACATATGTCACTCTACGCATGTCGTCCCCCCTTGGCCGTAGTGCTACGTGTCAACAATGAGTTCATAATCCTGGTGGGAACGCACTGGGTTCCATTTTCGCTTGGCTATAAATACCGAGCTCTCACAGTGGTTTGCTAAATCCAGGTCTGAGCCAAGTACCGATGGCCGAAACATTGTCCATAGGTCCGTGGGATCATTTCTCCCATAAAGAGGATGATGGGGAGTTTAGTCAGTAGTCTTGCTAGGTAGTCTTTTGGGTTGCAAGCACTTCCTGTCTCTCTAGTTTTATGCCTATATGCCATGTCTAAAGTCATGTAATGTCTAACCCCTTTTATAATAAAACTATCTTAAGCTTTTATTTTTTTTACTGCATTGCTTCTCTTCTTTACTTGTTTTTTTGCAGACCAGCGTGACCCAATAAGGCAGCTTTGTAGACCGACGTGACCTAACGAGGCTGCTTTGCAAATTGATGTGACCCATGCTATAGCAAGATTCCTCCTCGGGGCCGCTACATTGCGGATGTGAATATGCATGAACCCAATTGAAATTCTACCGCGTTCACCATGCTGGCTCCATATATGAATACCACCCCTTGCGCAGTGCCCTTTCATGCAACAAGACTACCACACTACCACCCTCAGATGGAGAAGTAATGGGAGGAGATCACCCAACTAGTAAGAGCTACTGTAGCCTGCGACGAGCAAAGCACCCATGCCAGGAGGCCACCTCCCTGCAATGATGCCCCTTGTAGTTCTAACCCCTACAACAACATCCCCACTGAGCATCCTCGCAAGACCCGTCCGAGGGGGAGACACCGCCCCTCTGCTAGTGTAGGAACACGTACAAGTTCTTCAAGTCAAAGCAGCGGCTAAGCCTGGCCATACGTTACTGGGGTTGCCGTAATTATGCTTGGGACTACCCTGATCGGCGTTGATACACGATACGGAACTGCCAACCGGTAAGGACAATTACAGTATATTCCCCTTGCATTTCTGTTTGAAAGCACGTACTAACTACCTCACCAATCTACTCATAGTCTTTGGATTCGTATGCACGTTCTTTAAATGGATCAACCGAGAAATCCACCCATATGACCAATGGCATCTCACCTGTGAGAACTAGGATGCCGAGATGGCCCACCAGAGGAGGGAGGAGCGGCAACACAACGAAGAGCATAGAGAGTGTATCTAGCGGGAGATGCAAACTCATATGGAGGCGTACAGGCGCAGAGAGCATGAGGCTTGCGAGGTAGAGCGTGAGAGAAAGCACGAAAGGGCAGCTAAGGCTAGGGCGGTCGGCGAGGACTACAACGCTGAACTCAACAGCAAGGGCAAATGGCCCCAGTCCACACAGTAGATCAAGCAACTCCGTAGTAGCTCCTAGTAGTAGCGACGTTGCCAAAACTTGAAAGATTTATGTACAAAAGATTTATGTAATGTGCAAAATAATAGTTTTGGGGCTATTTATTTCTTGCATAATACAATAAAAAATGAACCATGAAACTCTTAACTCAAACTAGGGCGACATAGAGTAGTCATATCATACTAAATTTCGCATATTCCAAATCACATAAAATCATGAAACCCTAATTTTGAAAGACGGAAATCTAATTTTTTCAATACCTAAACCCTTGATTTTTAGACAATTTTGAACATGTAACACTCTAGAAAATTATAAAAATAAATTAACTATGCAAGGAACCTTCAAATAAATTGTATATTAAAAATTCCTAAAAAAGTCTAATTAAATGAATTTTGCAGTGAAATTCAGGATAGATAAAATTACAAAAAAAAATTACACAATCATGTACGCTATGCCAGAAGGTTGCACACAAAATTTCGTAATTGTTTAGAGCTCATTTGGTATATCTAAAAATCGAATAAGCAGCTTACCTAAATGAAATCCCTAATTAGGATTAGATTAATGCTAATTAGCCTGCTAATCGACACCTGCGCGGTGGTCATGCGGCAGGTGTCTGCTGCATGATGGCTGTGCGTGCTCAGGGCTACCGCACGGTAGCCCTGCAGTAGAGGCCATGTGTCGCCCCCCTTAGCGCTGTCGCACGGCCACCGAGCGGTATAAACGATATTTCTGTAAATACCACATAACTACTACTATTTTTGTAAATATCGGTTCAAAACGTGCTAAAACTAGCAAAAAGTTGGGCATGCTTTTTTGCAACGAGCTAGTCAAAAGGTTGCGTGGAATCATGCCGTAGGCAACAAGGAATATACGATGCACGATTGTCAAGGATGCGGAAAATACGATGTATATATAGGCTCAGTCTTTTTAAAGTATGGCTGATAGTTTTTTATTATGGCTGGTAGTTTTTGTTCACGTTTTTGATATGACAACGGACAATGGATAGCGGAGATGTCAACGTGAACGGAAGTCGTTTGAAGAATCCTCTTCAGAAAACTATTATATGTTTATTTCGGCTTTCGTAAAAGACAAAAGTCTAAAGAACATGACTATAGTAGGCAAAATGGGCCGTGCGTGGATGCAGCGTTCTAGACGAAAGGGGATGCTTTAGCGTTAGGGGTATATAGGGTCTAAGCGTGCTACCATTTTGCTGTCTTAGTTTGTACGAGCTCTTTCTCCGTTGACAGTAGCGGCAAGGGGTTAGGGACGTTAGGATTTACCGGGCTAGGTTTGGTGTTCATCGAGACCCCGAGTCGCAGAGTGAGACGGAGGCGGCCCAGCGTCGGTAGGTTGAGAGGCGAGTTAGATAAGACGGGACGGAGGTGAGGCACGACGGTGGAAATATGCTAGTCGCATCCGAAAATTAATTAGTGTAAATAAACGTGAAGATAATGTTATATTCCTATTCTCAAACCCACAGAAATCTACCATAAACAAACAAGCAATGCGGTTAATTATAGTTAGCCAAACCACACGCGCATACCATGTGGCTGGACTACCAAACGGGTGCCACACGGATTCCATGTGGATAACCAGCCCGGCCGCGTTTCAGTATCAGGAATCCCGTAATCACCAGCGACCAAGAGTTGCATTGCGCCCTCACGACAGCCGTCATTTGCTTCGGGTGGTCATTATTAATGATTTGGTAGCAATCATTAGTGGCCTCGATTAATTAACATGTAGTGCTAGTTCTGATTTATTGATTAATTAATTAATTAGCAGTACTTGAGCTTATGGCTGCCCTCATCACGCTCATGCATGCTCCCGTCTCACCTGCCTCTCCAGCAATCCATGAGGGAATGGCACGCGTCAGCCGGGGCGCGCGAGCCTGGTCCCTCCAGCAATAGGCATCGGAGATCCGGGACAGGCCGTCGTGGCAGAAATCGTCTTCTGGGAGCTCGGCGAGGCAGCTTTTCGTGCCCAGATCGAGCGGCCTTTTTCGTTTGTAAGAGCAATCTCGAGCCTGTTTGATGCAGATCCTGAAAATTCCAGCGTTGCTGGCGGACTTTGTGGTTGAGTTGCTGCCTACATTGACACCTCCACCTTGCCTCTGTTGCACTGGGAGAAGTTTGGGTAGCTGGTCATAGTGGACTCCAGTACGGCAATGCCAACCAGATTCGATGAGGCGGACAGCACTACTACAGAAAATCGTATTACAGACGGTTCAAAAACGTTATCACAGACGGTTTTCTGAACCATCTGAATTTATGGGTCAGTGATAATCGAAGGTTATCACAGACGGTTTTCGAACCGTCTGTTGTGTAAATATCACAGACGGTTTGTAAGTAAAAACTGTCTGTGATATATCAATATCACAGACGGTTTTTAGTACAAAACCGTCTGTGATATTCCTTTGTACCCCTAAATCTATTTCTGTTTATTGGCTAGTCTCAGGAAATGCTAGCCATGCCCTCTGAAACAAGCAGATAAACAAGTAGATACATACAATTCATATCTCAATTCATTTCACAAACATAAAACATCCAATTCACATCGCACTTCATTTCACAAACATAAAACATCCTATTCACATCGCACTTCATTTCACAAACATAAAACATCCATTTCGCAAATCAATTAATTGAAATGAAATAAAATATCCATTAACAAAGATACAATTACAAAAGATATACGTTGCATTTGCACTTAGATGGTAAAAATGATTTTTTATTGCTCTTATCACTCCGGAATCGAGGTCTCGCGAAAGGAACATAGCTATAATCAATGAACTTTGTCAGGCTGCACAAGCAATACTTGGATGGCAATCCATCCAAGTATTGCTTGTGCAGCCTGACAAAGTTCGTTGATTATGGCTATGTTCCTTTCGCGAGACCTCGATTCCGGAGTGATAAGAGCAATACAAAATCATTGTGCGCAGTGGAACCGTCCTTCTGAATTTATAACTTCAGCCACCAAAAAGTACACCAACTCTTCTCGAATTCGGAAAAGGTCGGGCTGTTTCAATGCAGATGTCAGGATGAAAGCAGGCTGTCGATAGGATTATCAATGTGCGTATATATATAACGTGATAAGTATGAAGTAATTATGGGAAGATTGACAAACCTTGGAATTGGTGATCCTTGAGGAATCGAGGAGTAGTTCCATATGGTGGCAAACGTAGAAGCCACATGTGTTGCCCGGCTGCTGCTGGTGGCACTGCAAAAAATAGAATGTGTTAATTCAAGAGGCATTACTACCAACTGTTGCATATGATTAATTAATGTGTAATAGCGAATACCTTAAAATCTCGAGCATGTGTCAGACCTTTGGCCCATTGCATCGAGACATCTCCCATTGCAATGTATATCGTGAACACCCTACGTAATTCGAAAAAGTTAACCTTAGTCATTCGGAAGGAAAGAAAGAATACAATATAGGTATGTATGGAGAAAATGTACTTACCTATCGATTACTTGGCTGACAACTGTGAAATCCATTTTATTCTTACTTAGGGAATCAAGGTAATATACCTTGTTCCATTTTTGGTACAATTACTATTAAAATCCAATGATAGTTCTGGTTGTAGGGCATAAGTACATATTCCTTATTGCGGTAAGCCAGCAGTCCTGCTGCAATGTACCTCTCGACGAAGGTTGTATCCTCGTCGATGGTATACTTGGTGATCAAGTGTGGGTCCAAGAAACCAACCGATGATGATTTGGATGATCTAGCTTTAGTCAGCATGTGTCTATATACATACACAGGAAAGCAACAAATTATATATGACATTTATCGGTATGACATGAACGGAGACTGTGATTGTACACACTTACAGCGTCTAGCATCGAATGAGTGAGACATCAAGAGCGTTGAGCGTGAAAAGATCGAATAAATCCTCAAAGGTGACCACGAAGACACATTCATGAATACTGTGCTGTAAATCACCCTGCGTGAATTTGACAGAGATACTTGAGCTCCGTTCTCGCTCTGGTTTATTGGACTGTTCCATATACCACTTGTGCAATTGCAGGAAACTATATGCTAGGGTTTGGAGGCCCTTTTGCTCGAGCAACGGCTCGCCAAGCACGAATTTGCGGGCCAATGGCAGGTACGGGATATCATCATTGGTCTTCTTTGCTTTGCCCTTGCTGCCCTTGTTGCCTCGGCTGTAGGTCGACTTTACAGGTAGCACTGGTGGTGGAAGTTGCTGCACCGCGAATAGCACCCGTACACATGACACCGGTTCAGGTAGCTAGCGGTGGTGGAGATGACACTAGTGCATGTAGCTGATCTGGTTCAGGTTGCCCTTGTGGAGATGGCACCAGTGCTTGTAGCTGATCTGCCACCGGTGAAGAAGCCTCCAGGCAGATATCGCTTTTGAGTCATCTTGGAAACTATGTTTCCAAGGAATGTAAAGCCCAAGGCCTCTCGTACGACCCGGGTGCTCCTTGTTTCCCAGGGCCGCGGAGAGTATATCTTTCTCCCTCATTCCCTGGAATGATCCCTACGAAGATTCAACACTCAGCGCTTCCTGCAAGAGCACGACATGTCATTTCACTTCCTACGAAGTTGCGGAGTAATTACAAGCTACGTAGTTCGATCGAGATCTTACCAGGCGTTGGGACACTTGCTGGTCTGCAGGGTTTCGAAAGGAGACATCCCCTGATGTCGTTGTAGATGACCTTGCTCTAATCCAATTTCGAGCGCGGTCATCCGGGATATTGGCAAATGGTGGGACGGTGTCCTGCAGGACTACCTGTTCGTTCTCCCTCCTCCACTGCGGGATTTTACCCGCATACCCAGCTGTGCCAAGTCTGTGAGGGTGTGTGTTTTTTGCCTGGAGGGCCTTGTGCGACGCACTTGTACTTTTGAACTCTTCGATCGTCTTCATCGCCTTGAACTCTTCCCATTGTGGTTCCAGCAATGGGTATTTCTGAAAGGGCGTTTCGTCCTTCTCCACGTAGTCCTTAACAAGCTTGCTCTTGAAGTTCTTCCATGCTTTGCACGCTACTAGCAAGGCTTGTCGTTGCACGGCGTCTTGGTGTTCTTCTAGGATCTCGAACGATGCCAAAATTTCTATCAACAGCTCACGTTTCTGAGTCTCAGGCATGCTCTTCCATGAATTGAATGTGATCTCAATTCGTTCTCGTGCAACTATTCCGATCATTGTTCGGAATGCGCTTACTGCTTTGGTTGGAAGGAGAGGGACCCCAGATCCATCGACCTCTATGATGGTATATCGGCCCCCAGGCTTCTTCGATAGCCCTCTTCCTTGGCGTTTTGATTTTGCAGCAGACGCCTCCGGTGATGATGTTGAAGAATGCGCGGATGACATGTTGCTCAATTTGTGGGTCTATTAGGATAAGATAAGAAAGTGCCATACCATAAGATAAGATGATGCTCAATGTTTGGAAGAGAGTAGAGGGGAGGGGGAGAAGGGAGGAAATTAGGATAAGATAAGATAAGTGCCATACCAATGGCAGCGACTGATTTAAGATATAAACACTTGGACAAGACATTGCATATTTGAGATGCAACTTTAAACTTCAAATCCCATATTTAAGCCCAACCCATTTACATTATAGTTTAGTAGCTCATTATACATTAACATATACATGAATACATGAATACATAGACTCAAGGCTGCTGAAAATAACATGTATACCAGTCCTATGAGCAGTAAAGCAATTAAATCTAGCATGAAACAAATATGTAGCTTTAAGATTGCTCTCAGAATAGAGTTGCACAAGATTAAAACTCTTGGCCTTCTCATGCTATCACTGAAATTCATCATCAAATGTCTGATAACTAAAAACCGAGATTTTGAGTTCTGACTATGATTCTACTACCAGGGTTTAGACGATCAGAGATAGTTCAATATATCACTTTCGGTCTAAATGTTCATGAACAATAGATTTAAAGTAGTAAACAGACCGGATGACAAACTTATAGCATATAGAGTAAACCAGAACTGTAATATGCAGTATCAGATGCCAGGCAAAAGGAAAACTGAACATGAACAGATCTAACCAGCCGAAAGATCACTAATGCCCTTATAGTGGAAATCAACCATCTAGAACTCAAAACCCTAGTCCAATTACCAGATCTACTTCAGAGATCAGTTTGTTCATCACAGAGCATGTACTCCGAGCCCACAAGCAAACATGTCATATACCAGTTCTAGATCTAAAGAACAAAAACTGTCGACAAAGTTTGCTAAAAGTTAACAATACTCACAATGTAGACGGTAATCGAGGGGAGGTGGCTGGCGAGGGGCTCGGGGAGGCGGCCGGCGAGGGGCTCGATGGAGGCGGCCGACGAGGGGCTCGGGGACGGCTGTGGCGACGGGCTCGATCGAGACTTCGGGAGAGCGACGAGCTTGGGGACTTCGGGACTTCGGGCTCTAATGACTGTGCACTGTACGCAGAAAAACCCTAGCGTGGTTTATATATAACGCTTATCACAGACGGTTCTTAGTTTAGAACCGTCTGTGATAAGCCTGTCCCCGACTATAGTTATTAAGACAAACACCAACCAGCTGCATTCATATACAAACACCAACCAGATGCATTCATGTACAAACACCAACCAGCTCCATTCACACAGTGTATTTCTTTACACATTTTCTCACACAATGTATGTCTTCACACATTTTCACATATACATAAATGCAAATTGACAAATACATCACACACATACATTGTTGTATACATAAATGCAAATGCCCACATATATGTCGCACATTCTCATTCTACTTGCTTATTTCCTTTAAAAACTAGCTCTTCATGATGATTAATGCGTACGTAACTAGTTTCTTCACATTGTTCGTCGTCGACCCTTATGCCTTTTCCAAAAGGAGGTAACTCGTCAAATTGATTGTATTCTTCCTCGTCCACTTGTCAACCTTCACCTGTGGGAGATGCACCCAATAGCAGCGAAATAAGGGGATCTTGAAAATCACGTAGTCGAGCTCGCAAATCTCTTCTATAAACCCATAGTATGAGTTTCTCGACCCATCGGTACTGAACACATCTATGCGGACACCGCTGTTCTGGTTAGTGCTCTTTACATCTTGAGACTGTGTATAGAATGTGTACCCATTTATGTCATATCCTTGCTATATCACAACTGTAAATGTTGGCCCTTTTTGCCAACCATGTCAGCGTCTCACTCGGTGAGCTCCTAGCGATTTGCTCCTTCAACCATTGGTTGAACCGACTATTGTGTTTCCTCATGATCCAAACATCCAGCCGCTCCGGATTCTGTTGCCGAAGTGCATTCTTGTGCTGGTCGACATAAGGTGCCACTTCAGTCATGTGTTGCAAGACCGTGAAATGGGCACACCTATCGGTTGAATCTGGGCCATATAATCGACACAAAACTCAATGACCTCTTCGCTTGCATAACTTTTGACGATGCTGCCCTCCGGCCGAGATCGATTCCGTACGTAAGACTTGAGAATTCCCATGAACCTCTCAAATGGGTACATGCTACGTAGGAATACGGGCCCGCATATTTTTATCTCCCACACAACGTGAACAATGAGATGGACCATGATATCGAAAAACGAAGGAGGAAAATATATTTCAAGATGACATAGAGTCATCACCATCTCGTCCTGCAGAGCATCTAGTCCTTCGGGATCGATGACCTTCTGAGCAATTGTGTTAAAGAAATAACATAGCCTCATGATTGTCTCTCGGACTTTGATCGGCAAAATTTTTCTAATTGCAATAGGAAGCATCTGTGTCATCAGCACATGACAATCATGAGACTTCATGCCATTTAACTTCAAATCTTGCATCGAAACAAGTTTTTTCACGTTGCTAGAGTAACCAGACGGAACTTTGACACCATGCAAGCACTAGCACAGTTCTGTTTTCTCAGCCTTGGACAGAGTGTAACATGCAGGGGGAAGATACGTTCGTCCATTATCTGTTATTGTCGATGCTAACTCAGGCCTGATGTCCATATCAGCCAAGTCAAGCCGTGCGTTGACGTCGTCCTTTGTTTTATCATGAATGTTCAGTAAGAGACCAATCAAGCTGTCACATACATTCTTTTCTATGTGCATGACGTCGATGCAGTGTTGAACATCTAGGTACTCTCAATAAGGTAAGTCCCAAAATATTGATCTCTTCTTCCAGCTAGTGTTCTTCTCATGAGCCCTCAATTTACGTCCCTTTCTGAGGACAACATCTAAATCCTTAACCATATCATAAACCTCGTTTCCCCTTAAATGCCTTGGAGCTGAACCGTCTTCCTTCTCTCCGTCAAATTGTTTCTTTTTCTCGCGGTATGGGTGAGCCCTCCGAAGGAACCGGCGGTGACGCATGTAGATAGTTTTGCATGAGTGTTTCAGCCACACACTCTCGGTATCATCTAAACAATGGGTACAAGCTTTGGCACCTTTTGTACTCTGGCCCGATAGGTTAGCAAGGGCAGGATAATCATTTATGGTGCAGAATAATAAGGAGCGCAAAGTGAAGTTCTCTTGTTTGTATGCATCTCATACCTGTACCCCTTCATTCCACAGTACTTTTAGATTTTCCACCAACGGTGCTAGGTACACATCGATATCATTCACAGGTTGCTTTGGCCCTTGGATAAGTATCGACAGCAAGATATACTTTTGCTTCATACACAACCAAGGAGGAAGGTTATAGATGCAGAGAGTCACGGGCCATGTGCTATGTCGGCTGCTCATGCTACTTAAAGGATTCATTCCATCTGTACTTAGTCCAAACCTTATATTCCTTGGTTCTGCATCGAAGTCTGCAAAACTCCTATCGATGTTTCTCCACTGGGCGGAATCAGAAAGTTGTCTTAGCATTCCATCCTTCTTGCGCTCCTCCGAGTGCCAACGCAACAGTTTTGCCTCCTTTGGATTTGCAAAAAACCTTTTCAAACGGGGAATTATAGGAAAATACCATGCCACCTTAGCAGGAGGTCCTTTCTTCGCCTCTGTTCCCTCGCCGTCATCTGATTGATTGTTATGTTTGTATCGGGATGCGTTGCACACCGGACATACATGCATGTTTGCATACTCTTTACGGTAGAGGATACAGTCGTTCGGACATGCATGTATTCTTTCTATTTCCATTCCCAATGAAGAAAGAACCTTCTTGGCTTTATACGTGGTTTTAGGCAACTCATTTCCCTCCGGAAGCATGTCGGCTAAAAGACCTAGCAGTGCTGTGAAACTCTTGTTGTACCAACCGTTGCTTGCCTTCAATTTCAACAGTTCAAGCACGACCGACAATCGCGTGTACTTTGACCTGCAGCACGTGAACAAAGGTTTCTCCGAGTCCTCTATCAAGCCCTGGAATTTAATATACTCTCTCTCATCATAGTTCTCTTCTACATCACGAAGCATCTGATCCAGATTGTCATCATATAACCTATCTGAATCCGAACAACAATCGACATCATCCGGAGGCATGTCATTCACTTCACCGGCGATGTCATCCGGCGGCATTTCATTCACTTCACCGGCGATATCATCCGGTGGCATATGATCGTTGACTTTGCCATGACTGGTCCAACACGTATAACCCTTTTTGAAACCCCTCCGAATCAAGTGTGCTTCAATTTGCCCTTGGTTCTTAAACATCTTTAAATTCTCGCAGTCAGTGCATGGATAGTACATATATTCCACCCATTATTCAACATATCCTCCTCGGCAGCTCTTGTAAAAGCAGACACGCCATTAATGTACTCTTCACTCACATGGCTCGCGGCATACATCTAGCTTCGGTCCTACGTTATGTCGTATATATATAACAACTTAGTATTAAAAATTAAATTAATTAATTATTACTACATATATACCGTCACATGCATAGAGGCCACATGCATGGTATTGCAAAAGTTGTGAGAGCATAAGTTGTATGCCAAGTTCAGCAAGTGTGAAGTTTGGATGACAAAGGTTGCGTTTCTGGGCCATGTCATGACCGCAGAGGGAGTTGCAGTCGACCAAGGGAAAGTGAAGGATGTGCTTACTTAGAAGGCACCAACGTCAGTGACTCAAGTCAGAAGTTTTCTTGGAATGGCAGGTTATTACCGCCGTTTCATCGAAGGGTTTTCCAGTGTAGCGCGACCGCTCACCCAGCTGCTAAAGAAGGAAAAGAAATTTGCATGGACGCCAGAGTGCGAGAAGATTTTTTAGAAATTAAAGGAATGCCTGACTTCAGCACCAGTGCTGATTTTGCCGGACATTAAGAAAGACTTTGAGATTTATTGTGATGCATCCCGCAAAGGCTTGGGATGTGTGCTGATGCAGGACAAGAGAGTGGTGGCTTATGCATCGCGCCAGTTGAGGCCACACGAAGAGAACTACCCCACACATGATTTGGAGTTGGCAGCAGTTGTGCATGCCCTGAAAATATGGCGTCACTATTTGATGGGTAACCGATGTGAAATTTACACGGATCATAAGAGCCTGAAATACATCTTCACGCAAACAGACCTCAATCTAAGGCAAAGGAGATGGTTGGAATTGATAAAGGATTATGACATTGGGATCCACTACCACCCAGGAAAAGCTAATGTAGTGGCAGATGCTTTGAGCAGAAAGGTATATTGTAACACCGCAATGATTAAAGAGGATCAACCCGCATTACATGTTGAATTTCAAAAGCTCAGCTTAGAATTGGTTGAGGAAGGGATGTTAGCCACTTTGGATTTGCAGCCAACCCTGGATAGCCAGATCTATCAGGTGCAGTTAGAAGATGACAATATTCAGCAGATCAGGGCCAGTTTAAAAGAAGGCAAAGCATCAGGTTTTGTAGAGGATGACAAGGGTACCATGTGGTACAAGGCACGATTGTGTGTACCCAATAAAGAGGAGTTGAAAATTTTGTTGCTTAAAGAAGCGCATGAGTCATTATATTCAATCCATCCAGGCAGCACTAAGATGTACCAAGATATTAAAGGCAAGTATTGGTGGCCCGGTATGATGCATGAGATAGCAGAATATGTAGCGCTTTGTGATATATGCCATAGGGTGAAGGCTGAGCACCAGAGACCAGTAGGCCTGTTGCAACCCTTGAAAATTCTCGAGTGGAAGTGGGAAGATGTGGGAATGGACTTTATCACAGGACTACCCAGGACCAAGGAAGGTTTCGATTCAATATGGGTAATTGTGGATCGATTGACAAAGGTCACACATTTTCTCCCTGTCAAGACAACCTATACGGGAGATAAGTTGGCAGAGTTATATATGTCCAGGATTGTGAGTCTTCATGGGGTACCAGAGAGAATAGTGTCGGATCGTGGTTCGTAGTTCACTTCACGATTTTGGGGAAGTTTCCATGAAGCAATGGGTACTCATTTGAATTTCAGTATGGCATATCATCAGTAGACTTATGGTCAGACAGGGTGGGTGAACCAAATCTTGGAGGACATGTTAAGAGCATGTGTATTGGATCATGGAGCCAAGTGGGACAGTTGTTTACCTTTCGCGGAGTTCTCCTACAACAACAGTTACCAGGCTAGCTTACAGATGTCACCGTTCGAAGCCCTGTATGGTAGAAAATGCAGAACCCCTCTCAATTGGAAAGAGATGGGGGAGAGTCTAATCTTTGGGCCAGAATGTCTCCGGGAAGTAGAGGAGAAAATGCGTTTGATTCGAGAAAGGTTGAGGACAGCTCAGACCAGACAGAAAAGTTTTGCTGATACTCATCGTCGAGATTTGAGTTTTGAGCCAAATGACTATGTGTATCTCAGGATTACACCCTTCAAAGGTGTTAAAAGATTCCAAATGAAGGGAAAGCTTGCGCCAAGGTATGTGGGGCCTTTCAGGATTCTGAAGCGCAAGGGAGAAGTTGCACACCCTTGAGCGGGATACATGACGTTTTTCATGTGTCTCAGCTAAAGAAGTGTTTGAGAGTGCCAGAGGAGGCTGTGCCAGTGGAGGCTGTGGATCACCAAGAGGATTTTTCCTATAAAGAACATCCTGTCAGAATCTTGGAAGTGGCAGAGCGTGTAACCAGGAGCAGGATTGTCCGTTTTTGCAAAGTGCAGTGGAGCAACCATTCAGAGGAAGAAGCAACCTGGGAGCGTGAGAAGGATCTCAGAGCGGAGTTTCCAAACCTATTCTTTAGTGAGCCAGAATCTCAGGGTCGAGATTCCGTTTAAGGGGGGAAGTTTGTAACATCCTGATTTTCAAAGTTTTTCAAAAGCTTTTCAAATAAAATTTATCATTTGTATTTTTCTGAAATTAATTAAAGCTTAATTGGAATTTTATGCAATTAAAAGGATTTAATATGAATAAATTAAACATGAACATTTGCCAAAAATATCTTATTTGAGTTCCTTGTGTCTCAAGGAATTTATGGGTATTTGTCTGGATTTTTATGGATTTATTTGCTATTTTCTAGAGCTCAAAATGATTTATTTGAATTTCTGAAAAGAAAAAGAATTTTTTTAAAACCAAAAAGCCAGGTGGGCCGAAGCCCACCAAGCCGGCCCGGTCCAGCCGCCTTCGGCCCGGCCGCACCCCGCCCATGCCACGCGTCAGGCATCCGCACCCGCGCCCGCCAGCCCGATGGCCGCCACATGTTGGCTATCCAGAGCGTCTCCGCGCCCGCGCACACCCCGCCGATTGCTGCCACGCGTCGCACATCCGCTCGTTGCCTCTCGCCCATGCGCCATCCCGGTCGCCTCTAGCCCGTGCCGCTGACAGGTGGGGCCCACCTGTCAGGCGTCATCTCCGAGCAGGACTCTTCCCTGAGTCCGGTTCGAACCTGCCGCCGCCGCCTTCCTTACCCGCCTCGGCGTCCGTGGCCACGTCCGTGTATAAAAGGGGCCGACCCCTCGGCTTCTCCGCCGTCTCGAGCTCGTCGCCTTCGCCGCCGCTAGTCGCCGCCGGAGCTCACCGTCGCTCGTCGCCGACCCGAGCCTCCGTCTCCGCCGTCGTCCACCGCCGCTTGCCGTCACCGCTGTCAGCTCGCCGCCGGTTAGTCACCGACGCCGCCTCAGTCACCGTGCGTCGCCTCGGTTTCCCCCGCGTCGCCTCGGTCCCCGCGCCCGCTTACGTCAGTGCTGACACCACCCGCGCCGCGCCGCTTCGCCTTCTCGTGGACTCTGTCCACCGTGCGCCGCGCCACCGACATACTGGGCCCACCGGTCAGTCGTACGTGTCGTGGACCCATGAGCCGATCTGGCCACGTCAGCAGCCCATCAGCCGCCACGCAAGCCGCCACGTCAGCCCTAGGGCCCAGTCAGCAGTTGCGTCAGCAAGCCCAGTCAGCCCGTACTGTGTCATGCGCCGAGTTCACCGTAGACCAGGAATCCCGTGCATTCGGTCACAGCACAGTGCACCTTTCCAATTACCCGATTTTCTTTAGATTTAATTTTCCAAGAGCCCATTCTCCCTCGTCCTAGCTCCGATTGACCCGATTCTTTTTCCTAAATTCATCTAAAATTAAGCTCTACCTTTTGGTTCAGGTTTGGAAGTTTTTGGAGTTCATTTGAATTTTATTTGAATTTGTTTTGAGTTTCTTTCCGTTTTCTCTCTCGTTAGATCACGTCTTCGAGGGAGCAGAAGCAGGGTTTGAAGAGCAAGAGCCGTCAACTGAGCAAGGCCAAGGCAAGTCGTATCCTTTGATCATATTGAACCTAGCTTTTCAATCTATTATTTATTATTTTGTTTTAAAGTATCATGCATTGCTATTTCATTATAAATCCTTGTATTGGTAGTTAATGTCGTAATTGATTATTTCCACCTCGATAATTTGAATACCATGATTCCATTGTGACCATAGGATGGGAAATTATTTAGTGATGCTATATTGGATGTCACAATGGTGGTACGTTTAGAACTGCTTAGCCGTGCTAGAGTTACGTTTGGGTTTATCATCACATGTGGTTAATTAATTTGACTTAATGATATACTTGAACGTGGTGGTTAGCCATAGTTATAAAATTTGATTGCCATGACATGGGTAGTGTCATTGGTATTGGTTATTGTTGGGACCCCGAATTTCCAAATCCGGACCCTCTGTGTATTACAGCACTAGTCCTAGATCAAAGCTAGTGCACACAGTTAAACAGAAATTATTCATAACCAACAACGTCTTATTACAATATTAAAGAGTACTGACCGAAAGGTCTCATTATTACAAAGGAGGTTTCAAGACCTCGCAAACACAAAACACGGCAGAAGCAAGATAAATTCAGCGGAGACCCA
The DNA here is from genome assembly GCA_017311315.1 of Dendrocalamus latiflorus. Lineage (NCBI taxonomy): Eukaryota > Viridiplantae > Streptophyta > Magnoliopsida > Poales > Poaceae > Dendrocalamus > Dendrocalamus latiflorus. The sequence continues at coordinate 33,149,880 of CM029663.1, forward strand.
TCAATACGCCACAGGCAATTGACTGGGGAAGCGCGACCTAGAACTCCTGGAATCCTTCGTCGAATCCACCCGCGGAGTAGTCGTAGTCTCCTTCTTGGGCTTCGTATTCTTCTAAATATTATTTTTGAGTGCAGCATGTGAGTACATAAAGTACTCCGCAAGTCTTGGGAAAAATGTAATAGATGCAAGGCTTGACAAAGGAAGGCTATATGGTTCTTTTGCACAAAGCAATGTTTTAATTTCAATTACTACTAATTATTTTCGAAGGCATCAATTTAATAAAGTAAATGTTTTAACAGAACTATCATTAACTTTATAGTGAAGGTTCCATCCACCAACACTAGCTAACCAAATACAAATGATCAAAGTTAAAACCGCGGGTTCCATCCACCCTCTCTGGCTCCAACTTCCAGGATACCCTTCCGAGAGTTCCCTCCACTCTCGGAATACAAAAACTTTGATTTTAAAACCAAAACCAAAATCTACCATGTGAATGCATTCCTTGCCCGCCCTTGACCGTGGGCACGGCTATTCGAATAGTTTGACACTCTGTAGAGGTTGTACAACTTTACCCCTAAGAGACAAATTATCTTAACAGTCACCACGCTTCCTTTGGCATGAGACACAGATAAATTATCACAAAGCCTTTACCTCACTCTAGACTAGCTAGACACCACCCGCTGAGGTTTCACCGCAGAAGGGTTAAATCTGCCCAATCCGAAGCCCCCTCTTGCGCCATATATGTACAGTAAATCCCTGTCCCTCACTGTGAATAACCAGTAAATCCCTGGCACCCACTTTCCACTGGTGGCACCTAAACTAGACTATCATGAGTTAATCAGCTAGGTCGTACCTATATGGACTTAGGGTTGTACAGTAGTGCTCAGTCTGGACAAACACAAGTGTCGGTCCTTAGTTGACTAGGGTGGAACATACACTTTACAAGATCTCGTGCTTGCCGCACCAACCCAAACCAACCATCCACCCTAATCTAAACCAATTTCCACATTTTATTTTATTTTAAAAGATCAGTGGCAACTCCAATCACCACTAGACTTATAAACACAAGGTTATTACAACAAATCATAATTTCCCATCTTCAAGATTTCAAAGGTATTAAATAGCGTGACTAAGCATTATACTACTATTCTATTATTCACAAATGATTATAATACTCTCATTATTGAGACAAAGGAAATTCTAGGGTTACAAAGGTACATGGCATTCAACTTCAATTGAGGGCATAACAAGGATTGGATTAACTAATACCGTAAGATTTGAACTAATATTTTATGTAAATAGCAATGCACATAATTTAAAATAATTAAAACATTTCAAAATCATATGTTCAAGATGATCAAAGGAGACTTGCCTTCTTGTGCGCTCTCTGGGTCTTCCTGCTGCGGAGTGGAGAGATCTTCGACAACGTTGGACTCTACGCGCGAAAAGACAGAGCAACAAAACAAATAAATACAAACAAAAATTCAAATAAAATCAAAAATTCAAATAGAGGCCATAATTGGATAGATTATGATTTTAGACGAATTTAGAAATTTGAATGGTTGAATTTGGATTTAAAATGAGAAAGTTATGCTCATTTGACATTCTCAGTTTGAATAAATCCAGAAATTATGAAATTTCTGACAGGTGGGGCCCACTGGCAGGATTTACTTTTTAATCTTTTATTTTATTGCTTTATTCTGAGTCTATGACAGGTGGGACCCACTGGACAGTGAGCCCACTGGCCCAGCCTCTGACATGTGGGACCCCTTTGGGCTCTGGCCCAGGCGGTAGTGGCCAACGCAGACTGGCGGCCGCTGACAAGTGGGAACAATCTGTTAGTGCAGAAATTAAAAGAATGGCTCAACCTCAGCGTGCGGAGCCGGGGGCTCGAACGCGCGCCGAGGGAACCGGGGGAAGGCAGGAATAGCGCAGCTAACCAGTCGGTCGGGGAGGCGTTGCCTACCCGTACAGGGTAGGTAAACCCTTTGAGGGGTACCTGCTGGAGGGGCTGGGCAGAGGTGGCCAGAGGCGACGGTGCCGGCAGCGAGGGGTGGCCGGAGTGGTTCGGTTGAAGTCCAAAACGGGGTCCCGGTGCCAAGGCGGATCTGACGGTGGGGTCGACGAGGCTCGGGGACGAGCGGAGGTGGCCGGCGGTGAGGAAGTGGCGGAGCGGGCTCGGGTGCTCCGGTGCGACGGTGCTCCGGCGGCGGGGAGGCTCGGCCGAGGGGCTGAGGGTGGTCGCCGGCGCACGGGGAAGACGTTGGAGGCGGCGGCGGGCTCTGGGGAAGACCGAGGCGGCGGCGATTGCTTGCCGGAGTACTTACCGGGCGCGCACGGGAAGCTCTCGGTGCGGGGCACTCGGGGCTCGGGGGAGAGAGAGGGAGAGCGGTGGAAGGTGGTGTGGAGAGAGGCGGAGCCGATGGGGCTATTTATAGGGGCGGAGGGGGCACAGGCGCGACAATTGCTCGCCGGTGTTGGCGGCCAGAAAAGGAAGGGAGAGGGGAGGGAAGGAAATAGGGGGCAGAGAAGGAAGGGAGGCGCGGGGGTTTGGGGATTTGGTCGCGCTGGCTCTCGGGGCTTCCAAAACCGGCGGGAGGCGGGGAAGGAAAGGCCGGGATCGGCTCGGATTTTGTCAGCTGGCGCAAAGAAGGAAAGAGGGGAAGGAAGAAGGAAGGAGGCGGTGCCGTGGGGACGATGCTTCTGACAGGCGGGGCCCGGGCGGCAGCGAGAGCGGGGCGCAGGCGGCTGACTGGCGGGGCCCGCGAGGCAGCGAGAGGGGAGAGGGAAAAAGAGCGGGCAGCTGGATGGTCCGCGCGGGTGGCGTGGCGCGCATCGGGCCGGCCAGGTGTCGGCTCGAGGGGAGGGGAAGGCGGAGCTAGCTGATGGGCCGGGCCCGCTTGGCGGAGGGAGAGGGAGAGGGAGAGAGCGGCCTGGATTGGCCCGAGCGGCGACGTGGGCGGTCCTGGGCCGTCCACGCGTCGGCTGGAGGGAGGGGATGGATTATTGTTTTTAGAATTTGATTTTTATTTTCAGAAAAGGCTAGGAAATTATTTAGGCCTCAGAAAAATATGAAAATACCTCCAAAACTTCCAGAAAAATTCACAGAAGCTCCTGGAGATATTTTGGACTTAATAAAATTATTTCCAACTAATGTTGGTATTTAATTTTCATACGTTAAAATACTTTTTAAATTTTAAAATAGGTTTTAAACTCCAAAAAATCCAGAAAATCAAATAAAAGCCAAATAAAATCCAAATACTTTAAAATAATGAATTTGAAATTAAATTTTTCCAGAAGGCAAATTTTGGGATGTTACAGTTATACAAAATTGAATTTCACCAGGCGATTGATCGTGCAGTAAAGGGGGTGTTGTATGCACATGGGATGTGGATGACTCGCCTGAGTAAATTTAAGGACTTAACTTTGTACACCATTGATCTGAGCTTTATCTGCAAACCACATGTCTAGTATGGGATAGACCTAGCATAATAATTTGTGAAGTCTCAACTTTGGTTTCGCTACTGATGTTGTTGTGGCGCAAGGGGGCAATTATCGACTAGGGGTTACCCTACTCGACGGCGAAACCATAGCGAGTGGGACCAGGTTGAGATGGATCATTGTAAAAGCTTTGTTGTGATTTTCTTTAACGTGAGTATGATCACATCGTGTGGGTATAGTTGTAAAACTATTCGAATAGCCGGGTCCTCGGTCATGGACAATGCTCGGTGATTTCACATGAGGGGTAGAGTTTTCATAAAAACTTGGCTTGGGAAGTGAACGGGTAGTTCACTAGTTTGGGTTCCTTAGGTGGATGGGTAGTTCACCTGGGATTGGTTCAATTCCTTTGATTACATAATATTTATCATTTCCAAGGTTAGCTTTTCAATCTAATTATTGTATTTACTTTAAATTATCGCTTTCTGCAAAATTTACCATTCAGCCATCCATTGGAAAGCCTTGCATGTTATATTGCATTCTTTGTTACAAACGACTTGCTGAGTACTCTATGTACTCACGGCTTCCTCCATATTTTCTCAGTTGAGGAAGTAGGACAAGATCAGCAGGAGTTTCTTGAAGGTGGTTACTTCGACGACTTCGCGGATTAGGACGTCGCTTCCCAGTAGATTGCCTATGGGCATGTCGAATGGCCTTTGAGTTTATTTTGTTTCCGCTGCTAGTTTTGAGCCCTTCAGGCTATTAATTGTAAGCTTGGCCATAAGGTCGTACCTTGATAACTATTAATAATATTTGAGTCTTTTTCTTAGTTTGTCGTGATGTGGATGATATGTATCTTTGTTTACCCTGTGTGCACTAGCGTGATCCTGGACTAGTGCAGAATACACAGAGAGTCCGGATTTGCATATTCGGGTCTCGACAGGTCACATGTCAAAAGGTGGGAAGCTCCATGCAGCCAAGAGGCCCATACGCCAAGTAAGGAGTTTGTGGGCCTGCGTGCCAATAATGGGTTGAGATTGTTTAATTCAGCCATGTAACCTAATTAGTGTTTAATTCGGTTTCGGAATTGATTTAGGATTCGTAAACGAGATTGAACTCGGCCTTAGGCCCAAATGTGTGCGTGCGTGAGGTTAGGGTTGGCTTTAAGTAGCCGCCACCCCTTTCTATTGTTTTCAGACCACTTTGATAATAGATTACTCTTGTTCTTTCTGTTGGCTGAACCAACTTGAGAGAAGAATTGGGAGTTCATTGCAATCAAGATCATTCAACCTTTCCATTGGGAATTGGGAGTACGATAGAACTTCATCGGTGGTTGTGAAGTTCAGCACGTGTGGTTGGGCGAATTATAGAGTGCTAACCCTTGCATTGGCATCGGGGGATCACTACGGTTCTTCGAATCCGCGTGAGTATCTTGATCCTACGTCGAGAAGATCGGGCGACCCCTTACCATCTTGGTATCAGAGCGCGGTTTACTCGGTAGGATTATTTACCCTTACTATTAGATTGTTTTATTTCTGTCCTATAGTCCATTAAACCAAAAATTGCTACAAAAAAATTCCAAACCTTTAGATTAATATGTTACTTCGCGTGAGTTTTATTAGGTTTTAGTCAATTAGAATTTTTGTTTAGGTGCTGATCTTAGTGTCTTTCGCGTTGCTTAATCATTGTCATAGTAAACCTTTGAAAATCTGTTAGTTGATCCTTTAATTAGCTCCAAAAATGTAGATTCAATTTACTCTTGGAAGTTGAATCCGCATCTGCAACTCTTCCAATAGCAATCTGAGTACCACCCTAGAATCTGAATCGGTTTTGGCTAGTTGTCCACTTCCGAATCCGTTTGGGAGATTGCCATCCGAAACCAACTCTAGGGAAGTGCTATCTGAAATCCAAAAGAAGAGTTGTGTTCGGGACACCATACGGACGAACTTCACTTAAATCCTTTGAATACTTGAGACTAGTCATTGATATTGCATTGAGGGCTGCTCTGGAATACTTGTAGCTGAACATTGGGCTTGTGCGTCACCCACTCGGCCGATAAAAAAAATTCAAAGTTTAGAGAGAGAGAGAGAGCTTCCACGAAAAGTTTGTGACCCACATACCTCAATAGACTCAGAATAGTGTTTTGAACATATTTGGGTCAGTGGCTTGGTAGCAAAAAAAAAAAGAGGCGAGCAAAAAAACAGGGAGAAAAAAGTGAGAGAAGGCTGATTGGGGTGAGTTCTTCTAGTCCATAATTTCGGTTTGAGTATCTAAAATTCTTGAGCAACCTTGTGCCTTCTACTCGCATTTGTGCAATTGGCTAGCGTCTCTCCTAGTACTTGGTGCAAAACGAGCTATTTAATCATTATTTTCAGATTGCTTCCAATTAGCTCATTCATTTTGTTTGCATTAAGTCACACTGATCTTTGCGTGTGCGTTCATACACTTCACTTAAACCTATTGGATCAACACTTGGGCAAAGTTCTAGTTTGGATTATTACTTAATCTTACAACACCGTGGAATTCAGATTGAGTAGGAGAAACACTTTCATACCAAGCTCCACCATATAGCCATTGTTGTGCAAGTAGTGAACACTCTTAAATTCGCTCAATCATCATGTTGCTGTTGTCACTTGTACCAGGTGTAAGTTTATTGGCCTTAATTTACTTCGGAAGGGTAAGAACTTTACTTGGAAGAGAAAATAGTGAGATTGAGTGATTTCCATAAAGCTATTTGTTTCTTACATAACTAACCATGTCAGGTGGAGGAGCACACCATGATGAGAGTGGTGACACCAATGAACCACAAGCATTCATCAACCAATATCAGTTTGGGGCACTCCGTGAACACTTTCAACGTGAGTTGCGCCAAGGGCTCGACCAACTCCATGAGAAGCATGATACCTTTGCTGATCAAATTGCAAGGGAGATGCAAAACATGGAGATACAAGCTGATGAAAATGTACGCCAATTGCGGGAAGACATTGGAGCCCTCACTAGGCTCTTACAAGCTCGCAATGGTGGTGATGAAGTAAGTGCCCAAGGTGGAGATGTTGCTGCCCATGTACCTCCTGAACCGCAACACCGAGTGGCAGCAAATGTGGTGTGACCACCACCGCTCGGAGGACGAGGTGGACACTTGGGAGGCCATGGAGGGCGCGGGTGGTGGCTGCGGTGGTGTTGCGCATGTGATGGATTGGGATGATGATTTTGCATTGCATCGCAATGACCATTATCGCCGTCCAAGCAAATAAGATGATGGATTGGGCAAGCTCAAGTTTTCCATGCCCAAATTTGTAGGTGGGACTGATCCCGAGGAGTATCTTACTTTGGAAATTGAAGGTTGACAAGATATTCCGTATGCATCACTATACAGATGAGAGGAAAATTCAGTTGGCATCCCTTGAGTTTGAAGGTTACGTTTTGAATTAGTGGGAACAAGTGATCACTCAAAGAGCTGAGAATGGAGAAAATTATGTTGCTTCACGGCAAGAGATGAAGCGAGAAATGAGAGCCTGTTTTGTTGCTCGTCATTACAAACGTGATCTATTTGATAAATTGTAGAATATGAAGCAGGGAGTACATTCTGTGGAGGAGTACTACAAGGAGATGGAGCTAGCCATGATTCGAGCCAAGGTTCAAGAACAAGAAGAGCAAACCATGGCACGCTTCCTCTCAGGTTTGAACCATCAAGTCAAAAGAATTGTCAATTTTCAGCCCTATAACAATCTTTATGAGTTAGTGCATCAAGCTACAAAGGCAGAGCGACAATTGCAAGAGGATGCTAAGTTTGCAAGATCTACGTCCTTTGCTGCCCGTACACCATCTAGCAGAGGAAGATATGGTTCCAAATCACAAATGGGTCGGGCCTTAACGGGCCGCACCACGGCCCGGCACTGTAGACCCGGCCCGCAACGGCACGACACGACCACTAAACGGGCTGGGTCGGCATGGCACACCGGACCGTGCCGTGCCTGGGCCGAGGGTGCAGCACAGCGGGACGGCATGGCACGCCCGGCCCACCTAAATTCGAAAAATAGCCTTTTTGACTGTTGGGGGGTAAAAAATTCGAAAAAAATAGCAAAAAATTCAGAAAAAATCTGAAAATATTTCTATAAATAGGGGGCATCCAGTCTCCATTTTTCACACCTCAAACCTCACTCTTCTCTCTCGGTTTTGCTCTGAAAAATCCGAAAGTGTTTGAGCAAATTTGGTGGAAATTCAGGTAAAATTCCGAAAATTCAAAAATCTTCAAAGATTTCTGTGAGAGCTGCAAAGGAGGTAATTGATGTCTTATTTTAATTTTTTAGTAATATTTGTTGGTTTAATTTTTTGCTATTATTTGTTGGTTTAATAGTAAGTTAATCGTTCTTTACTACAATTTGCAGTTGACTTAATGGAGAACTACGATTTTCAACTCTCTGAATTCGGCCTCTCAGCGGAGGATATGCAATCGTTTCAACAAGCATATCCATCCGCGGAAGGTCCACATGTACAAACTGGAGATGCCGAAGAAACGACGGCCTTGGTGACGCAGGGTCCAATCGATCTATCTTCTACTGGCTCAACAAGTGCATCCACGACCCAAAACACAGGTGCAAAAAGAACAAGAGCTAGTACATCAACAGTTTGGAATGATTTCGACAAGAAGTTCAAGACTGACAATGATGGAACTGATGTGAGGTATGCTATTTGTAAAATTTGTAGTAATGAATTGACTGCAAAATCTTCAGGTGGAACGGGTCATCTACAACGACATGCTGCAAGTTGCAAAAAAGGCAAGGAATACAAATGCACCAGACACAGCTGCAATATAACCCCAACGGCTCGGTACGTACGTGGGAGTACAACCCAGAGGTAGCTCGGGAATCTCTTTGTAGATTAATTGCTTCTCAAGATTTACCTTTAAATTTTGGTGAGTCTGATGCTTTTCAAAAATATATTAGGACTGCTCATAACCCTCGATTTAGTACTGTATCTAGGCAAACAACAACTAGAAATTTAATTAAATATTATAACAATTGTCGTGATAAATTGAAAAAAATGTTTCATACCTGTACATTCTCTATTGCTTTGACTTCTGACATATGGAGTGGTAGGGCTAGAGAGGATTATATTAGTATTGTTGCTCATTATGTTAATGATGACTGGATAATGGAAAAAAGAATTATATGATTTAAATTAATTAATGTTTCACATAGTGCTGAAAATATTGCAGAAAGTATTATTAAAGTTGTAGAAGATTTTGGCCTGACAGATAAGATTTTTTCTATAACTTTAGATAATGCAGCTGCAAACACGAAAGCTATGGAAATTCTTACTCCTTTGTTTAATACTTATGCACACTCTTTCTTATTGCATCAACGTTGTGCTTGTCATATTATTTATCTTATTGTTAAATCCGGTTTAAAAAGATTAAATGCTTGTATTGATTCTTTTAGGGATGCAATTTCATTTACTAATTGTTCTAACCAACGAATAGCCGCATATGAGAGTTTTTGCGTAGCAATGAATGTTCGTCCTAGAAAATTTGGTTTAGACATGCCTGTTAGATGGAGCTCTACTTACCTTATTCTTAAACATATATTGCCATATAAGAGCACCTTATCTGTTTTCCTTCACACCCAAAGTCATCAATCTCGTAGCTCCTCCAGTAGAACCCAAGTTAGAGACCTTGAACTTACTGAGGACGATTGGGTTGTTAGTGAAAAAATATTTTCCTTTTTAGAAATTTTTCATAAAGCTACACTTTGTCTTTCTAGAGTATACTACCCTACATCTCCTATAATTGTTCGTAATATTGTTGAAATTGCCACTCACCTAAAGGCTTTTGAAAATGATCCTATACTACGAGATGCTGTAGTTGCTATGAAAACTAAGTTTTTAAAATATTAGAGAGAAATTCCTATTTTATATGCATTTGCTTTTATTTTGGATCCTAGGGCCAAACTCCAAGGATTTATAAATGTTTTACAAGTTTTAAGTAAGGCTACTGGTTTAGACTATTGTTCATACTTACATTATTTAAGGATAAATTATATGAGGTATATGATAAATATGAAAATAAGTTTGGGTCTGTGCATTTGGAAAGACCCCCGGTAGTCCCTAGCACCTCTAGGGGGCTATGCAATGGGGCAAGATTTTTGGTTCTTCGTCTAGTTCTCGTGCAGGTGCAGGTACACATCAGTTAGGAGGAGGAAGGCGACAAAGCACTGGAGACCTATCAAGCTATCTCAACAGTGATAGTGTCAGCTTCGAGCAAGAGTTGAACATCCTCTCATGGTGGCAAACCCAAAAGGTATCATATCCAGTGCTATCCATATTAGTGCGGGATGTGTTGACTGTTCCTGTCTCTACAGTCTCCTCGAAGTCAGCATTCAGTCTTTATGGAAGAATAATCGAGGAGCGATGAACAAGTCTCTCCAACGAGATGGTCAAAGTACTTCTGACCGTCAAAGACTGGGAACAAGCTGAATCAAGACTCCAACATACTGCAGATAATAAAGATTTAGAAAAATCTTTTGAGAATTTGTATTTAGATAGCAATGAATAGGATTTTCAATATTTTTCTTCACATGTAGTCACTAATGAGCTTTATAGGCTATACTCTTTTTTTCTTTACCAAGGTTTTCTCAAATTGAGTTTTTACTCGGTAAAGTTTTTAATGAGGCAGTCATCCCATGTAATTTAATAAGTTAATAAAGCTCATTATGTCATTGCAAATATTTATTTTTATGATTAACAATGTCTACAATTTTCTATATTTTTTTCTGAATTTTCTACAATTTTTTTTACAATTTTTCTTAATTTTCTACAATTTTCTTTTTTTCTCTTTTTTCGGCTAAAAGGGCTAGCCGGGTCGACATGGCCCGTTTAGCCTTAACCGTGCCCGGGCCGGCACGGCACGGCATCAGGCCGTGCCTGGGCTCGCACCGTGGCCCACGGGCCGGCACGGCACAGCCGTTTATTACACGGGCCTAAACGGGTCGTGCCGGCCCAGTGGACAGGTCTGGCAAGATCTTAGCAAGATCGTGCAAAAAAACTCCTAGACAAAGCTTCAAGATTCTTTTTAGCCAGTATTCAGTTTCTGATATCGTTTTAAACATTTCAGAAAAAATTCCTAGACATTATAAACATTTCTTTTTGCTGATCTCTTCCTGGCTAAAATTTTGGTAATTATCTTATGGTTTTTGTCTGTCAGTGTAACTACTTTCTTTATTTTTATGTCGGGAGTGTCTATACAACATTCGACTGTTTTTTAGGACAAAAACAGTCAGATTTTGAGCCGTTAGATGGAGATCCAACGCTCTAGATCATTTTTTGGAGGGGGTCATTTTTTTGGAGGGTGGCTTGTATGGGTGGATCCGTTGGATGAAGATCTAACGCCACAGATCAATCTGACTGTTTTTGTCCTAAAAAACAGTCGAATGTTGTATAGCAATACTCTTTTATGTCAACAGTAAATGAATAAATTTTGTAATACATAAAATCGACAATAGAAGACCAGATAAAGAGTTACTTCTCTAACAGTGGAGGTCGCGAAGAAGGACGCTCGGATTCAAAGTATTCAAATAGGAGTTCTGCATGATGTTTTTTAAATAAAGAAGCTTCCTCCTTGTCAATCATACCATCCAAGTTCTTCTTGGACTGTCCAAACAACTGAATAGCAGAAAGCGAGGGCACAAATTTTGCAGAGAACTCTGAGCCACTGCAGGTTAATTTTGTAGAGTTGAGACTGTTGTTAATCTCTACATTCAACCCAAAAGACCCAGGTTCTTCATACCATTGCCATACGCTCCTCAAGTAGACATTGGATAACTGGTATTGGCATGGCGATTCGCTAACCGGCCGGTCCTGCAAACATATGCCACATCTAATGCAAGATATCTGGCCAATGACTGGAGTGGCGGAGTATACGAAAGTTTCAATATCCGCAATGGGATGGCCAGAAATCAGCTGCTCATCCGATGCAACTTGGATTCTGTATGCATCGTTAGCAGCCTTAACAATCTCAGATAAATCAAATGCAGAACGACCAACTATCTGCTTGTTCGAGTTGTTGTTCCCTTCAACAGTTGGTAAAACAAGAGAGACATCATCCAAGTCAGCTTCACTAGGTGTGGGTGACTTCCACTGATCTGCAGAGTCTGCATGCGACAGCGAACCAGCAGCTTCTGCGTGTTGATCACTTCGGGATCCACGATGCTTCTTGGATACAGATTTCTTTACCTTGTTCTCTTTATTCTGTCCTCTCTGTTCGACACATGAAGAAATGTCCAAGTAATCCAGAGGCAATGTCATAGCAGGAGATGGTGATATAGAATCTTTGTAAATGGCATCACCATCTCCTGAAAGCAAAACCTTCAGTTCTCCGTCTCGCGTAGGACGATGACCGGAGGTACAGGCATCATCCATATCCTTTTGAGCCACCACGTGAGAAGCTGATCTCGGTGCCATCTGACCATCATCAGATTTCCCTGGGTGCGCAATTCCGTGAAGCATTTTAGCTCTACCAGCATTATTATCTTTGGTAAAACCGCTCTTTGTTCCCACTTCAATCAAATTAGGGCCCGATAAGCAATCAATGTCTATTCCTGTTATGTAATCTTGTAATGTAAATTCACGGGGCACCCTTGGCTGAGATCTACTTGATTTGTGGGTTAAATCCTTGATAAAATATTTTAATGTAGCTCCATGCTGAGGTTGCTTGCAAACATTACTTGGTCTACAGGAGCTAGCCATCCTTCCAGAAGAATCCCCCAAAAGTTGCATCCTTTTCAATTTCTGGGCTCTTTTTCTAGAAATTACTAGCTGGAGATCATCATCATCATCACTAGCATCACTGCAAGCGCCAGTACAGTTCTTTAAACAAACACTTTTACCGCTGCTAGACTTGTTAATCCAGCTTTTGCCACCACCAGACTTGAAACCTCCGGAATCTGTCAATTTTGATGGAGCACACGGAAATTCATTCTCGCCGATTAACAAGTTCTCAATACCAACACTGAAGTTCCAACTGCTATCAGTATAGCGGCCATTCATAGAAGATTCCAACCATTTGTAGTTGCTGCTACTAGATTGTTCACAGAACTGAAAATAAGTTGTTGGCCTGTGTAATTCCATCTTATTGCTACTAGGTCTGCTCCAACCAATTTCACAATCAGGTCTCTCCATAGAAACTTCATTCGCTGGAGTCCTAGGGGAAGGAGTGGCCACAAACGGTACGCCGGCCTCATGGTTCTCGTGCACTTCAGAAGCATTTGGCTCCTTTCTACAGTGCCTTCTTTTCTTCTTCCTGTTTTTCCTCTTGTTCTTGTTTCTTGTAGCTTGCTTCGCATTCGCACTTGTCTTGAAGAAGGTGTTGTCCAGGAAATCAGAATCAGGGACTTAAGACTTTATGTGGCACGGGGAATTGTGCCTCTGATGGCCTTGATGAATCAATTAAACATCTTCTGTGAGACTCCTCCGGAATGGTAACATGAATAAAGATCGGTGATAATGAGGCCGACGACTCAAGGCCATCTACTATTTCTGCAGTCTGTGATGAGACTTGGCTAGGTCCGTCTTCCTCGGGCTCGTGCGATACAGCAGACAATGCCAAGTATAAGTTAACGGGATAGAGATTGAGAATAGGAAACCTGATAAGCATGTAAACACAATTCGTCAACTAATTTACTGAACAAAGAGTGAAGAATACCTAACAAGAATGGCATGAAATTAATACGGGTCAATTAATAAACCGAAAAGAACATGATTAGGATAGATGCTTGCATAGAAAGGATAACAATGTAGAATTACCACAGAAAAAACGAACCAAATAATTTAGCCTGACAAATATGTAGGAAACGTGTTTTTTCAACAATGATGTTAGAGCAACTCCAAGAGAAGAGCTAAATCATTTTCTAAAGGTAAATTTGGCTATTATTGGAGAAAAAACGTCTCCAATAGACTCTGTAAATGACTCTCCAAATTTAGTAGCTCTCCATCCCTCCTCCTTCGCTCTCTATTTTTGGATAGCCTACCTCGCTCACCATCCAGCCTCTTGGCGCGGTCGGCGTTTCCTTCCCGCACGCTGCGCCCCATTCCCGCGCGTACGCCGTACGCGACCCACCGCGCGTCCTCTAGTTTAGATAGCCTGTTGGAGTAGTCTTGTTTTTTTGGGTGAGATTCATTTTAGAGAATAGCTAAATCACTAAATTTGGATACTTCTTTTGGCTAATCTCTTGGAATTGCTCTTAGAGCACAAAAAATACTGTTCAGAGATGACAATGCTGTTTACACTTGGAAATCAATCATAAAACCAAAAACAACAGAAAAAAAGGATCTGCTCATTTCCTACTGCAAAAAAAAAATCACTTGCTGTTTTTCATCGTGAAACAATCTTGGTATCTTATCTAAAGCTGAGCGCAAACCGAGTTCACACGTTATGCTACATTACAAATCTATATAAATAAAAATAACTGGTGAGATTTAAGACACCTCTTTCATTGTGAGGGCAACAAAATCTCACAATAATTTTAAAAAAGAAAAAAATTCTAGAAATTCTCATATTAATCGAGAAAAAAATAAACATCTCCACGGCTCCACCACTTATTTTGGTGGGGCCCAGATTATAACAGTACAGATTAATTATATATGTATATTAGAATTTATATAACAAATATAATTATAGTTTAATTATAAACAGTAAAGTTATATACCAAAGATAATTGTACGGGGGTAAATTCGCTAGTTAATGATAACCATCCGTTGAGCTCAAGCCTAATCTAAGTTTTCCTAGGCTAGGCTAGGCTGTGATGGGCTGGGCTGTGGTTAGGTCGAGCTTGGGCTCCAATAGGCTTAAACCAATCTTCGGTTGGGCTTGGGCTTAGATGTTCTGATGCTTATTGTTCTTTTTTATTTTTTATTATTTGGACAAATGATGGTTTTATGCATAATTTCCCTCGTTATGCCCTGTAAAATTCCGGATAATCTATTTTAGGATTACTCATGTGTGTCTTTCCATGCGGACACACTAAAACTACGACACATGGTGCTCCTTGGAGAGCTACCAAACTCGCAGTTGTTTGGACATGTGTGCCTCTATAATCCTATTTTTTTAAGCTACAGTCGATGGTTTTTGATAGTGACTGATGGTTATTGTCTGTGCTTTTCAAGATAGTGGTAGATGATAGGGATATAGACACAAATGACGTACATAATTTTAAACTCGAGAATCTGTTTTGAGAAACAACTTCAAAAAAAATTCCTAAATAAGTCAAGCCAAAAGCCAAAAAAAAAATCAAAAAGACCCGCGGAGACGAGCAAAGGCTAGGACACCCATGTAACTTTTGTGGCTATTTGACTTCCGGCATGCAGGTGGGGCCATGGTAACTTTTTCCGTGCGATATTTTACTTTCCTTTTACTGTCTGTTTTCAGTCAGCTTCTATCATGGATTTTATCTCTTTTTTTTGACCCTTTTATTATGTGTTTCAGTTTTTTAATGCTAGTTGAAAATTTCAATCTCCAGTTGGAAGTTATTAATCTCCAATTGAATGTTGTCCGGTTAAAAGATTTCATCTTGCAGTTGAATGTTTGGGGCTGCTCTTTTTTCTGGCTTATTATTGTGGTTTAGATGTTGGGCTTTTAATATGTGCTACAATTAACTTATACACCCCGTCTTAAGAAAAATACTTCGTTTGAAAGTTAGGTACTGTAGCTAAAACCAAAAGCCGCTTTTAAAAGACGTAAAGAACGTGCCCAAATATCCATTTCAAAGTTTTCTTTAATGTTTGTCCGGTTGAATGTTTTTAATATCTAGTTGAAAATTTGTCCAGTTGAAAGCTTTGAATATCCCCAGTTGAATGTTGTTCAGTTGAAGATTTTCAATCTCCAATTGAAATTTGTCTGGTTGAAAGTTTTCAATCTCAAATTTAATATTTCCAATATTTATTTAAAAGTTCTCAATTTCCAGGTTGAAAGTTTTAAAACTCCCACACCAAATTGTTTCCGTTATAGGAGGAAAGAGATAAAATAAATCCAAACACTTTTTCTACCCTACCATGTTTCACAATCTGTCTCCTTACGCGACAAGCCAACCAATAAAGCCGATAATAGGATGGGAACTCGTGTACGAACGGGCATGCATCCCAGTGTGTCTACTTGGAGGTGTTGCTGCGGACGACCGCAAATTGACAGCTCTTTTATAATTTTAGGATCGTTCATATTGGTTGTGCCTTCTAACTTCTACATATTGAATATGGAATTCTGTTTTATGCCATTTGCAATGCACGGACCGAATTTTATTGTTTATCATGTTTATGTAGCATAACTTAGGCTATGTCAGGAAAACAAATGGTAATTACGAAAGAAGATAAACGGAAAAATGGCTATGTCAGGAATACATCTGGCTCCGCTCTTGCTGCCTGGCTTCAACTGCAGCTACTTGACGTTGCTGCAAAATGATAAACAGAAAATTAATAAATCTCCAAACAAAAGCATATGCATACTCTAACAGGTATCCTTCTCCAATATGGTACGTACAAACTGGATATTATGTGGGTTCATCTTCTCTTTTGAACGCCTGAATTTGTGGCGAGGCCTCTTGTTTGCTGCGCTGTCAACATCCCCAGAAGTGCTTCCTGGCCCAGGCAGCATTGCGCTCTAGGCGTCCAATAGCTGCAAGGGAAAACAAGCATATGAAAACATGTAGAATGAGAGGATTCATTTCTTTTTCAACATAAAGCTCTGCAACCACCCATGGCATTACAGAAGAAAACAGCATGGTCAAACAAATTTTGCACAAGTGAATCGTCTAACAAGCATTGCACGAACACAATGCCAGACAAGAACAAACAGAGCACTAATTAATGCTCCATTTTCATCACAAGGGCAGATAAAAAAAGATATAAACATTATCCTTGACATATCCAAAATTGTTGCAACACATAAACTCTCTAACAGAGATCTTGACAGACACCTAACAACAAGAAATCTGATTATGATAAAAACCCACAGTAAAAATAGCAAAACAAAACTTAAAGAGCTCAAAGTATGACTAAATTCTTAGCGCTTTAATACAATGAAAAAAAAGGGCACAACCTTTTCCTCCACTTCCACAAAAAAAACAGTACTAATTCACCATCCAGCCACATATACCACGTATATGTTTTGTTTGGATCAAATTTCACCCAATAGAATCTGCATTCCTCACAGTCTCCACAGGCACAGAAAAAAAAGGCAGCAAACCATAGCTCTTCCGATTGAGAATTTTTTGTATGGATAATCTATTTTTTATTCAAAAATACATAAATATACCCGCGGGAAATTTTTTACAGAAATAGGCTCAAGTCGCCCACCCATTGGGCAACTCTCACCTTTCGCCCAATCGGGAGGCGACAAAACTTGTGTCGCTCTACCTTCAAGCGACTGCAATTAATCGCCTTCCTATTGGGCGACTATCATGCAGTCGCCCAATGGATGGGCGACTTATAATGCAGTCGCCCAATAGGAGGGCGACTTTACTCTCCCCGTGATTTTTTTAGAGCTTTGTCAATTTTGTAGTTTTAAACCGGAAAAAAATTTGGTATAGTTGTAATAAAAGTTTATGTTCACTGAATGTTGTAGGTGCATAAAAACTTTTGGGAAATTTTTTTTAAGAACGATTAAGTGTAGAACATTCGATACATAAAGTGGTAAGTGGCATGTGTGGAACTCTGTGACTTCTAATGTTCAGAACTCCACCACTAGTCCTAACATGCCTTAGGAAATATAACTTGCTGGGTCTATTACATTTTGTATACTGGGTGTAGCGTGGTTGTTTCCCCTTTTTCTCGTGCCCTGAAGATGGCTCCGCTGCATCATTCTTCCTGTCACTCTTGGTCTTGAGAGCTGCCTCACGAGCTTGAAGCTCTTCCTTCTGACGCTTGATGGCTGCTTCACGCAGACTTAACTGCTCCCGCCTCTTTTGCAGCTCATCCTCCTTGCCCTTCAGACGGATTTGGTCCAACCTCACGCGATGCTCTTGCTCAAGCCGCATCTGTCGTTCCACCTCGCGAGCCTGAGTCATCTTGACAAAGTATTGTCCTTTGTTTTCCACCACCATTGGCCGGTTCCCGTGGCCATGCTGGCGGCACCCGATCCACCCATTCGATGAACTTGCAAGGCTTTGTGTGGCGTGGTAGATGTCATGGATGAAGTTGAAAAACGATAACGAGAAACAAAGGATTTAGTTGTCGTCGTTACCATGAAGTCGTCATCCAGGTCTGGACACTTGAAGAACCTACGACCGTAGTTGGCTTGTTGTACTCGATCCGTCCAGACGCACAACATCGTCCTAAAGCCGCAATGGCACTTTGGGCGCTCATGCCACTCCAGCACTCCAAATGGGTCAGACCTCCAGGAAGACATTGTTGTGTAGTAGTATTGTAATGGGTAGAGGAGCAGATGTGGTATGGAAGACATAGGAGGCCTTTATGTAGGCAGGTTATCTGGTGCAGTGGGCATAGTCCATAGAGAGGACGACATGGAAATCTTTTCGCTTTTTCAGGATTCCAGTGTAGCAATAAATGTCCCTATGAAGGCTTTTCAAAGCCCGTAGTCTCGTAATAAATTCAGAGCTTGGACCATTCAATGTATTTGGTACAACGTAGCCTTTTCAGTCGTTTGTAGGAAACAGTACGTTCCACGAAATAAGTGCTACAACATTGCCTTCTCAGAGGCCAGTAATCATAATTTCTGAAACAACAAGCTACGGTCATTGCAAACGTGTCGGCCTCAAGTCCATAACGTTCAAATAGTCCATACAGTAAATACTAAGCAAATACATGTAGTAACTAAGTAAACAGAGCAATACTAAGCTACCAGCACAACACCAACTACATTACAGAAAACGGATGTAACATACAAGTTTTACAAATGGTACATGAAATTTAGCTGAAGTTTCCAATAACTACTGATCAGGATATGTGGTGCATCGTCTAGCTGTGTGCCCCTCCTGACCGCATCGCCCACAACGTGCACCAGATGTTCCAGCTTGTGATTCGTCTATGTCATTTCTAATACGTCGGCTCTATCACCGACCCTTCCCACCCTTCAGCATGCTAATATCCGGAACCCAGGTCCTCGCTGAAATGTCCAAGTGGCGAAGTTTCCCACCACCCTGAACCCCCGGAGCTCCCCACACCAAGCTTGCAGTATTCTCTCCTTAAAGAA
This sequence comes from Dendrocalamus latiflorus, assembly GCA_017311315.1. Taxonomy (NCBI): domain Eukaryota; kingdom Viridiplantae; phylum Streptophyta; class Magnoliopsida; order Poales; family Poaceae; genus Dendrocalamus; species Dendrocalamus latiflorus. Next base: position 33,168,511 of record CM029663.1, read on the forward strand.
GTACTCGGACATGAAGTTGGAAGGATCCATACCCACGGTCCCGCATGCAGCGAGGACATGAGAGCATGGCTTGTGTAACAACTTAAGCTTGTTGCATGTGCAGCTAGGTTCATTTGCATGATCTCCAAGGCATACATCGTGAGTAATAAGTGAACGAGACGTCCGAAATCTGGCCCTATCACGGAGTATCACCTCGAAACGATGCTCCCTGTTGCCCATGACATGCACTGTGTGCAATTGACCCTTATGTGCCTTCGTCTCCATGTATGCCGTAATTTTTGACGAATACAGGGCTCCGGGATTGGCCACATGAAGTGCGGCACTCGTGTGCCTCTCCCTGAAGTAGCGGATTGTGCTGTGAAGAACACCTTCCACGATGGCGATAAGGGGCTGAGAACGGAGACCCCTGAGGACCCAATTGTAGACCTCGACAAGGTTAGTTGTCATTATTCCATACCTTGCGCCATCCGTGTCGTGCAACAGCGACCACTTCTCCAATGGTTCCCCCTCGATCCACTGCGAGAAGCACTTGATGTTTCGTGAGCTCCGCCTTCTTGGACCACTTGGGTTAGGCTCATCAATTGCTGGCAAGCATTGCGGTTGTGCCGCCCCAGGAGTGACCGGCCCCTTGCTCCTCTCTTCGACGTTCTTCCTGGTGTGCTCATCCAATAACCCCCATAAAGCATCAAATTTCCTCTGCTGGTTCTGCCTGGCCAGTCTCTTGAATAGCTTCATCAAAGATTGTTTCGGGAATTGCTTGAAAAAGTTTGCCCCTAAGTGACGACTGCACCACCGGTTCCTCATATCCGGCCAAGGAACGGTCTCCTCAGGATCTTCTTGAAGTTTTCTTATAGCCTTTATAATACCGGCATGGCGATCATGGATTACGCACACACCAGGACAGGTGCCTACAACTCCAGCCTTCACATGTCTGAGAAACCATAGCTAGCTCTCATAATTCTCACTCTCCACAAATGCAATGGCCAGCGGCAATATTTGATTGTTACCGTCAACGCCTATGGCCGTCAGGAGCTGCCCTTTGTATTTGCCTGTCAAGAAGGTCCCATCTACTGAGATAACTGGCAGCATGTGCCTGAATGCTTCAATGCTAGAACCAAATGCAAACAATGCTCTCTGCAACACTGCAAATCCCGGTGGACTTATGGACGGCTTGTCGTGCACGGCGATGTACGTGCCCGGGTTCCTTTGCTGCAACACCTTAAGCATACGAGGAAGGTTATCGTACGCCGCCTCGAAAGTGCCAAAATATTTTTCCAACGCCTTTTGCTTGGCACGCCACGCCTTCGCGTAGCTAATCTTATACTTGAATTTATTCTCGATAGCTACCACAATATGCGTGGCCGCAATATCTTTCTTCTCCACTATCTCCCCATACATCAAATTGGCTATAAATCCGGACGTCAGGTTACGATGCCTCGCCAAGACAGTGTTTAGAATGCAGGAGTGCGGCTCCACCTTGGACACAATCCAGTGAGTCTCATACTTGGGTCTACGTGCGTGCACCCTCCAAGGACAACCATCCTGCGCGCACTTCACAGTGTACTGCTCCTGGCTTGATTTCACGACGCGAAATGTCCGCTGCATTGAAAGGGCCCAAAGCTTGATGGCATCCTGCAGCGCTTCTTGTTAGGAAACATAGCATGCAACCGAACCTCTGTGTCATGATACTCCCATGGTGATTCATGCTCATCATGTGCGGAAACACCCTCCGCATTAAACCGGTTTCATTCCTGGGGAATAGGAACTTCTTCATCATCGGAAATGTCCTCCTCGTCGTCCTCTACAGCTTGCTCTTCATCCCATACCCTCTGGTCATCAGATTCCATCTGCTGCACGATATACTCATTATGCTCTCATTCATCAGCTTGCTCAGTTCCCTCTCTATAGCTTGACGGCTGTAACTCTCCTCCATGTACCGCATCGGCTTGCCCAGTTCCCCCTCTATAGCTTGATGGCTGTAACTCTCCTCCATGTACCGCATTGCCTTCATCACGAGCAACTTCATCAGCTCCGCCATCGTGCTGCCCGCTCGAGCTGCTAGCACCTCCCGAAGCATAGGCGGACACACGAGCTTGCGCATCTGCTTGTAGTGAGCATGGTTGCATAAGCAGTACACACTCGTATCCACGGCGCCGGCACCCTTGCACAAAGCCCTTCCACGAAGCTGAGCGCACCAATGTCTTCAACTCCCATCTGATGTCCGTGGGAGACCGGCTCCAAAGCCCTTGCACAATGACGCTGCACACCTCGGGGTCCAATGAAAAACTCTGGGTCAGTCAATGCTGCACATCTGTCATTCGAGCATTCTCGTCATCCGGAAGTACGAGAGTGACTTGCGGAAAATCGCTCAAATCCACACCATTCGGACCTTCACGAATAATTCCAGCACCATAATACACTCTCAATGTAGTAGTGGCCATTGATGATGTAGGCCTGCGTGTATGATTGAAATTTACGACATGTCAAATAACATCGTACAACACTAAACTAAACTTTCTATACTAAAAAGGGTGCTAAAATTTCTATACTACAAAATGTTCCATACTACATAATGTATACTACAACTTTTTGACACTAATATTTTCATACTAAATTTGTACTACATTTTCTACATCTACAATTTTTACTAACACCAATATTTCATCTAAATAGTAGTGAAAATATAATATAATAAAAAAATACCTGGATCCAAATGGATGGAATAGCTTCTACTCCTCCTTCCTCCCTCTCCTCCTCCTCCAACCCTGTCTTCCTCTCCTTCTCTTCTCCCCTCCTTTTCTTCCCCTCCGTCCTCTCTTCTCTTCCTCCTTTCCTCTTTTTCCTCTCCTCTTCTTCTCTTGTTTCTTCTCTGTGAGCCTCTCCTCTTCTTCTCTCGTTTCTTCTCTGTGCGCAGTGAGGGGAAATCGGAGGTGGTAGTGGGCGGCCGACTGTGCAGAAATAAATTAAACCCCCCCTGTCGCCCTACCGTTGGGCGACTGAGATTACAGTCGCCCAATCGTACAGCGACTGTAATAAGTCGCCCAACGCTCAGGCGATAGTATTGATTCGCTCAACGGTTCCCACATTCCCTAAATGTCGCCTCCCGATTGGGCGAAAGGTGAGAGTCGCCCAATGGGGGGCGACTTGAGCCTATTTCTGTAAAAAAAATTCCCGCAGGTATATTTATTTATTTTCGAATAAAAAATGGATTATCCGTACAAAAAATTCTCCCGATTGATTGTGGCGAGATTATCACAAAAAAAACATAGAGAATGAGAACAGAAGCGTACACACGTTTGTAGATCTCTACCAGAAATTTTGAAAAGGAAAAAGGAAGTGCTCGCTCCGATGCTCTTCACATGCTATTCCTTGGCACCAACGAATTATTACGCAATGGCAGGGTCATCAAGTAGAACTCTATTTTTTTTAAAAAAAAAGAGACACTGTAGCACTAAGGGCAAGATGGGAGATGGTCCCTGTGGTAGGCAGGGAGACATAGGACTAGATGGTAATTTATATAGTATTGCAAGGGGGGAAATATGAGAGAACAATAGGAGAATCACTCCATGACATGTGACGTGAGTAGCTTGTTGATTCGGTTTGTATTTTCATGCTGCTTTTTTTCATTTTATTATGGGCTAAAATAGTGAAACGTGTGAATATTTGTCTGTATATATAATTATTTTATAAGGAACAGTTGTACCAAGCTAAAGAAATTAATTGTAACCTCCCATATCAAGTGCTTTCTTCTAACGATTGAGCTAGCAATGATTTGTAAGTAGGAAGATAAGTGATATTACGATACAACAGAGAATTCATAGACGGAGGAGAACTTCGGATAAATGGCGTAAGAAAAACAACATGACAGTTGATTCGACAAGAAAGTTACATAGCACGCAAGCTAACGCACCAAGGATGGTACACGAACCAAATAATTAGAAATGCATGGGACATATGGACGAAGATGGTCAAACTATTGTGTGGAACATGGCCATTTATCCTTCCTCTCGAGATCGACGTTGTAGTCCTCACTGGCAGCCCTGGCCCTAGCTGCCAGTTTGCGCTTTCTCTCACGCTCTTCACGAGACTCCCGTTCCTTGCACCTACACGCGTCCAGGTGAGCTTGCGTCTCCTGTCGGATACGCTCTCTTCGATCTTCACTGCATCGCCGCTCCTCTATCCTCTGGCGTGCCGTCTGGGCATCCTGCTCCTCGCAATCCAAAGTCCACTAGTCATGTGAGTTGATCTCTCGGTCGATCCATTTGCGGTGGGCGTATAGCAGATCCAGAGACTAGGGAAGAGATGAGAGCTTATTAGTGTGTGCTATACAAGAGAATTAATGGGGGAATTTATTGTAACCCATTCTTACCGGCTGCCGGTAGCGGGTTGTGTCCAATGTCGGTCGGGATAGTCCCAGGCGTAGTTACCACAACCCCAGTAACACATGCCCAAACTCAACCGCTTCTTAGATTTAAAAATTTTGCATGTGTCCCTGCACTATCAGAGGGGGGCGTCTTCCCCACGGGCGGGTTTTGCGACGAATGCTCCATAGGAATGTTGAGGTATGGGTTAGGGTTGGAGGTATGTGGGGTTTTGCTTCGGGGATGTGGCCTCCTAGTGCGCTCCGCTTGATCGTCCTAGGCTGCAGCAGTCCTTGCAAGTCGAGTGATCTCCTCCCATTGATTCTCCATACTAGCGATATAGTATTACAGTCGTGGTACAGGAAAACATAATGTGGAAGGGATAGTACTTATAGGCTAAGCTAACGCGGCGTACACTTGACAAGTCCAATTCAGTTTGGGCAAATTTATGTCCGCGAGGCAGTGGCACGTTGGACGATTCGTGGAGTAGCGTAGCATTACGTCACTGCACAAAACTACCTATTTGGTCTTATCATTACGCAAGGTTGTCTCGTTTGGTCTTATCACTGTGCAAGGATATCTCATTTGGCCAGATCAGGATGTCGTGCAAAAGCTGTCTCTTTGGTTTTGCCACTATGCAAGGCTGGCAAATAAAGTTAAAGTTTGCAAATGAAGTTACAACCTGATAGCATTTTTACTCTTAATACCACTACACACAACAAGAAGGGGTGCTACACTTCACAAATTGACATTACAAATAAAGTTAAAGTTTGCAAATAAAGTTACAATATGGTAGCATTTTTACTCTTAATACCACTACACACACAACAAGAAGTGGTGTTGCACTTCACGCCAGTGTTCATACTCAGTGTTCATACTCATTGGCAGGTGCCTTGAATCTTCTCGCAGTGTGGCCTTCCTGGCCATAGTAGCTGTAATGTCTACCAGCCACTCCAGTTTCCCCTTCGTACATATCATTCCTAATACGATGACTCTGCCGATGGCCATTCCCACCCTTCAAAAGGTCCAGATCTAGAACCAAGCCCTCTATGCAATAGTTGACGTGGCAAAGTTACCCACAACCCTGAAGCTTCATAGCTCGCCGCACCACACTTGCAACACCCTCACCTTCATAAGTACTCTGACATGAAGCTCGATGGCTCCATGTTGATAGTCCCACATGCGACGAGAACATGAGAGCATATCTTATGAAGGAACTTTGGCTTATTGCATGTGCAGCTAGGCTCGTTCACATGATCTCCAAACTACACCTCATGACTAACAAGAGAGCCAGCAGTTCTAAATCCAGTTGTCCCAAAGGAGCATGTCAAAATGATGCTCTGTATTGCCCATCACGAAAGCCGTGTGCGACTGACCCATCTCGGTCTTGGTCTACATGTACGTTGTGATCTTCGAGCAGTACGGTGTATATGGGTTGGCTGCATGAAGTACTGCATTTGCATCCCTGGTTCCTCACTCTTGCTCTTGGTTCCACTTCTTCGCCCGCATCGTGCCTACCGCTCTTTTCCATCTTTGCTCGTGCGGCCCTCCTCTTTGGTCGCACCGACTCCATCGTCGTACGCATCTTCTTCTCCTTCCTATTCTGGGTGCTGTTTTTATCGAAATTCCCAGAAATTAGGTGTTGTCTTTCCTGTTCTAGGTGCTGTCTTTAATTTCCTAGAAATTAGGTGTTGTCTTTATCGAAGTTTTCCAGAATTTATTTTTCTGTTCTCTCATGGACCTGAGGTGTTGCCTCATTTACTATTCTCTACCTGGTTCCTTGCTCTTGCTCTCAATTCCTCTTCTTCACCCGTGTCGCGCTCGCCATTCTTTCCCCTCTTCGCTCACGCCACCGCCCTCCTCACTTCGGCCATGGCCCTTTCGACCACGACTTCCACTTTGACCATGGTTTCGACTACGACCCGGTCCTTCAACCACGGCCCTTCGACTATGGCATCGATTTCGACCACGGCATCGACTTCAACCATGGCCCTTCAACCTCGACCAAGGCCTCGACCTTGACCACGGCTTCGACTTCACCCACGTCGACCTCAACTACGGCGCCCTTTGACTGCGGCCTTGGTGTCGACCATTGACCACGACCCCCTTCGACCACGGCCTGGACGTCAACCACGGACTCGGTGTCAACTGTCGGACCCAGATTTTACAATCCAGAATTCTCTGTGGTTCCACTGCACTATTCCCTGGATCACTAGATAGTGCTCACAGATACAATACTGAACATCAAAATACATATCATGCGGAAGCATAAATATAATAGTAGACTTACTCATGGGCCGAGCAGGTCGAAATCAATAAAATGCGGCAGCGGAAATGAAGCACACAAGTGGGACTCTCAGGATGTGCCCACAGGCAGCCAACTGGGGGTACGCGACCTAGTTCTTGATACCTTCATCTTCTTCGCCATCATGACCAGTGGTATTGCTGAAGCGTAGTGATTTGACTCATGATTCTAGATTAATTGAGTGAGCAAGGGTGAGCACAAACAACCGTACTCCACGAGCCAATACACAATATGCATGGCTTATCAAGGATAGGCTCGAGTTATTTTATTTGTCATAAATTGCTTTTGAAATATGATTCATAGAAATTTCCTGAGACCTAGCAGTTTGAACTAAAATATAATATGTGAAAGAATGCAATAATAATAGCAATTCAGATTCCATTCACCGTTATATGGCTTCTGCACCATATGCTAATCTTTCAGCGTTATAACCGCTTACATTATCATTGGGGCGACACCCAGGGCAACACAAATCAGGGCTTTCCGCTGCCCTCCACTTTTCCAATTTCACCCATAAAGTTTTTGAAATAGAACTATATATGGTTAAATTCCCATGTCCGCCTTTGACCGTAGGCATGGCTATTCGAATAATTTTGACTCTGCAGAGTTGGTACACTTTACCCACAAGAGACAATCCGCTCGCTACTCCACACGATTCCTTAGTCATGCGGTTGAGTAGATCATCACAGTAGCTTTTCAAAATACCTTGCCCCTTCCATCAGCTCACCCATATGGGCTTCTCCCATTTGCGGTGGGTCCCATAAGTTGTGCGGGATGTTCTACTCCTATACGCCTAGTAGCTAGACTACCCACACTGACTAGCGTGCCGCGATAAACTTCACCCTCAATGAGTGTCCCATTCAAGTCGTCACACAAACAGCCACTTGCACTACCTTACCTCCCCCACCGATGAGATGACTTTCAGGGTCTAGTAAATCTACTAAGCCAAGTTGTACTTTACAGACTTGTGGTTGCACATGTATTACACAGGAGGTCATGACAAGATTCAGTCCTTAGGGTTATCTAGGCATTTGTACCACTAGCCACACTCTCGTGCACCACTTGCACCAGCAAATTGGGGCTTTTGGAACATAAAATAGTCATATCAAAACTATATCCGTCATTTCCACCATGACTTCCCAAACCAGTTTCTTATGATTGAAAGTGATATTTAGGGCACTTTGGTACCCCGATTACTTAAGCATTACTAAGCAGTGGTGTATAATTAGGGTCTTATTTTCAAAAGTCGTATCATTATAATTTTTGCTAAGGTGACAAGGCTCAGATATTCAAGTGTTCCAAATGAGTGTAGTACTAACAAGTTTAGTAATGAGAATATAACTAGAAGCTGGAAATCAACATAAATTTGCACATAAAATAATAGCATGCAAGTTGATAATATAAAACGGAATTAATTTGCAGAAAATGTAGGTTCAACATGATAAAATTATTGACTCGTCTTATGCGATTTACCGCGGTCTTGAGCTCACTCAAAGCTGTCTCATTCGATGGGCTTGAGCTTCTGGTCTTCATCTTCACCTCAATTTTGGCCTCGCTTGATCACTTGAATCTTCCAGACTCCAATTTCTAATTACGTGTTAAACAACTGAATCCAAATAAATGCAAATAACTCAAAAAGATCCAAATAAATCCAATTGAACTTGATTAATTTTTATTATGCTTAAATGGGTGATTTGAGGTTGGGTTGATTAGCCACAAAGTATTTGAAGGAGTCAAACGGGGTTGGAGCGAAGTGATAAATGGCTAGGGGAAATCCGTCGAGATGGGTGTCAAGGAGGGTTCAGGATATAGGAATATTCATAGAAATATTCCGCTTTAGAGTTGAGGATGCCTAGGCATAGCCGATGGTAGAATACAATGACTCGATCTTTATATTAATAACTTCTTTTGTTATTTTTATATTTATTAAGAAAGTTCCATGAGTCAGGTTAGACCTATGAGTCGGTGTACGAGTTTAACTGAGTATTATTTTGTCGAGCGTTAATATTCAGGGCATATGTTTTAATTATAATTAAGGGTAATCTTTATTAAATTTGGACATTTAACCAAAGTCATTTTTCTTTATTAATGCCTTTAATTAGTAATTAGTCTTTTAGATAATTATTCAAATCATATTAATTATCCATATATGATAACTAATCCAAATTTAAATTTTAAATAATCTCATTTACATCCTAGTTAAATTTATTAGCTTCTCTGTATTATTTCCTAATTTTCCTTAATTTTTCTTAATTAAAATGGATTACAGAAAATAGAATAAAAATGAGATGAAAAAGGTGCGGCCGACGGGATTCGAACTCGGGACCTGAGGCCAGTGAGTTTAATGCACACTCGATTAGCCAACTAGGTGGAGGCCCTGGGCTGACACAGCAATTGCACACAAACAGATGAGACAAGGTGGCCGGGAGCCCAAACCAGAGAAGGCGGCTAGCGGCAGGCAGTGGCTGGGGAGTGGGAACCACCAAAATGGGTCAAGGGAGAGACGAGCAAGCCACAGGAGGCGCCATCATGAGCTGAGGTGAGGTATAGAGGGCTCGGCGGTGGCTTCGGTTGGCCGGAGTTGGGGAAGGAGACGCCGACGTGGAGGAGAGGGAGGATTGGCGAGCGCATGAGCAGTAGGGGATCAAGTGAATGCATACCATGAGGTTGGCCGAGCGGGAGAAGGGCCAAGGTGAGCCAGCGGCGGAGTCCATGCGGCGCGGGGAGGCCACCGTGGAGGTAGAAGCTCGGGCGATGAAAAGCTCGGTCGATGGTTGGAGAAGGTTCAGGGCACCGGGGAGATGCTCCTAGAGCGAGCAATCGACTGAGGAGCCTCGGGGAAGCAATGGCGGTCATGGAGGCGGCGACAGCCGGTTTTGGGGAAGACGAGGTGGCGGTGAGCTTCGATGCGTGAAAATTCAATTAGCCGGGAGGGAACGTTGTAGGATCGGAAATGGCAACAGAGGGGGGTGAATGGTGCCTCTTTTAAAAATGCCCCCAAAAGTATCCACTCAAAAATCACTTCTCCCATAGTTACAAAAGCTATGAAGAATGAAAGCTCATGCCTACTGGAAACTCAGAGAAGAATCGGTAAATAAAACACTCAAAAGAAGCTGGCAGCAAAGACCCAATCAGCAAGGACAGGCAGGGGCGGTCAGACCACAATGGCATGGCTGGTTAGACCTCAATGCTTATGCTGGTCTGACCGCCCTCCTAGCTCCAGTCTGACCGCCTTATCCCCACCGGTCTGACCGCCCGAGGGTGCCCGGTCTGACCGCTTGGCTTGGGCCGGTCAGACCGCCATTGCCCGACCGGTCTGACCGCGGCTAATGAGCGGTCTAACCGCTAGGGTTTAGCGGTCTGACCAGTTCCCCCCGAAAAACAGACCAGCAGTCTGAACTTCTGCACAGGAATACTGAAAAAACATATTTTTGTCCTAATTAATGAATTGCTGCTAAGCTCCTCAGGCCAAAGGGACAAGACTTAGTCCTAAACAGCAAGGAGACAATAAGATTCAAAAGATTCCATCAAAAAGGCAGGGAATCAAGATTTGTGCCAAAATCTGAAAAATGAAATAGAAGTGAGTCCAATTCTCAGATTTCTCAAGATTCTTTCATCCCTTGCTTACAAGCTTTTGCAATCAACTTAGCAATGAACTCAGGATTTAGAACCCAAATCTCATGCCATCTTATGAAGGGAAATCAAAGGAATCAAAATCCCCTTACATGAAAACCTAGCTACAATAGATAACAGGGGAAGCTCTTCATTTCGGTTCTTTGGGAGAAATTAGCAGAAGGAAAAATGATTGATCTTAGGAATGGCTAGCCAAAGGGCTTTAAGGATTCTTCCAATTCATAGCAACCCATTTTGTAAGTTCTTGCTCAAAGATTCAGCTCAAACATCAAAAGAAGAAAATGAAGCAGAGAGTCAACAGAAACTGAAAACCAACTGAAAATGACGAGCAAGAGTTTCATTCTTTAAATTGGTTCATCCCCATGAATGATTCATACAGAGGAATGATTACACATGAGGTTCTATAGCCAACTCCTACCCATACATGATTTCAGCTGGGAGAAACTCACTCACGCAGGAGTCACACACCCAGAGCTCTCACATATGCATGGGAACACACCTACAGACTGCATTCCTTGCTCTCTCTTCTAGAATACATATTGTTGCTGCCTTCCTTCTCCTTTTAACACCAAAGGTCACCCTCAAAGGAGAAATTCAAGAAAGGGCAGCCAACTTCCACTTCCACCCTCACACACCATATGAGGCAAAAGTCAACAACCAGATTTTGGAGGAAACAACCAGCCCTCCAACTCATGCTTGAGTCAAATTCCCAATTTGCCCCTCAAGCACCTTCCCGGAAGCTTCCCGCAACCGGCACCTTTGACCGTCTGGACCTCGACTCCTCCCTGAGTCTAGTCCCGGTCCGTTCCACCGCACACGACCGCACCCGGCATCCTGACTGTCTGGACCTCAACTCCTCCCTGAGTCTAGTCCCGATCCACTCGCCGCTGCCCATCGCGTCCACTCGACATCGACCGAGACCTCCGACTCCACCTGAGTCTAGTCCTGGTATGTTCCGTCGCACACAACCGCAATCGACCTCCAACCGTTCCGGACCTCCGACTCCTCCCTGAGCTTAGTCCCGGTTCTTTCGTTGTTGCCCGTCACCGGTAGCTCCAGCTTCGGTTCCTTGTCTTCCGACTCGCAACCACCTCACCAGCCTCGATCATCTTCAGCATCCTGACCGTATGGACCTCAACACCTCCTGTGCCTAGTCCCGGTCCTCCTCGCCTCACCATGACCTAGCTCCGAAGTCCTGCAGTCACACAGACAAGCAAACCGTCACATAGCACCGCACGAAACAGCATATCAACATTAGCACAAGTAAAAGGTACTCAACCCTAGAATACCCAAAACAAACTCAAACTCTCTAAACCAACCGTCAATTACTCATCACAAACATGGGGATACCTCCACATGGTCTCTCAATCTCCCCCTTGATGAGTATATTGACAAACACAGAAAAAAATATAAGATTGAGTTTGTTTGAAAGTCATACATGGTCCAAGAAAAAGAAAGTGAAGCTAATGACCATGTAGATAAAGGAGCAAAAGAAAGAGTAAGTTTTCCTCAAAGGCTCCCAAAGCTCCCAAAATGTGGCAAGATATAAAGCATTGTAACCATGTCAACTAAGGATAATAGTCAAGGCTCCATGCAGATTATATTACAATGCAGAATGCTAAAATGCATGAGACACATTTTTAGTTCAAGTTGAGTTATGTCAATATTAAGCTCCAGAAGCTCCCAAATGAACTCCCCCTGAACCAAAGCTATAAAACGAGAAGCTGGAAAGAAAAACAGAAAAGGCAGTCCTTAAAGCATAGATAAGATATAGAGGATACTATGGCTCAGACTGACTCTCATCTACCCCATATGACACTAGGACAATCAACTGCTCTTCTAACACACTAAGGAGCAAACATGTTCCCTGTCTACCCAAGGGTGGCCCAACCCTTGCTAGAACCTATAAGAAGTGAGTGAGTTCAACTTAGTGAGAAGAGAGACAGCTAATAACAGCAACCTAGATCCACAAGATGAGAGGAAGAAGTCTAAGCAGCTAGACGAGATAAACACTCTAATCTATGCTAGGAGGACTAACTCAAATGCACCCCGATGCAATGCAACAAAATGAGAACAGGAGCATAATAAATAGAATAAAGCAGTACAACACAAAGCTCCCCCTCACTACAGTCCATAAGGACTAACCACCCCAAGCTCTCCCCGTAAGGCTGAAAACCTAGAGCTATCCAAAGGCTTGGTAAAGATATCAGCCAACTGGTGGTCAATCTCCACAAACTGGAGCACTATGTCACCCTTCTCCACATGGTCTCTAAGGAAGTGATATCGGATATCAATATGTTTGGTCCGAGAGTGCTACACTGGGTTCTTAGCAATGTTAATAGCAGAAGTGTTATCACAAAAAAGTGGAACATTGTCTATAACTAACCCAAAGTCCCGCAGGGTCGAAGCCATCCAAAGTACCTAGCTGCAGCAACTGACTGCAGCAACGTACTCGGCCTCTGTGGTGGACTGTGCAACACCGGACTGCTTCCTGGACGACCAAGAGACAAGAGAAGTGCCAATAAATTGGCAGGTGCCAGAAGTGCTCTTCCTATCTATCCTACAGCCAGCAAAGTCTGCGTCCGAGTAGGCTCTGAGGGAAAGACAGGAAGAGGAAGAGTACCAAATACCATAGTCAATGGTAGCTCGAAGGTACCAAAGGATGCGCTTCACCGCCTGGCGATGAGATACGCGAGGAGCCTTAAACCGAGCACAAAGACACACGGAGAAGTGTATGTCCGGTCTCGAGGCAGTGAGGTACAAGAGGGAGACGATCATGCTTCTATACTCTTTTTGATCAACTGGCTCGTCATCCTCATCTGGGTCAAAAAAAGCTGTGGATGCCATGGGAGTTGACACCGGCTTACCATCACTCATATCAAAGCATCTTAGGAGGTCACGAGTGTACTTGACCTGATGCAAGAAGGTACCCTCCCGAGTCTGCTTGATCTGGAAGCCAAGGAAGAAGGTCAACTCGCCCATCATGCTCATCTCAAACTCGGTGCTCATGACATCCGAGAACTGTGAAACGAGAGCATGAGAAGAGCCGCCAAAGATGATGTCATCCACATAAATCTGGACGAGCAGAAGGTCATTGTCATGCCTACGAATGAACAAGGTCTTGTCTACCTTACCCATCTCAAACCCATGACTCAACAAATAGGACTTAAGCCTCTCATACCAAGCTCTAGGGGCCTGCTTAAGTCCATACAAGGCTTTGGAAAGCTTGTAGACATGGTTTGGGTATATTTGGGGTTCTCGAAACCTGGAGGCTGTCTAACATAGACCTATTCCTCAATAAACCCATTTAGGAAGGCACTCTTGACATCCATCTGGTAAAGCTTGAAACCCTTAGAAGCTACGAAAGCAAGCAGGATTCTAATGGCCTCAAGCCTAGCTACAGGGGCAAAGGTCTCCTCAAAATCTAGACCCTCAACCTGGGACATGCCCTGAGCTACCAGTCTAGCCTTGTTTCGAATAACAACCGCATCCTCACTCTGCTTGTTTTTGAACACCTACTTAGTACCAATGACATTATGACCTCTAGGGGGCTCAACAAGCGACCAGACCTTGTTTCCCTCGAAATTCTCTAACTCCTTATGCATGGCATTGACCCAAGACTCATCAGAAAGTGCATGATCAACATCCTTGGGCTCGAAGGAGGCAATAAAGGCAGAATGGAGACAGAATTGAGATAAGCCAGACTTTGAGCGTGTGATGCGCTCAAAGAGGTCTCCAATAATATGCTCTGAAGGATGATCTTTCTGGATATTTCGGGGAGGTCCTGGATGAGATAAAGAAGTGGCCTCTACCTCATGAGCTGATGAGGTAGGAATAGAGCCACTAGCTCCAGAAGAAACAGAAGGCATGGGCTGATCTCCTTGAGGTGTAGTGGAACAAGGCACCTCAAGGGGAGGAGGTACTGGATCGGGTAGACAACCCTCATCTCCATCCTCCTCATCATCCACAAAGATGGTCTCAGACTGCTCTAAAGAACCTGAGATATCGGGCCTAGTCCCCGGACTGGCCTCATCGAAGGTCACCTCGCAGGTCTCTACCATTTTGCTAGAATCGCAGTTCCAAACCCTATAAGCCCGCGAAGAAGTCGAGTAACCTAGAAAGATACCATCACAAGAGCGTGACTCGAACTTATCTAGGTTCCCAAACTTCACAATGAAACACTTGCAACCAAACACACGAAAATGAGATACACTAGGCTTTCGCCCATATCTCAACTCATAAGAGGTGCGATGCAAGTGTGCCCTGAGAAAAACTCTGTTGGAAACATGGCACGCGGTGGCTATAGTCTCAGCCCAAAACTTCCTCGGTGTAGAGTACTCATCAAGCATCGTCCTGGCCATCTCGACCAAGGTACGGTTTTTCCTCTCCACAACGCCATTTTGCTGGGGGACGTATGGAGAAGAGAACTGGTGCTCTACACCTATCTCACCGCAAAACCTCTCAAGTAGGAATTCTTGAACTCCGTGCCATTGTCGACCTCGCCCACAGTGTCGATGTCGACCATGGCATCGACTTCGACCACTACGCCTTTCAACCATGGCATCGACTACGACCACGACCCTCTTCGACCATGCCCTCTACTTTGACCACTGCCCCCTTTGACCACGACCACGGCATTGACATCAACCAGGGCCCTTCCACCATGGCCCTTACACCACGACCACGGTCTTGACCTCTGTTGGATCGAAATTGGCAACAGAGGGGGGTGAATGTTGCTTACAAAAATTTAAACCCCCAAAAGTACTCACATGCTAGTCTCCTCTCCTATGGCTATAAACAGCTATGAAGGGGAGGACTTAGGCTCTCTGGAACCTCAAGAAACCATAAAAGAGTTTGGCGAAGGACACCCAAAAGAGAAGACCGAAAGTCAGCACAAACGGAGAAGGGCCGGTCTGACCTCAAGGCGCCGGGCGGTCAGATCGTAGTAGCCAGGCCAGTCTGACCGGTGGCTTATGGCCGGTCTAACCGGTGCCTTAAGGCCGGTCTGACCGCCAGCTGATAACCGGTCAGACCGGTTACCTCTGTCAGCTAGGGCAGAGAGCGGAGCTCGGAGAACACAAAGGCCGAAAATCTTCAGATCTTGGGAAAACAGAGAAAATGATGGATTCCTTTCATTCTTTTCAGACCACAAGCCTCAGACCTTAAACTAAATAGCAATGAAGCACGACAAACTGAGAGAATTCAACAAGAGATCAAGAATTATGGATTTTGCCTAAAATCTGAAAATGGAGAGGAGAAGAGCCAAATTTTCAGATTCCTCATGATTTATGCAATCTTTCCTTAAGTCCTTTAGCAATAATCCAAGGACTTTCTAGACCAAATCTCAAGCCATCTCATAGAGGGGAACAAGAGATTCATGAGTCCCCTGCCTCCAAAACCCTAGAACAAGAACGTACAGAGGAGACATGACGAAGGATCAAGAAATGACAGAAACCATTTGATCCTCAGTTTGATCTCAAAAATGGAATGGCCAAATGGCCTTGAGTCTTTCCAATCACAGAGAGATCAAGAATCACCCAAAGGATCAAAGATTCAATTCAAGAACTCAAGAAAACGAAGCAAAAACAGAAAATTGCAGAAAATGAAATCCATCACATATGAGAAAGAAAATGAGATCAACTCATCACAATCCTTCTCATTGACAAGAGATGATTACAAAGGAGTCCCCATACGCGATTGGATCAAAGAAATGCTTCCTCCTCACTACATGCTTGAGGGGAGAGCATAAGAACACACTCAGGAAGACATCGAAGGAGACAGAACACACAACCCTCTGCCTCTCAACCACTTTCAACAACTAAAGCCTAAAGCACAAAGCAAAAGCCCTCAACCCCTCTCTCAAGTCTTGACTACATGCAGGAGACACACCTCCTATTTATAGCCTTCCACTAAAGGGTTTGAAATTTGCTTTGCCAATTAAGCCTCACCAACTCTAGTGCTTTATCCATGATCCACTTCCTTTAGTGCAGCTTTGCGTATTCACCAAAACACCCCTCGTGCACCTTCCAGGAAGCTTCCTCATTCCTTGCCGCTCAAGCCACGCAGCTACCTCAAGCCCTTGCCGTCTTCGGCACACCTCGACCGTTCTGACCTCGGCACCACCTGCGCCTAGTCTGGTCATCCTGTACCTCGCCACGACTCCACCTCGACGTCCTGCAGCCATCACAGACAAGAAACACATCAAATAGCACCGCACGACACATGTAAGCATAAATAGCATCAATGAATCATACTTACGCATAAAAGAGCCCAAACCTATCGAATCAAGAAAATAAGCATCCTAATCACTCCAACCAAGTTTGACCAAGTCCGACCAACACCGATTGCACCGTGCAACGACATGGTCCAAACCACACAAACCAAACTCGACTTTCCTAAAACAGATGTCAATTACTCATCACACAACCGGTGTCACCTCCACATGGTCTCTCAACCTCACCCACGGCGTTGACTTCAACCAATGCACCCTTCGACCACAGACCACGACCACAGCATTGACCATCGACCATGGCTCCCTTCGACCACGGCCTCAATGTCGACCACATTGACATCGACTACTGCATGGACTTCAACCATGACCACCGCATCAACTTTGACCATGGCCCTTCAACCACGACCACAGCTTTGACTTTGCCCATGTCGACGTCGACTACATTGCCCATCTACCACGGCCTCACCGTCAACCACGGCCGCGGCATCGACCATCTACCATGGCCTTGACTTTGACCTCGGTGCCCTTCAACCATGGCCTCAACATCGACTAGGGCTTCGACGTCGACTACGACCACGTCCCTCTTTGACTGCGCCCTCTACTTCGACCATGGTCCTTTGACCGTGTCCTCGGCATTGACCACGGCCTCGATTTCAACCACGTTGACCACGGCGTGGACTTGGACCATGGCGACCTTCGACTGCGGCCTCGATTTCGACCATAGCTTCGATGTTGACTACAGCGTCGACTATGAACACAGCCCCCATCGACCGCGCTCTACACTTCGACCACGGCATCGATGTCGACCAGGGCCCTTCGACCGCGATCTCAGCCTTGACTTCGACCACGTCGACATCGACAACGACGTGGACTTGGACCATGGTGACCTTCGACCACGGCCTCGACTTCGACCATGGCTTTGGCTTCGACCGCCCCTCGACCACAAACATAGCCCCCTTTGACCACCCCCTCAACAACAACCACAACTCCCTCGACCACAACCACGGTCCTCGTTGACCGCCCCCTCGACCATGACCACGGCCCCTATCAACCACGGCATCGACCATGACCGCAGCCTCGATCATGGCTTTGACGTCGCCCACGTCAACAGCGACCATGATGTCGATGTCGCCCATGATGACATGGATCATGGCGTCGATGTCAACCACAACGCCCTTTAACCATGGCCTCGATGCCGACCATGGACCATGGCCTTAGCGTTGACCATCGACCACGACGCCCTTCCACCATAGCCTCGACATTGACCATGGTTTTGACTTCGACCACAACGTCAACTATGAACACAGCCCCCCTTCGACCGCCCCCTCAACCACGACCACGGACCCTGTCGACTGCGCCCTCCACTTTGACAACGACATCAATTTCGACCGCAGCATCGACTTCGACCACAACGTCGACTACGAATACGGCCCCATTCGACCAGCCCCTCGACCTCGACCACAGCCCCCACCAAATGCGCCCTCCACTTCAACCACGGCCGTTCGACCACAGCATCGATTCCGACCACGACATCGACAATGACCACGGCCTCGACCTTGACCACGTCTTCGACTTCGGCCTTGTCAACTTCGACTACGAATATGACCTCAACTTCGACCACGGCGTCTACTTCGATCAATGCACACTTCGACCATGTCCTCTACTTCAACTACGGACCACGGCCCCTTCGACCACGGCCTCGACGTCAACCTCGTCGACTTCGACCACGGCGTGGTCTTTGACCACAACGCCCTTCGACCATAGCCTCGACTTCGACCATGGTCTCCACTTCGACCACGGTATTGACTTCAACCACAGCCTCGATTTCGACCATGGCGTCGACTACAAACACGGTCCCCTTCGACCGTGCCCTCGACCTCGACTGCGGCCTCCTTCGACCACGCCATCCACTTTGATGACGCCCTCGATTTGGACCACAGCTTTGACTTCGACCATAACCCTTTGACTACAGCATTGATTTTGACTACGGTATCGACTTCGACCATGGCCATTTCGACCACGGCATCGATTTCGACCACAGTATCAACGTCGACCATGACGCTTCCACCACGGCCCTTTGACCACAGCCTCGACCTCAAACTCAGCTTCGACTTCGACTATAATGCCCTTCGACCACCACCTCGACTTCAACCACAGACCACATTGTTTTGATCACGATTTTTCGACTAAATCCTCTAATTTTTCAAATTTGCATACAAACCCTTCCAAATTACATATAAATCCTCATTTTTTAGAAAAAACCATCCTTCGTGGAACAGAACCATACTTTTCATAAAACACCTCGTTTTATGTAAATTAAACTTTAATTTTTGCTGAAAATTCCTCTTACAAATTGTCCGGTTTTTTCTTTAGTCCACGTAATAGCTAGCTAGCGCGGCGTCACGAGAATGTTACCAGCGATGGAATTCCATCCGTGCAACCGATCATTATTTTCGCTAGTAACATTCACGAGATTGTATTTAGGTGCCGCGCTTTCGCATCTAGTTTACATTACCAGCCATGGAATTCCATCCATGCAACCGATCATAAAAATTCATGAGATTGTATTTAGGTCTCATTCTAAATAGTGATGACTTTTAGCTTTCTAGCTTTTAGAAGATAAAAATCGTTTAGAACGCGTTGACTTCTTAACACGACTTTTCTCACTTTTTCCTTTTTTTCTTTTTTCTTTTCCATTATCCTTAGAGATATAACAATGTTTTCCATTTATTTTATTTTCCTTTAATTAAATACCTCAAATAAAGCTAATAACTATTACAGTGCTATTTCAGCCAAAAGCAACTAAACTTTAGAGCAGGGCCTTAACTAGACAATACCAACTAAACTTTAGAGCAGGGCCTTAACTAGACAATACAAGTGCGTGGTCCACTGATGGCTATGGAATTTTTTTAAATAATCCTTTTTTTATTCAAAAATCTAGAAATATACCTATGTTTTATTTTTTTTATAGAAATAACCTCCAGCCACCCAATCATTGGGTGACTGGACCTCTCACCCAATCGTCCAACTGTTTGACGATAACACCTCTCACCAATCACTAATCTTCGACCACGTTGTTTACTTCGACTACTCACTAATCTTCGACCACGTTGTTCACTTTGACCACTTACTAATCTTCGATCATGATGTTTAGACTACAATGTTTGGACTACGTTGTTCTCTTCGACCACTCAATCTTCGATCACGTTGTGTCGATCATGTTGCTTTGACCACGCTGGTCAACCACGTTGTGTTGACCACGT
Source organism: Dendrocalamus latiflorus (assembly GCA_017311315.1). NCBI lineage: Eukaryota > Viridiplantae > Streptophyta > Magnoliopsida > Poales > Poaceae > Dendrocalamus > Dendrocalamus latiflorus. The sequence continues at coordinate 33,188,305 of CM029663.1, forward strand.
CGGTTCAGGCGACTGCATACTTGTCACCCAGCGGTAGAGTTACTGCCTGCTTGTCGCTCGGCCATTAAGAGACAGGGTCCACTCGCCTACAGGCTATTTCAGTAAAAAAAATTAAAACACAGGTATATTTCTGTATTTTCAAATAAAAAATAGATTTTTTTAAAAAAAAACTTGATGGCTATGGATCTCTTCTTTTCAGTTTCTAAAACCTACTTTTTGACTACTTTTTACCGTAACTAATTTTCAAACGGAATATTTTTTCAAGACGGATCTACAAGTTGTAGTAATTTATTTATACTAGCCAAAATCGTACGCGAGTCTTTATTACCTTATACTCTCTTTTATGAATAACTCAAAAACTCGAAAATAAAAAAAGAACAAACACATATATGCTTACGTATTTGTCATGACAAACATGCAGTACAGTAGCACCACATCACAGTAAGCGGACGTGAGAAGGTAAAACAAAAACATGGGCCCGACAGATGCGAACCGAAGACACGTAAGTTTATGGTCGATATGGTCAGGGACGGAGCCAGGGTTGGACAATAGGGGGCTGAGAAGAGACATGAGTTTACAATGATCCATGAAGTATTGGTACGAATTATAATTTTTGGATTGATGTTTTGGAAAAGAAACTATTTTTAAAGCTTTGATGGACTCCATGCATGAACCGTGAGGTAGTGTGGTTTAATAGTACAAATCATGTTTTCCCATCGATCCCTCCATAAAGAAGCCCATAGTAGTAAAAGTATTCTTATATATAGTGGACCGTGACATCTTCTAATACATCCTTATGTCCTCTGTCTATAAAAATCATCATATCATAAAATACTTGTAGCTTGGACTATACTAAAGAGTAAATCAATGGAATATGATTTATATGATTTTCACTGGGTCACCGCGGCACTACCAAAAACCAAATACGAGGAACAAGTACTTGCCACCCTAAACACATAAAGAGATAAAACATCATGCCCAAATTATACTGGGTTTCATCTTATAATATCAAATCACGATAGAATCTAACAATAATAAGTTTATAGGTCTTGATTAATTCCTAAGCATTTTAGCTCCATCCATGCTGCACATATGTTTGTTGTTAGGGGGCCAGTGCTAGTTAATCACTAGTCCTTGATAAAGGTTAGCTTTGAACCTTTTTTTTGGGGGGGGGCAGCCCGTCAGCCACCCCTACTCCGCCTCTCCGTGATCGTATGGTAGAGGATCGAAGGCCAGTTTGGACAAAGAGAAGCCAGTACTGCAGTAGCAAAATGGTCCAGGTTAATGCCACTAATATGATGGCAAAATATACGATGGTTCCTAACATGTGGCCATATCAGGCCTATTCTTTTGGACTGTTGCTTATAAATTTTAGCCACAACTTATTAATACAATAAAAGGTGATTGTTGAGAGAAGTCAAAAAAAATGCCGCTGAAAAGACAAAAAAAGGGGGGGGGGGCTAATGATAGCTCAACCAAAGTCATGACAGCGAGGTTTCGTTTTGTAAACGCACTTTATACATCTGCAGTTCCAATGTTTGAAGACCCCAGAAGACACTTCTAGACATACCTAGTCTTCCCATACCTCTGTTGCTTCTTCACCTGTAATCATGTACAAAGACGTCAAAAATTGACGGGTACAAAGACGTCAACTATGATGAAGTGAGTGAGTGCGTGCTTACCACTTTGAATGCTGACTGCAGCTTGCCTAAACCTACAGGGCACTCTCCCTTCTCATCGTACTCAGCAAACTCCCCTTCAGAGCAGTCAATGTTAAATGGAGTCCCATCCACCTTTAAAAAAAGATGATGGACTGTTAGCGCATCATATACCATAGAAACAGAACAAAATCTGACAGTGAGGTACAGAAAACATTGGCAAATATTATCTTTCAGGTAATGCTTCTATGTTCTCTCCTAAACTAAATCCACATATATTCTAAAGCAATACAGTTAGTATGGAGTATTGGGTAGCTGCAGATCAAGCTCTCAATTTGCTTTATAATTATGTTCTTCCCTTTTGGGAGAGCAATGAAGAACTCTTTTTTAATACTACAGATAAACGAAGAAAACATACATTTTCCAAATGGCCCCAAAAGAACATGAAGAATACATAAAGTTGTTAATGCTAAAGAAACAAGGCTTGTTGTTTTTCCTTCCTTCGTAAATAGAGTCAATGGATGTGTAAATTTCAAGGAATAGCTTTGCGCCTTTAGATGCAATACAAGCAGAGATATCTTTCTAATGTAACACACGATATTAAACATAAAAACACGAATGACACAGCAACACAAAAAATACAGAAGCAACCTTGAATTAAACAAACGTAAGTGTACTAGTATTTTCCTTTCTTCATAGGATAGAGAAGCATAGAACAGAATGAAAAGACAGGGCTCATTTCTAGCATATGTAAGCAGCAAACAAACACAATCCAGTACTAGAATAAAAAACAAACTGAAAACAACAGTACAAAACTATTAAAATACTCGTGATGGAATACCAAGAAATACTTACAGATTCAGCCTTCCAGCCATCACCAAAAGCAAAGTCAACAGGTTCATAGCCTCTGCAGTCAAACACCATCAAACAAGTTTTCTCTCCTTTCTGGCTCTGCTCAATAGTCAGTGGTGTTCCCTGCCCAGGAATCATCACAATTGATCCATCCCTCCCACAAAGCTTGCACTGAGAGAAAACCAAAACATCACATAAATACATGGTACAACAAAACATATGACAACTAAGCAGATCATGGAGAATTTATTGAAACAAGTTTTTTGCTACTTTACACCTCCCCTGGAAACCTCAAGGGAAAACTCAGACAAAGAATCTTTAAAACGCCATTCAACAATATAATCTTGCATCAGGTAGTGAAAAACGTTGTAAATTATAACAAAGTGGATCGCCAAAAAATTCAATATTATTTCGCAAAGAAATAGTATGGATTCTATGAAGCCCCTCAAAGCAAAAAAAATAAGAAATGCTTAAGCTTCCAAGTAAAAAAATACGCAACGGAATTATGAGGTCTCCCGCATATTGATATGTGCAGATGTAAGTAGTGATGTAGCAAGGTGCATGCATAATGATACCAAGAAAAGAGTGGTGTCCCTAGCCGTTACATTTGATCATTGAATAATAATAAAATGAGATCCATTATATTTGGCAAAGTTCAATGTCCTTAGTCTTATAGATACAAAGAGTGTTCATGCAAAACAGTCATGATAATACATATATTCACCAATATGAGGGGGGAACCTATCGGGCAAGTATACTTGTTGTCCTCTGCATGGTTGTTATGGCGTTGCCATATCGTCGCTATATTGGTATGGCGGCTGGGCACCGCTCAGCATGCGGATGACATGGGCACTGGGCGTATGACGTCCGCCAAATAGGTATGCCATCCACCATGGCGACGCCACGACACTGTATGACGCTATGGCGGCGTGTGGTGGACGACATAGGTTTGGGGGGGGGGGGGGAGGTGTGGTTTAAGAACCTAAAATCCCGAAGGCCAGAGGGCAAGAGACAGCTGCCATACCGAGAGGAGAAACCGAGAAAGGCCTCCAGTCGCCGTCTCCGGTCTCCACCGGCCAAATCGGGCCCCCTCTGGCGCGGCTCCGGCGGATCTAGCCTCCTCCGCCTCTAGCCTACGGCTCCTCCTTCGTGGCTTTGCCTCCTCTGCCGAGGTAGAGGCGCAGGGGCGCCAGCCGAAGGCGAGCAGGGCCAAGGCAGCATGGGGGCGAGGCGTGGCCTGAGGCGGCTTGACGGAGGCGAGCCGGGCCGATGCTGGAGGCTGGCCAGAGCCAGGGAATGTGAGTTGGAGGCGAGCATGACGCATGCGAGCTAGTGTCTAGCCAGGAGGAAGTAGCAGCAGGGAGCTTCAGTGGGAAAGGAGAAAAGAGGAAGAAAGAAAGAAGAGAAGAGGAAGGAGTAGGCTCGACAGTGGAGAAAAAAGAAATAGAGAGCGAAGGGGAGAAATGAGGAAGGGAGGATAGCTAGAGTGTGGCTATCAGATGGAGAAGAGATAGGGGAGAAAGAGAGAGGAGAGCCAATGTGGTTGTTGGTGAAGAAAAGAAGGAAAGGAAGAGCAGAGAGAGAGCTAGAGTGGCTTTACGACTCTATGCTTGTGGAGTTGGTTATGTCATGTTGCTCATTATTCACTTCATGTAATTGTATATTTTAATTCTTAGTTGTTCACTTCATATTGACCTATTTTCATGTAGCTTGTTGGTTACGAGAAGATATGACATATTATTATCAAGTATGAATAAGGTTGTCATTCAATCCATATTTACTCAATTAAATGTAATATCAAATATGCATTATTGTAATGTATTGTAACAAGCTACATGTTGTAACTTGCAAGTTACAAGGGGATGGGTGCTATATAGGAGAAAGATACATTAGTAGATAATGGTGCTACATAAGCTCAAGAATAGAGAAAATCAAGATATGCATGTTCTACACTTTCACTACATTAGCGATTTAATTTGCTACCAAACTAGATTAAGATGTGTGTATAGCGTCGCCACACCGCACGCTATAAGCGATATTGTTGTGTAAAGGTGGTGAGTCGCAGCACCTCGCCGCATCGCCTTAATAACCATGATCCTCTATTACAACAAACAAAAGAGGTTGTGGTAGCAATAATGATAACAGAGAAATGGGGGAATAACCCACATTTGTAAAAACAGAATCTGCACAGAAAAATAACTGTTTAAAGGGAAAGTCAAGCAATGCAACTGAACTATTTTCACCAGATAACAGGTCAGAAGGGTAGGACAATAATTATCACTTAGAAAAGTGGATTAACAGGAGACTATGGTAGAAATTGATTACCAAACATGATGACACATATATGCAAGAGATAATATACTATAATAAAACTGACATAAGAAAGCAAAGCACCAATCATGAAATATCCATGTGCGTAAACACAGACACAAGATATAGTTATGCTTACAATGTTGCATCCAGATAGACTACAGGAAACGCCATTTTTTTCTAATGGAAAGGAAGATAATAATACAGACACAAGATCGACAAATTAACTACAGGAAAACTGTAAAGAAGCCTAGACAACACAGATGCAGATAGTAACATATGGAAGTCCCAAAGTTGAAAAAGCACTTGTCCCGTCATGAGCACTTGACAGTGGAGGAGTCACCTTATGTTCAATGGGCTCACAGGACCCCACCGGAATTTCCACATCTCTGCATATTGATTGTAGGATACACAAAGTGAAGACCCAAAAAAGTCCATTTTAATATAGATGGACCTCATTGGAAAAACTATATTATAGCAAAGGACCAGCCTAAGAAAAATTCATCAGTCTTTCAATGATTACAAGTTCATACTTCAACCAATTTCTACCCAAAGGGGAGAGACCTATGTCTATCCACTAATCACTGGTTCAATGAAGGTCCAGAGCAAATAAGGGAGGGGGGCATAGACACCAACCAAGGTTCAGGACCTATCATTCCAACATGGGAAGTAACAGAACAATTGCCAGGAATAACAAAGTCTCATGCAACCCACAAAGGGGTGAAGATCACACAAAAAGACAGAAATCACAGTTCTTAACTTAATACACCGATATAAACAGTCCTTCTTGGAACAAACCAAAATGGTTGTTCCATGTTGTCAATTCATCTGGGAAATATCTTCACCTATATGAGTGTAAAATTTTGTAAAAACGCAACTTGTCCCCAGTGTATGAATGAAAATTTCCCATTTATAGTGCTGCTAAGTGCCACGATTTATCTCAATATGGACAGGAGCATTTGAACAATATCTCAACAAAATTCAAAACATCTACTTGCTATAAGCGTTAAGACATTGAAGCCCCTGTAAAACACTTTTAACTATTTTCACATGAACATACCTACAAAACAGGGGGAAAAACTCCAGCAGACTAAGATGACATTCCCAAGGGTAAACTAGTTCTAAAACTGGAATTGTCTGGTCTTCAGTTACCAAACTACATGAGAGTAACGTTACTTGCTACCCCATAAACATATATTTACACGGGCATAACCAAGTTCACACACAAAATAACAAGATTCTTCACAATCTAAACGAATCCTAGAAGACAACACACCCTCCACATTTTAACCAAACCAAAAACCCTTCATCAAATCTCACATTAAACAATGTAAACAAGGAGGAAATAGATGCAGGCGCAATGGAAGCATCGCAATTTAATCATATCATGATTTGTTTTCCTCAAAAACCCAGCTAGTTCCTGCCAACCCCAGAAACAACACACTAACAGGCCGATCGATCTCATCAACCACAAAAACAAGCACTTTGACAGTTCGACTTCCCGTCTCATCGACCATAGGAACACTACCGGGCATGATTTTCCTCCCCCACATATAGAAAGCCACAAAGATACAGAGGGGAGGAGACATGTGATGGCACGATACGGTACCTTCTGGACGAGGTTAGCGGTGCCGCGGCCGGTGGGCAGGTCGACGACCTCGCCGAGGGAGACGCAGGTGGCCTTGGCGCTCGCCTCCCCGCAGTTCTCGCACCGCAGCTGCGATCCGGCACAGAGAGACGCACGCACCCCCATCAGCACCATCCGAATCGAGAGGTCGAGATGTGGGAAGCGATCGGGCTAAGAGAAGCAGGCGACAAAGGAACGAACCTTAAAGTAGTAGGGGTAGTCGGGGTCGTCGCAGCCGCCGCGGGGCTGCAGGTTGGTGAGGCCGTCCAGCTCCGCCCCCACGTATAGCGCGTAGAACACCATCTCCCTTGAATCCTCGCTAGGGTTAGGGTTTTCGGTTCGCGTCGGTCGGCGGCGAAGACGAAGAGGAGGAAGGGAGCTAGGGGGGGGGGGGGGCTGTTTCGCCCTAGGAAAGGAAATAGCAGGAATGGAGCAGGACGTCTCTGTTGCGACTTGCGAGATGCACGCTGCCGTTTTAAAAATTTTTGGACAGGAATACCCCTGGATTTGGCTGTGCTCTCTTGGGATTCGCTGGGTTTCCGTGGGTATTCTAGTCATGGGAGAACTGGCCCAGTGGCTGGCAACGCTCGAGCGGCTAACGGGGTTTCGGGAATCGGGGCGGTTGAAGTTAATCGTCCAACCGAAAGATGACACGTGAGCAATTTAGTAATGGTTGGACGAGTTATTGCTGTCGTTTGGGCGTTGGATGACTGGATTGCAGTCGTCGGGGCGGTTGAAGTTAATCGTCCAACCGAAAGATGACACGTGAGCAATTTAGTAATGGTTGGACGAGTTATTGCTGTCGTTTGGGCGTTGGATGACTGGATTGCAGTCGTCGTACGGTTGGGCAATAACCCTTTCAGTCACCCAACGCCCGAGCTAAAGTGGGGGTTAAAAGCCAGCAGCGCGCTTGGCCGCCGCCACCGCTGCTCATTCGGTTGTTTCATCATTCGGCGACACGAGAAAGGAGAGGAGAAAGAAGAGAAAGGAGAGAAGAGGAGGAAGGAGGGGAAGAGAAGGAGGGGGGAAGAGGAGAGGGCCAGATCTTCAAATTTAGGTATTTTTTCTTAGTATATTGCATTTGTAGTATATTTGTATGAAATGTTAGTGGTAGTGTAGGTGTAAAAAATTTAGTATGGAAATTTTAGTACAATTTTTAGTATAGAATTTTTTTGTATAGAAATTTTGGCATAGAAATTTTTAGTATAGACATTTTAGTATAGAAAATTTATAGTATACATTTTTAGTATGGAACATTTTTAGTATAGAGATTTTATTACAATTTTTAGCATAGAAATTTTTGTATAGAAAATTTGTAGTATACAATTTTTAGTATAGAAAATTTAGTTAATGTAATTTTGTATGAAATGTTGGTAGTAGTAAAAATTGTATATGTAGAAAATTTAATATGAAAATTTTAGTACAATTTTTAGTATATAAGTATAGAAAATTTGTAGTATACAATTTTTAGTATAAAAAATTTGTAGTATATTTTGTATGAAATGTTAGTGGTAATAAAAATTGTAGATGTAGAAAATTTAGTATGAAAATTTTAGTACAATTTTTAGTATAGAAAATTTGTAGTATACATTTTTTAGTTTGGAACATTTTTAGTACAGAGATTTTAGTACAATTTTTAGTATAGAAATTTTTTATAGAAAATTTGTAGTATACCATTTTTAGCATAGCAAATTTAGTTAACATAATTATAGAAAATTAGCAGGCGTAGAAACGGAGAGAAGACGAAGAAGCAACCGTAGGTGTAGATCTAGATAGAAATAGGTAAATATTTGTTATACTAAATTTATTAAACATGTAGTTTTACAAAATTAACAGCATGCATACGAAATTGTAGTTTAGAAATTTCATTCACCGTAATGTACAAATTGCAGGTATGGCGCGTGATGGTCGTGACTCCGACTGGCGGTATCCCCTGTTGGACGAGCATGTGGACTGCGTTCATCGCGCTTCCCGTCGTGTGCCGCCACCTGGGAGCGTGGATGAGCTTGCTGAGCTGGGAGTGGTCCGGACACACACACCTAGCGTGGTCTGGAGACTCGACCCTCGTTGGACAATCAGATTTGCACTCCACCAGCGTTTTAGTGCAAACCTTGAACGTTCCGTGTTGACCTTCACTTTGTTTGCAGGCTGCGGGATGCCGGGCTACTCCCTCTTGCTCGGATTGTGCAGGCCACGGACAAGGATGGACCTGCCTTGGCCGCGGGCGGGCACGAGGCCATGGAGCGCTCATGACGCTTCCCATTCGACCGTTCCCTGCTGACGGCTTTGGTGGACCATTGGCAGCCTGAGACACACACTTTCCATCTCCCATTCGGGGAGATGACGCCGACCCTGCAGGATGTGTCCCTACTTCTTAGCCTTCCGATCGCGGGAGGCGCTGCCTTCCTACCAGAGGCCCCGGCCGAGTGGCGCGCTGACCTGCTCGGCAGATTCGAGGGGTCCTTCCACCGGGTGCCACGATGACTACCACATCTTCCTGGCGCATCAGACCCACGGGTACATGGTCTTTACAATCGATCGTGTCTTCGAAACTCTTATCTGCGCTATTACATACTAATAACATCTTATTTGCATTCAGGTGGAGCGAATGGATCTAGAGGCGGACGATTACCAGGTCTCGCGCCACTTGGAGGCGTATGTGCTGTGGCTATTTGGTTGGGTGCTCTTCACCACCAGCCACGGCAACACTGTGGATGCGCGCCTCATCGCTCATGCGAGGGCGATCGCGGACGGCGAGGCCCCCTAGGTCAGCTGGGAATCGGTCGCACTTGCCGCGATGTACCGCGGCCTGTGCGATGCGTGCTCAAGAACCAAGGCGAACTCGGTCCTCGCGGGCTGTCCTCTACTGCTGCATCTGTGATCGTTCGAGCGCTTCAGCCTCAAATGACCTTTGCTAGACGACATGGATCCGTACAGGCCCGAGATGTATCCGAGGGGAGACGTCGACCGGCCGACGATGGGTTCTTTGGTGTCGTCAACGGGTAAGTCATATGTCAATTATTTATTTCCTTTATACTAACGACGATCGTACGTAACACCTATTCAACCTTGCAGGTGCAGTTCTCACATGTGCAGGTCACGCGGGCGTATCTACCCTTTGTTGAGCAGATCGACTACCTCACAGCTGGCGACGTGTGCTGGGAGCCGTACTCACATGCAGCACTAATGGACCGTGCTCCCGATGGGTTGTCGACCCTCTGCTGGCGCGACCGGGCTTTCTGGCTAACACGTTGGAAGCTCGTATACAACATCTTCGTGGAGGACTACTCGCCATAGCAAGTGATGCGACAGTTTGGTCTACGCCAGGCTATCTTGGTACTAGTCGGACCTGCAGTGCTGCCTGCTGTGCACGTGTGAGTGCCCACGTCTTATAAAATTGTACATACTTACTATTCCATTAGAAATTACTAGCAAAGTGGTCCTACAAGCAGGCACTTTAGAAAGGGAGTGAAACGCGGCACCGACTGGACGACGAAGAAGCAGGGGTGAATTGCGGAGTGGGACGATGCGCTTGACGACATGGTTGAGGAGGACCGCCCCTACGACAGCACGGAGTACACGGAGTACCTGCGCTGGTACCAGGGCCGGACACGTACGAGGCTCGTGCATGTCGTGGACCCGCCCCCCGCACACCTCGCTGCTCCGATAGACACGTATCTCGCGCACCTCACACAGGACACGCACATCGCAGTACGTTACACGTATTTTCGAACATTCCCTAATGGAAATGCTACCTTGGATGATTAACCATTCTATGTCTTTTCCTTCAAGCTGACGTCGGTGTTTTGATCGTCACGGAGGGCCAGAGTATGCTGCATAGGCTCGCCGCAGGTGCCGAGGTCAGCCACGAGGAGTACATCAGCGCGTATCGTCGTTTCACAGAGTGGGGTAGACGTATCGTGCACCTGCTATCCTGCACGAGGCTACCAACGGCCTCCACGCCCACGCCTAGCACACGGATGGTTTAGCCACTGGTGCCGCCCCGACCGGCTTGGCACTACTTTGGAGGTTCTACGTGGGCATGCCCTACAACACCTCACCCAGACGAGGCTGGAGGATCTGTTGGTGACAGCCTCGTACACCGCCAGGGCAAATGTTCTCGTGTCCTCCGTACATCCCTGGCTTACCCACACAGGGGGTGTACTCGATGTCGTACGTCCCTCCTTCAAGCGCGATGGCGCCATCTGAGGGTACGTATCGTACGATCTCCGTTTTATCGCAATGCTTTACATCTGAAACTAACAATATTACTTTTGCAGGTCTTTTCCCGTCCGAGCAGCGGTTTGTCCCCTCTACGAGCCCAGACGATCTGGATCAGTACTTCTCCGAGTGGGTCAGGCAGGCGTCTGGGTCTGCACCTCCTGACACAGCACCAGACGTTATCTCCGGTAGTGCCCTCCTTGGTGCACCGGAGGGCACACAGCCAGAGGTGCAGCTGACTCCACCAGCTCAGAGGTGGGTGCGACACGCTCCTGATCGTTTTATGTTCTCGGAGCGTCGTAACCCGTTGCAGTAGAGGACGCCCAAGCGGGGTCGTACGGGAGGACACGGAGATGGAGACCGGGTAGGCCAGGATATTGACTGAGAGTAGTCCTCATTGTACACCATTGTTTCATGTACTACTTACATTTGTTATTTATGATATGAACTTTTTAGTACTGTGTCGTGCTTACTTGTACTCCTCGTTACCTACTCAATGCATGCTCCAAACGAATAGTGAACTTCAATGATGGCAACCGCACGAAGATTCTCAGTAACATCAAAATATCACTTACTATCGTATGTATCAATCATTCTACAATCAATCGTTCCTAAAAAAATTTAAAATTTTTTACGCACCTAAAACATACAATGAATATAAACTTTTATTACAACCCCATCAGATTTTTTACTAGTTTAAAACTACAAAATTGACAAAATTTAAAACATTCATGAGAGACTGAGTGCAGTCGCCCCCCCGTTGGGCAACTGCATGAAAGTCTCCCAATGGGGGGTGACTAGCTGCAGTCGCTCGAGCGTAGGGCGACAGGGACTCTGTCGGCCCCTGGTTGGGCGATAGTCTCTAGTTGCCCCTCCCATTGGGCGACTGGAGCCTATTTTTGTAAAATAATTTCCCGCGGGTATATTTCTGTAATTTAGAATAAAAACGGATTATTCGTACAAAAAATTCATGATTTTAGATGCCCCGTTTCGCTCGCAGTTCTGGTTGATGATAACTAAAAGTGTGGCCCACGTATTTGCACAGCTAAATTTATTTTAAAATTTTTAGTATCAAACGGTTTTTTCTAATATCAAATGATATAATTTAGGTGTTTGATAATATATTTACATATCTCATATGTTATTTAAAATTTTAAGATATCATAAACATTATGTTGTGGTTACAGACCAAATAGAGAGAGATGTGTGGTAGTGGAGAGTTAGGTGAGTGATGGCTTAGGGTTTCCCCCATGGCCTGTATCATATATATATACACACATGGGGGGAGTGTTTTTACAGTTGTACCCTTACACATGCACATCCCCTTCAGGGGTATTTAAGTCATTACACACGTCCCATTTTTGGCCTTACAACCGTCTAACAGGCCTGCTGGGCTTAGGTGGGGGCCACCCCTACAACATGAGCCTCTCATGGTGAAGGGCTTCACAGGCCGAAGCCATGTTGCCGAGTCCTTTGGCCCCCTCCGTCCCTGCGGCCTGTGATCTTCCCACAACACTTTTGCGGAGCCTTATCGCATGGTACCGCGCGTGACGGATATAACTTCGTAGAGGTTGGCGAAGCCCTCCTTGTCCTACGGTACCGGGGGCGAGGTTGCCCTTCGGGCCTGGAGTCGGTGACGAAGCATCGAAGTCGAACTGCCCCCCGGGACTGAGGTCGAAATCGAAGCATCGGAGTCGAACTGCCCCCCGGACTGAGGTCGAAGTCGAAGCCGACGCCGAGACTGGATCCCAAGCCGCTATAGAGGTCGAAGGCGAGGTCGCAGTCGAGGGCGGAGTTGTAGTCGAGGGCAGAGGGGAGGCAGACTTCGCACCCCCAGCTTCGCCATGTGGCAGGTGGTTGTGACTCCGCAGTCCGGCTGTGTGCTTTTAATGGCGCCTGGGATCGCGCCGGCCCCTGGCTTGTCGAGGGTCAGTCTGCTGCGCCGTGCAGTCCGTTTCGCTTCGAGTGGGGGCACGCGGCGGGCCATGGTTGGAGCGGCGTGGGATGTCAACGGATGCGTGACCGCGGCTGCTCGCCCCTTTCCTGGGGAAGCGGGATGCGTGGCGGGTGTGTATTGGCGCGTCGTGCGCTGCCCGGCCCCTTTCCGCCGCCCACCATAATTGCTGGCGGTTGCGTGCCCTGACCGTGGGTAGCCGCACCGCTGTACTTCCGTCGGTTGGGCTTCTGCTTGTGAGTGAATTGAGGGGGCTTTTTAGGGCGCCATCGCGGGCTCGCGAACGTGCCCTTGGTCGCCCGCTTGTTGGCGCTATGCTTTCTTCTTCCCTGGTTTCTTGCGCCCCCCGCTCCTACTTCCGCTCCAGGTCCTTATGTAAATGGCAAGGTCCGACCCGTTCTCATAGACAGATGTGCTTGAGTTCATCCACATCCTCTGATTGCGCCGATGGGCGCTACCATCAGAGTATGTTGGTGTATTGAAGCAGATTTGTTTACGAAAACTGGTCTGTGCTTGCCTTAAGCCACTACCCCCGCTCCTGAATTACAGGTAATCCCGGGCGGATGGGTCTAGGCCGGCTTGGTTTGTGGGGTCGCTGTGCGGATCCCGGAACTGAGGAAGCCAGCTGCACTGCCCTGCATTCTTAGAAAAATTCTTATAGCAGGGTTAGCATCAATGGACCTGATCATAGGATGTCTGGTAGAAAGGACGCGCGATATCCTATTCTAGGAAAAACTTATCTTCAGCCCATGCGGAGCCCTACGATCCGCCGGTTGCCCTTTGCCGTTTCGCGCTGCTATTCTTCCTTGGAGCGGCCTTGTGTTGTTCCTCCGCGCTCGGTGACTGCCTTCCGGCGCTGGAGCCGGCGAGCACGAATCGAATAAGAGCCGGAGATACGGGCTGAAGTAAGCGTCGAGCCATGCGCAGCCCCGATGGCCGAGGTGGGCTTCGGCTCCGTCGTAGGGGGCCGTAGCGGTATGGCAAGGTATTGGCCTGCGAGTGCCCACCGCTGGCGAAGCCGGGGGTGTCTCCGCGGGAGCGGAGATCTTGGTGGTGCTGCCACTGCGGCTAGGCAGCCCGCGGCCTTGAGCTGTCGCTCCCCGGCGCGGCCCTAGGCCTAGGCAGAGTAAGTTGCCTTACTTCGGGCGAAGACCGGGCCAAAGGTCGGGGCTTCCTTGGTAAAGAACCGCGCAGGTCGAAGGGGCCTGCTGGTTTGGAGTCTCCGCAGGGCCAGAGTGTAGGTCGGGGTCCTTATGACGAAACGGAGACTTCGCCGTGAGTGCTGCTAAGGTTGGTTGGCCCTTGGCTTGCAATCGCTTCCCTTGAGAACTCCCGAAATCGCGCCGTCCCCTCGGGAGGCATGCCACATTACACTGGATGCCTCCCCTCGTGAGCGCGCAAGCACCACGGAACGCCTTTTCTGGGTCACCGTGGCTTCTGGCTTCTTCGCAGCGCCTAGCGAGGTGTCTCTTTGCGAAGGCGCGGCCGAAAGCGGAGCCGAGGCTCCGCTGTTGGGGCGGAGATTCCGTCTAGACTGCTGCAGTTGATCACCCTTGAGATCTGTGCCGACTCGCGTCGGTTACAGTGCCGGGTCGTACGGCCTGCATTTATGCCCTGCGGGGGTCAACGCACGGCGGGGCGCTACTGGGGCGTCGTGCTCGTGTCTGGCACGCGTGCCATCGCGATGCTTCAGCTCCCGCCATGGGGAGATGTGCGGGACGGGGCTCTGCGCGACTGCGGCCGTATCTGGCACATGTACCGTCGCGACGCTTCGGCTCCGTCCCTTGGGAGATGTTCGGTTCGTCGTGCGCCGGTTATACTTACCGACGGCGGGAGGCATGGGGCCTTTAAGTACCCTCGTGGTACCACCCCCGTGCTTCCTCTACGCGCTCCTTCCTCGCTCGCACCGCCTCCTATGCTCACCTTGCTGTTCTCGCCTTTGCGTTGCTTTCTTCCGGTGATCAACAATGGCGCCCGGCAACAAGCGCTCTCAGGCAGCTGGTGACCACGCCATTCGCCAGTGATCCTCACCGCTCAAGGTGAAGTACGCGCTCGAAGAGCACGACCCAACGGCGGCAGATAGGTGGTGGCTGGCGACTGAGAAGAAAGAGGGCGTGTACTCCGGCGACTAGGGTCACGCGCTCGTGACGGAGGAGACGATCCAGGCACTGCTGCGCGAGGGGAAGCTATCGGACTGCCAAGCAGTGCGGTTGCCCGCCGATGACGAGACGGAACCGCGGCCCGGGAAGTCGGAGGCGCTCGTCTTCGTCGCCTACTTTGACGCCGGACTCCGCATCCCGGCCGCGGCGATCGTGGGCGATGTGCTGCGGACCTTCAGGCTGGAGCTGGCGCAACTAACTGCGAACGCCGTGGCCCGCCTCGCCGTGTACAGCTGGGCCTTGCGCTCGGAAGCGTGCTGGCCCAGTGCTTCGATGTTCGCATACTGCACGAAGCGTGGTGACAGCCGAAGGAGCGGAAGGACGGGACGCTGTCGAACTTCGGCAGTGTCAACTTCATTCTGCGGTCATCCTACGGCAAGCTCTTCCCCACGAATTCGACTCGCGGGAAGTGGGAATTCAGCTGGACAAGGCGGTGGTTCTACCACCGCGTGGCGAGCGGAAGCGACCTCGAATGTACGGGCCGCCCGATCGCCTTCAAGACCACGCCCGGCCCAACGCTCAACCCCGAGGATAGGCGGAGTGCGCGAAGACTCGTGGGGGTTACCGCCCGATTTAACATGCGCGACCTCGCTGAGGAGTATACGACGTACGGCGTGGCGCCGCTTGCCCATGAGTGGCGCCTTGCCACCGGGAAGCTTCGGGACGACAACGTTTGCCCGTCCGTCTGCTCACTGCCGACGCCCCCCGATCCACGTAAGCCTCGACCGTGCCCCCTGTCTTGTCCATGCGTACTGCATTGCTTGACCATGCCCCATGTCTTGGGCAGGAATTCGCCTAGAGGACGCGGAGTGGGCGGCGCATGCGTTCCTTGGGCCATATACCAGCAGGGAGCACGATCAACGCACGGCCGCGACTGTGGAGGCGGGGCTGGGGCGGATAAACCGCACATGTGAGGCCTTGGGCCTTGCCGTGCCGGAGCGCACCCGACCGGCCCCGCAACACCAAGACGACGACACCGCGAGGACGAAGACGCCGCCCCGCAAGAGGACCCGGGTCGCTGCCAACGTGCCCGGTGTGACGGCTACCGTTGCCCCTGCTGACGCGGCGGGCGCGGAATCGGATTCGGCGAAGTACACCGATTCAGACTTGGAGGGTGCAGGAGCCGGGGGCGAAGAGTCCGCGGGCGGTGGCTTGGATGGAGAGTGCACCACGGGCCGCCAGGAGGAGGTGGTCTCGACGCCCGCGACGGTCGCCGGCACAGAGCCAGGGTTAGCTGGCGGCGCCCTCGAGGTGTTCTCGACGGTCGCGACGGTCTCCGGCACACAGCCAGGGATGGCCGGCGGTGCCCTCCACGCGGAGCCCTTGCCTGCGACCGCGATGATGCCAGGGCTGCCCTCCGCGGGTGTAGGTGGGGCTGGGTCCTCACCGACGGCGGGGGCCTAAACCGGGGGAGTTTTCACGGAAGTGACGACGGTGGAGTATCCGCTCACCGGTGCTGCGGCCGCGGGGGCCCCGTCTGCCAGGGTTGCTGCCACGAAGGCTTCTTCTGCCGCGGCTATCGAAGTGGGGCCGTCACCGCCCCCCCGGCGAAGCGGCCATGCCTGCAGTCCGAGCTTCATCGGACGTCGAGGGGATTCGCCGTGGCGACCGGCATTGGGAGCTTGTGGGACTCCGAGTCGGACACCGAAGCCCCTCTGCCCCGCGCTCCCCCGGCCCCTCAGAGCCCGGCAACCGTGGCGCAGGAGCGGTTGACGCTAGCTCCACCTCCGTAGGTCTCTCAGCCCCTCGAGGCGGCGCCAACCGTGGGGGCCAGCGCAACCATTACCCCGTCTGGGGTTAGGGAGGCGTGCCCCTGAAGTCCCACATCTGCCACTGAGGGTAAGCTGGACTGGCGTACCTTGGTGTGTACTTTGCCATGTCCTGGCTCTGACTGGTTCCTTGTCTTGCAGCAGCGCTTATCCCGGAGGAAGAGCCATCCCCGGAACTTGGGGGCCGCAATGCTGGTGACGCGGACGCCGCGCGGCCGAACCCGGCAGACTTCGTCCCTCCCTCAGAGACGCTGAGAGCCTGGCGGAGGCTTGCAGACGACGCGGCCGCCAGTATTGGCCAACAGGCGCTGCGGACCTACGGGGCGGGGCGTCTCGGGGATGCTTTAGAGGTGTCGGGAGTAAGGGTAAGTACCTGTCGATATGACCACGCGTGGCCGTGTCGACCCCGCTAACCCCTTTGCTTTTCAGACACTCGCGCTGGCGCAGGCCTTGCAAGCGGCTTACGCCCGCGAGCAAGGGGCGCTGCAGGGCCGGCTGCAAGCAGCCGAGGGGAGCTACGCGATGCCGCAGGGGCGCGCTCTACCCAAGATGCCCGCATCTGCCAGTTGGAAGCGGAGTGCGCAGAAATGAAGGCGCACACCAAAGAACTTGCCGCGACGGCACGGGAGTCGGCCGCGGAGGCGGCGCGGCAGGAGGTTGCGACGGAGCAGGATAGCCTTCTGCAACAAGTCGCTGCGCTAGAGAAGGAAAACGGCGAGTTTGCCTTGACCCTAGCGGAGCGAGATCGGGCTCTGGACGAAGCTTCCATGATTGCATGGGATGCCATGCAGGCCTTCAAAAGCCACCTCCAGGGGCTTATTGCCGAAGTGCCAGACCACTCCTTCGGGCCGGAGGAGCTGTCCCGCACGCTCTGATGGATCGGAGACGCCGCCAACACTGCGCGCGGTGCCGCGAAGACCTTCGGCAACCACTGCTCGTACGTGACCTCGTGCCTGCTGTGTGCGCTCCTGCAGCACCGCAGCTGCGAGCACGTCGCCGGGCTAGTGGACCCTCAACTGGAGATGTCGGGCGGGACCGGGGTAATGTTCGGTGCCGTACGCGCCGCACGCCGCGCTGTCAAGTACTTCCATGAACGGATCTGGGACTACGTCGGGGATGCTGCTGCGAGGGTCGAGCTTCGGAACTCCCTGTACGGTGAGGGGAACCTCGGCCGATTCCTGGACGAGGTCCCGTGGCGCACCGAGGATGTCGCTGAGGCCCCGGCGGGCGCTGGGAACCCACAGGTGTGATGCCGAGGTGGTCGTGTCTTGGCGTGCGTTGTAGCCTGACTTCTTTTGAATAACAAAGTGTGGGTTTGCTTTTCTGATTTTCTGACTATTTCGCCCGTGTCCCGAGCAGCTACCCCACTGGGGCCGGCTACTTGCTTCCGACCTTGTGACCCGGCGGCGCCTTCGATGCTGGCGAAGGGCCGAGGAGTCACTGAACTTCTGGGCGGGCCGGACTTCTTCGAGCGAGGTCCCGGCATTAGAGCACGTTAAGGACGAGCCTGCCGAGTAGCGGCCTCGAGCGTTGGAGATGTTGACGAACCTTTGCAGGCCGCCTTGCAAAACGTTTTCTGATATATATATAAGATTTGTTGTAGTTGAGGCTAGCGGGGTATGTCTCCGCCCTTCTGGGTTCGCTCGCACACCATAACTAGCGCCTGGCGAGGGTAGGGTAGTCAAGCAAGACGCGCGCGAGCGCTCCCTCCCTTGTTCTTCTAAGCAGTGGCGACGAGGCCGGTGCCTAGCCGAGGTAGATGCGTGAACGCTTCATCCTCTCATAGCCGAAGTAGACGCACGATCGCTCGTCTAGCCGACGCAGACGCACGAACGCTCGCTTAATCGAAGTAGACACGCGAGCGCTTCGTCCCCCACGCTTCAGAGTGATGGCCGCGGAGCTGGCATCTAGTCGAAGTAGTCGCACGAGCGCTCCGTCCCCTGCCCTTCGAAGTGATGATAGCGGAGCTAGCGCCTAGCCAGAGTAGGCGCGCGAGTGCTCCGTCCCCTACCCCTCGAAGTGGTGGCAGTGGAGCTGGCGCCTAATCAAAGTGGACGCGCGAGCGCTCTGTCCCCTACCCTTCGAAGTGGTGGCAGCGGAGCTGACGCCTAGCCGAAGTAGACGCGCGAGCGCTCCGTCCCCTATCCTTCGAAGTGGTGGTAGCGGAGCTGGCGCCTAGCCGAAGTAGACGCGCGAGCGCTCCGTCCCCTATCTGTCAAAGTGGTGGTCAGCGGAGCTGGCGCCTAGTCGAAGTAGACGCGCAAGCGCTCCGTCCCCTACCCTTCGAAGTGGTGTCAGCGGAGCTGGCGCCTAACCGAAGTAGACGCGCGAGCGCTCCATCCCCTATCCTTCGAAGTGGTGGTAGCGGAGCTGGTGCCTAGCCGAAGTAGACGCGCGAGCGCTCCGTCCCCTATCCTTCGAAGTGGTGGTAGCGGCGCTGGCGCCTAGCCGAAGTAGACGCGCGAGTGCTCCGTCCCCTATCCTTCGAAGAAGTGGCGATATCTGTACGCCCCCTGCAAGCTCCACGGACATAGCCTCTGGTGCATCTCGTCCTCCGCGCGCACTCACGCGAGGGCCAGCCTCTGACGCGTTACCTTGGTACCTTGCGGAACGCGCGTGGGATCGGGCTTCCGTGGTGCGCCTCGCTTACCCCTCGCAGGGTGCTCGCAGAGGCAAACCGCGGCTCTACGCTTGATCAAAGCCCCCGGACTGCATAGGGTCAACACCCACATCACGTTTATACTCAGGAGAGTGCGCGGGGTCGACATCCACGTCTTATTTATACTCCGGAGAGTACGCGTAGGGATAACATCCATGGCGTGCGCGGGATTCGCGTCTTGTCTATACTCCGTAGAGTGCGCAGGGACAACATCCACATCTTTATTTATACTCAAGGGAGTGTGTGGGGTCGACATCCACGTCTTATTTATACTCCGGAGAGTACACGTAGGGATAACATCTGTGGCGTGCACGGTATTCGCGTCTTGTTTATACTCCGTAGAGTACGCAGGGACA
This sequence comes from Dendrocalamus latiflorus, assembly GCA_017311315.1. Classification (NCBI taxonomy): domain Eukaryota; kingdom Viridiplantae; phylum Streptophyta; class Magnoliopsida; order Poales; family Poaceae; genus Dendrocalamus; species Dendrocalamus latiflorus. The sequence goes on from CM029663.1 coordinate 33,207,870, forward strand.
ACATTCGCGTCTTTACTTATACTCCGAAGAGTGTGTGGGGTCGACATCCACGTCTTATTTATACTCCGGAGAATACGCGCAGGGATAACATCCGTGGCGTGCGCGGTATTCGCGTCTTGTTTATACTCTGTAGAGTGTGCAGGGACAACATCCGCGTCTTTACTTATACTCCGGAGAGTGCGTGGGGTCGACATCCACGTCTTATTTATACTCCAGAGAGTACGCGCAGGGATAACATCAGTGGCGTACGCGGTGTTCGCGTCTTGTTTATACTCCGTAGAGTGCGCAGGGACAACATCCGCGTCTTTGTTTATACTCCGGAGAGTGCGTGCCGAGGCGTCCCCCACACGTCTTTGTTTAGACTCATGCCCGCTTCTTTGGTGCAGAGTGCGCGTGCGAACGCGTGTCTTTGGTTTATACTCATGCCCGCTTCTTTGGCAGAGAGTGCGCGCGCGAATGCGTGTCTTTGGTTTATACTCATACCCGCTTGTTTGGCAGAGAGTGTGCGCACGAACACGTGTCTTTGATTTATACTCATACCCGCTTCTTTGGCGGAGAGTGCGCGTGCGAACGGGTGTCTTTGCTTTATACTCATACCCGCTTCTTTGGCAGAGAGTGCGCGCGCGAACGCGTGTCTTTGGTTTATACTCATACCCGCTTCATTGGCGGAGAGTGCGTGCGCGAACGCGTGTCTTTGATTTATACTCATACCCGCTTCATTGGCGGAGAGTGCGCGCGCGAACGCGTGTCTTTGATTTATACTCATACCTGCTTCTTTGGCAAAGAGTGCGCGCGCGAATGCGTGTCTTTGATTTATACTCCGGGAGTACGCGCGTAGGCGGGGCCTCTGCGCGTTCTCGCCGCGCATTGTTGCAAAACGGGGGGGGGGGGGCAAACGGTAAACTTTATTAAATTCCCATTTGCGCGGGTAAGCGATTACAAAAAGGGGCGGAGGCACTAACCGCTCGTTACCATCATGGCCGGAGCCTCTAGTGGCAGGACTACGCGCGGGGCTCGCCGAGTTGTTGTCGCGGGTCTTCACGCTGCGGTGCCCACCCTAGGCGCTCTGTTAGGCTTCGCGGGGCGGGCCTCTGGCGCCGAGCTCGATACGTCGGGCCATATCTTGGTCGCCGCGGATGGTGATCATGGCTTGCGGCCCAGTGAGCTTTATGCATAGGAAGCCGTGATGCAGCACCGCTCCGAAGGAGTTGAGGATTGGGCGCCCCAGTATGGCATTGTAGGGGTACAGAATATCAACGATGTTGAAGGTGGCGTCCTCGGTCCTTACGTTGTCGTCTTGGCCGAAGGAGACCTGAAGGCATATCTAGCCCAGCGCCCCCAGGGGCTGCCCTCCGAAGCCCTGCAGCGGAATTCCCGAAGGGCCCAGACGGCTTCGGGGGATCCCCATCTGGTCGAAGGCCACCACGAACAGGATGTTCGCGGAGCTGCCGCCGTCGACCAAGACGCGCCCGACGTCGCACCCTGCGATAGCAACCCGGACGACTAGGGGGTCCTGGTGAGGGAATTCCACGCCCTAAGCATCGGCGGGGGTGAACATGACCTCGTGCTGCGCCCAGTCTGGTGGTGCTTGAGCTGGGTAAGCCGCTACATGGTGTAGCCTCCGTGCGTAGGCCTTCCGCTGCCAAGCTGAAGCAAACTCCAGCGAAGAGCCTCTGGAGATAACGTTGATAACCCTGCGCTGGGCTGCCTCCGGGGCCTGCAGCTGCAGGAGGCCTTGGCGAGGTTGCTACACATGAGCCTGAATTCGCAAGGGCCCTCCTGGGGCTGCGCCCCCTGTTCCGGGATCCGCGCGAGGGCTTCGTAAGGGTGCTGGACATGGGCCACGACGGGTGGGCGCGCCTCAGGGTTCCTATCCCTAGTGACGCTTTATCGGAGCGCTGCGATGGAGACGCAAGCGCGCGTGTCGTGGGTGCCGCGGCCGTGGACCTCGCACCACTGCCCGTAGTGGTGGTCGTCGTAGTGTCCACGACCTCTATCGTCGTGACCTCGGCCACGGCCGCGCCCTCGGCCCCGGCGTCCTCTACCGCCACGACCAGCGGGGGCGTTTTCTTCGGAGCCACCTAAAAGCATCTAGGCCACTAAAAATGATTTTGGTAATTAATGAAATCATATGAATATGGGACTAACGTGTCTTATGAGCTTGTGAAGGGTTAGTCCACATATGAGTGATAAGATGCAAGCCAAAGAACTCTTATGAAGATCCAAATTTTGGCTTAAGGCAAAGGTATGCTTAGTGCAGGATCTATTTTATTTCTACCGGTCTTGGAGAATGGTGGAAGACCGGATTATAGGATAGATGATCGTACCATCAAGGGGGATCTTGGCTAGTAACTTGAAACCATACTTCTAGTGCCATTTGGATCATCTTTTGAATCCTGCATTCATAAGAATGCAATTTAAAAGTTAAGTTTGTGCTCTGTCTGGACGAGCGGTAGTACCGCGCCCAAATGCGGTAGTACCGCAGAGCGGTAGCTCCGCTTCCGGAGCGGAACCTTTTTTCCAGAGAGCACCCCTCGAACTCGGTTGAATCTTCGCGGAACGGAAGTACCGGCCGTTTCAACGTCGGTACTACCGCTGAGAGCGGTAGTACCGCATACTCAAGCGGTACTACCGGATTCCGGAAGAACTGGAGGTTCGAGCGGTATGTTTTTTCCAGAGAGCATCTCCGGTTGGTCTCGGATTTTAACCAGACTGGAAGTACCGGCTTTTTCAACATCGGTACTACCGCAGGAAGCGGTAGTACTGCTCCCAGAGCGGTACTTCCGGAGTCCGGTTGATCCGGAGCCCAAGCGGAATGTAATTTCCAGAGAGCGGCATTTCTGAGGACCCTTCAGAGTTTGGCCAGAGCGGTAGTACCGCGCCGACTTTGCGGAACTACCGGAGAGCGGTAGTACCGCAAATATCAACGGCGGTAGTACCGCGCCGCCAAATCCAACGGTCACTGCTCACGTCTGACAGAGCCGTTCTGACGCAAAGATTTGGGAGCGGTAGTACCGGCCCCAGAAGGGCGGTAGTACCGCTCATCCTGATTTTTGTGGGAAATTGAGCCAAACGGCTAGTTTGGTTGGTGGAGGCCATAAATACCCCCACCACTGCACAAGGGAAATAGTTAGAGACTCATTGCACATTTCCTAAGCCCTAGAGCATTCATTTCACCTCAATTCTTCCTTTGCACATCAAAGTGAGGTGGTTGAGCATTTAGTGCTAGATTTCAATTGCAAATCCATTTGGCACTAGGTTGCATTCAAGAGAACATCGGGATCTATTACTCTTAGTGCTTGCCGGCACTTGGACGATCCGGTAGAAGTTGGTTTGGTGATCTTCTCAAGAAGATTGTGAGAAGACCCGGCAATTGTGAAGGTTGGAGCTCGCCTACCCGGAGTGGGGAAGAGCTACATTAGTGATCGAGGTGCTTGGCTCAATTCGTGGAGCTGGTCCGATTCGTCCGAGCTTACCTCAATGTGGACTAGGGGAAACCGGCAAGTTTCCGATTACCACGGTAAAACATCGGTTGTGTCTCTTGTCTCTTTAGCTCTTGTTTATTTGCTTCATTGTGATTATTTGATTGTTCAGAGCTAAGTTGGCTAAGTTGTTAACTAGAATTGCATAGGATTAATTGCTTTACATCTTTGTCATTTAAATTGTAAAGAATTAATCAAGTGAACAAGAAAAATTTAAAAACCTCCTATTCACCCCCCTCTAGTCGGTATCCTTGATCCTACAAGTGGTATCAGAGCTTGGTCTCTCATTTATAGACTTAACAGTCTAGAGAGAAAAGGATGGCTAGTGAGGGGATTTCGGTAGGAAAGGCACCTTTATTTGATGGCTCAAATTATGCTTATTGGAATATTAGAATGTCATTTTATTTAAAGGCCATGAGTCCTAACATTTGGAAAATCGTAAATGATGGTTATGTCATGCCTCTTGATCCCGATAACCCAACGGAGCAAGATGGGCGTAACACTCATTTAGATGCCCAAGCCATGAATGCTCTCTTTGGAGCCTTAAACGCGGATGAATTCAATAGAGTGAGAAATCTTGAGACGGCTCACGCTATTTGGAATACCCTTTCGGAAATACACGAAGGGACATCCACGGTTAAGGAGGCAAAATTGCATATGCTTAGGATTAAATATGAGACATTCATAATGTTGCCCCATGAGGACATCAATGAGATGTACACATGGCTCAACAACATTGTGAATGAGCTCAAAGGCCTTGGAACTAACCTCTCGGATCTTGATATTGTGAGAAAGATGCTTAGGGCTCTACCGGAGAAGTATGAGATGTTGGTGACACTCTTCCTCAACTCACCGGAGTTGGCAAGGATGACGCCAACACAACTCTTGGGTAATCTAATTACCAATGAGTTGTACAAGAAGGACAAGGAGGAACTCTTGGAGCAATCTACCTCCAAAGGAAAGAAGATCACCGCCTTCAAGGCAAAGGCGGTGGCAAGTGAGGAGTCCGAAGATGAAGAAGAAGATTCGGAAGAAGAGCTTGCCCTTCTTGTGAGAAGAATGAACAAGTTCATGAGAAGACGCTCAAACCGAGGAGGAAATTATGACAAAGGCAAGAAGTGGCAATCCTCCTCCAACAAGAAGTATAGCAACATCCGTTGCTATGAATGTGATGAAAAGGGGCACATCGCATCACAATGCCCCACAAAGAAGGATGACAAGGAGAAGTCATCCAAGAAGAAGAGCTATCAAGGTAAGAAGAAGCTTTTCAAGAAGCTTCACAAAGATGGCAAGAACGAAGCCCACATTGGTGAATGGGATTCCGACGAGGAGTACTCCAACTCCGACTCAAGCGAGGATGAGTCTCCCAAGAAAAAGGGACTTGTCGGCATCGCCATCAAGGAAGCTCCATCACTATTCTCCACTCCCACATGTCTTATGGCAAAAGGGGAGAAGGTAAAAACTCAAGATAACGATGAGCCTTCTTATGATGATTTGATGGACATGTTAGTAGAATTAAATGAATTTCTTGGAAAAGAGAAGTCAAAATTTAAGGTTTTGAAGAGAGAGCATTTATCTCTTCAAAAATCCTATGAGGAGCTAAAGGATGCTCACGACTTGCCTTTCCAAGAAAATCAAAGGAAGTCTAGTACTAGCATTGGTATACCTTGCAATATTTTGAATGAGATGCCTAGTATAGAAAAATCAACATCTAGCATGTCAACCTCTTGTGATGATTTACTTTCCATGCCATGCTCATCTAATGTTGATTCATATAATACTATATCTCATGTTCATGATGATATGCTAGTAAGTGAAAACAAAAATTTAAAAGAACAAGTGATAAAATTGAACAAAAGCTTAGAGAGAGCTTACAAGGGAAGAGATACTCTTGATAAGTTGCTTAGCGGGTAAAGATGTTCCTTCAACAAGGAAGGACTTGGGTACATTCCCAAGAAAGGTAAGAAGCCAACATACAAACCTCCAAGGTTTGTAAAAGAGAATGGTAAGTATTGCAATAAATGCCGGAATGTAGGACATATGGCAAATGAATGTTCTAAAGATAACATGTATTCTATTGGATTATATGATTCTTGCTACATGCTTAAAAGGTCTAAGAATGGAAATGTAATTGCTCATTTTATTGGCACCTCGATTTTGGGTGCTAAAAAGAAATCCATTTGGGTGCCCAAAACCTTGGTTACTAACCTCCAAGGACCCAAACAAATTTGGGTACCTAAAAGGGCTTAAATTTCTTTTGTAGGTAAATTACAAAACCGGTGGAAGGCATTGGGTGTTGGATAGTGGATGTACTCAACACATGACCGGAGACCGGAAAATGTTTACAACCTTTGAGAATGGAAGCAATGAAAGAATCACCTTTGGAGACAATAGCAAAGGGAAGGTACTTGGTTTGGGTAAAATTGCTATATCCAATGACCTTTCTATTTCTAATGTATCCTTAGTTGAAACCTTAAATTTTAATTTGCTATCCGTTGCTCAACTATGTGATTTAGGATTAATATGTTCATTCTCTAAAGAAAATGTTATCATCTCAAAAGAAAATAATAATGAACTTGCTTTCAAAGGTTTTAGATTTGGAAATCTTTATTTAGTAGATTTCACTTCAAATGATGCATGCTTAAAAACTTGTTTAATTGCAAAAACTTCTTTGGGTTGGTTATGGCATAGGAGACTAGGTCATGTGGGCATGGTGCAACTTAAAAAGCTTTTCAAACATGATCTAGTGATTGGCTTGAAAGATGTGAAGTTTGAGAAAAATCGACTTTGTAGTGCTTGTCAAGCCGGAAAGCAAGTCACTAGTTCTCACCCTTCCAAAAGTATCATGTCAACCTCTAGGCCATTGGAGCTCTTACATATGGATTTGTTTGGGCCAACAACGTATAAGAGCATCGGGGGAAATAGCTATTGTTTAGTCATTGTGGATGATCACTCTAGATATACATGTGTCTTCTTCCTAAATGACAAAAGTGAAACCTCCGAAATTTTCAAAAGTTTTTCAAAAAGGGCCCAAAATGAATTTGATTTTAAAATAAAGAAAATTAGGAGTGATTATGGTTCCGAGTTCAAAAACACAAAAGTTGAAGATTTTTGTGATGAACTTGGAATAAAGCACGAACTTTCCACAACCTACACTCCGGAGCAAAATGGAGTTGTAGAGAGGAAAAATCGCACATTAATTGAAATGGCTAGGACAATGCTTGATGAATATAATACTTCCGACAAGTTTTGGGCGGAAGCTATTAACACCGCTTGTCATGCCATAAATCGCCTTTATTTGCATCGACTTTTGAAGAAGACTTCCTATGAGCTTCTTGTGGGAAGAAAACCGAACATTTCTTACTTTAGAGTATTTGGTTGCAAATGCTATATTTTAAGAAAGGGTGTTCGGCTCTCTAAATTTCAAAGTCGGTGTGATGAAGGTTTCCTATTAGGCTATTCTTCTAATAGCAAAGCATATAGAGTGTTTAATAAAAATTCGGGTTTAGTTGTAGAATCATGTGATGTACAATTTGATGAAACTAATGGCTCTCAAGAAGAGCAAGAAAACTTGGATGATGTAGGTGATGAAGGCTTGCGCAAAGCTATGGAAAACATACAAATTGGAGACATTAAGCCAAAGGAAGATCTGTCTTCACCAAGCTCATCAAGACAAGTAGAGCCACCCACGTTGTCTACTCCAAGCGATATTCAAGTTGTTGGAGATGAACAAAAGGATCAACAACAAAACAACATCAAGATTCACAATGCAATAACCAAGGATCATCCAATAGATCAAATATTGGGTGACGTAAGTAAGGGTGTTCAAACTCGCTCTAGAGTAGCTTCATTTTGTGAACATTACTTGTTTGTTTCTTCTCTTGAGCCTAAACTTGTAGATGAGGCATTAGATGATCCGGACTGGGTAAATGCAATGCACGAAGAATTGAACAATTTCGCGCAAAATGAAGTATGGACCTTGGTGTAAAGACCCGAAGAGCATAATGTGATTGGCACTAAATGGGTCTTTCGAAACAAACAAGATGAGAACGGCATTGTGGTAAGAAACAAAGCAAGGTGAGTAGCTCAAGGTTATACTCAAGTCGAAGGGTTAGATTATGATGAGACATTTGCACCCGTTGCTAGACTTGAGTCAATTAGAATATTGCTTGCCTTTGCATCTAGCTTTGATATTAAATTATTTCAAATGGATGTTAAAAGTGCATTCTTAAATGGAACAATCTCCGAACTTGTATTTGTTGAACAACCTCCGGGGTTTGAAGATTCTAAATACCGTAATCATGTTTATAAACTTTCGAAGGCATTGTATGGGTTAAAACAAGCTCCTAGAGCTTGGTATGAATGCCTTAGAAATTTCCTTGTTTCAAAGGGTTTTAAAATTGGTAAAATAGATACAACCTTATTCACAAAAATCATTGGTGATGATTTCTTTGTATGCCAAATTTATGTTGATGACATTATATTTGGTTCTACTAACCAAGATTTTTGCGAAGAATTTGGTGATATGATGTCTAGGGAGTTTGAGATGTCCATGATAGGAGAATTAAGCTATTTTCTTGGACTCCAAATCAAGCAACACAAGGATGGGACATTCATAAGCCAAACAAAGTACACTAAAGATCTTTTCAAGAAGTTTGGCATGGAAGATGCAAAACCCATCAAGACACCAATGGCAACCAACGGGCATCTAGACCTCGACGAAGGAGGTAAGTCGGTAGATTTAAAGCTTTATAGATCCATGATTGGTAGTTTACTCTATCTTACCGCATCTAGGCCCGATATCATGTTTAGTGTATGCATGTGTGCTCGCTTTCAAGCTTCACCAAAAGAATGTCATTTAAAAGCCGTAAAAGGAATCTTGAGGTATTTGAAACTCTCCCAAAATATAGGGCTTTGGTATCCCAAAGGTGCTAAATTCGATCTAATTGGATATTCGGATTCCGATTATGCGGGTTGCAAAGTGGATAGAAAAAGCACTTCGGGAAGTTGTCAATTTCTAGGTAGATCCTTAGTGTCTTGGTCTTCAAAGAAACAAAACTCCATAGCACTCTCAACCGCCGAAGCCGAATATGTTTCCGCCGGGAGTTGTTGTGCTCAATTATTATGGATGAGGCAAACATTGTTGGATTATGGAATAAATTTTGATAAAGTGCCTCTATTATGTGATAATGAGAGCGCCGTTAAAATTTCCAACAACCCGGTCCAACACTCAAGAACCAAGCATATAGATGTTCGCCACCATTTCTTGAGGGATCATGTTAGCAAAGGAGATATTTGCATTAGCCACATCCGGACCGAAGATCAATTAGCGGATATCTTCACCAAGCCATTGGATGAAAACCGCTTTTGCAAACTTAGGAGTGAATTGAATGTCTTGGATTACTCAAATGTTGCATAAAGTTATGGCAAATTTAAATGCATGCTCATTTGAGGAAGCTTGAGAGGTTGTTTGAAATTGTGCTTTCATGCAAAGGGTTTTGATTTATAAAAGGATAAATATAAAATTATTTTAAATATATATTTTGCTCTATTTAATGCATAATGATCCTTAATGACTTTAGTTGAATGCAAAAACTAGGGATCATTTGCATCTATTCTCTTAAAAGTCCATTTCAGCAAAGTTCCAGAAAAATCGGAACTACCGCTGTCTTTTGTGGTACTTCCGGGAAGCGGTACTACCGCTATAAGCGGTACTACCGGCCGCATTCGCGGTACTACCGGATCTGCATTTCAGGGGGAGCAACGGCCCGTGCCCGAGGGCTCTCCTCTGTTGACCCCCACTCCTCTCCGGCACTTCCTCTCCACTTCCGCCCGAGCCCGTACTCTCTTCTCTCTCTCTCCCACAAAAGAACCTCCAAAACCGCTCCTCCGATCTTCAAATCTAACAACATTTTCTTTGACTCGTTGCATCAAGTCAACTCCCAGGGTTCAACTCCTCCGATCCATAAGGTATTTCGAATCAAAAATATCTTTTTGATCTTCTTCTGAACCCTAGGTCCTGTTTAGGTTTGAATTTGAAATAAAGTCGATTTTGCTGTTTAAATCTAGGAAAATTTAGTATAATTGGTGCTTGAGGGTGTATATGAACACATTCCATGGATTCGATCCAACAAAACACCAAAAATCTGCTCACATTTCCAAAACCCTAGAATCTTTCATGAAGCGGAACTACCGCCCAACTGGCGCGGTACTACCGCTGCACGGTACTACCGGCCCAGAACGGCGGTACTACCGTTTTTCCTGACAGTGCAGCAAAATTCACTTCATTCTTTTTCAACATAACTTGGCCTATTCTATGTCCTTCCTCCTAACTATTTCTTCTTGTTTCTAGATGCCTAGAACAAGAGCCGCCAGCAGAAAGTCCTATGCATCGGGGGAATCTTCGGGCCTTCCCGCACTTACATCCCCCGAGGTGACTCAAAAGGGAGCCCAAGATAAAGGGAAGACACCTGCCCCCGACCATGAGTCTGACTCTGGATCTGACACGGCATCTGATCCTCCTCTGCCTGCAAGCTCTCCCATGGAATCCTCTGAAGAAGATCTAGCTGGAAGGGAGAGTCTTGAGATTGATCTCAAGAAGATCTCATCTGATGAGTATGCTCGCCTCCGTCGCACCAACCAGTATGAGTTCCCATCAAACTCAATCAATCCAAAGTTCCATACCAAGTTCCAAGAGAAGATATTTGATGAGATGTATGGACCAGATCGCCAGTTTGCGGATCATAAGTATATTAACTGGGATCATATTGACGGTATTGACAAGTATGATGGGACTTTTAGGCTATTCCAGAGAGTCGGCCTTCGCCAGCTTGTGGCACTAGGACGTGACTACAATGAGGAGTTCATACGACAGTTTTATGCTATTGTGCACGTCACTCCCGATCTTCAGCATATGACTTGGATGACAGTGTGCACCAGATATGAGGCCACCAAGCATGAGTTTGAGATCGTCTTAGGAGCGGAGTTAAGTGCCCATGAGAAGGTGTATGACAAACCCGCTCTCAATCTTGATGCCATATATCCCTACTACAACACTGCAGAAAAATTCATACTTGGCAAGAATGTTGGACTTCAACCCATTCCCAGCTTGATAAATCGCATCATCAATCATACCATTCTTCCAAAAGGTGGTAACTATGATGTCATTCGAGGACATGTCTGGAATATCATAGACTACATTATGAAGGGGGAAAAGTTTGATGTAGTTGATGTGATCATAAGGGAGATAGTCTCCTCCAAAAATGATCGCAACAAGCGCATCAATTATGCGCCCTACATCATGGCCTTGATCGACTCCAAGTTTATCTTTCGAGGAGTACGGGGTGGAGTGCATAAGTCATACAAGCCAAGACCGGAGCCTCCCATTCCCACTGGTCTTCGCGCTAGCCAGTCGACAGCTCCAGGAGCAGGCTCATCCGCAGGAGCAGCAGCAGCAGCAGCTCAGTCTCAGGAGCCTGGCCAGCCCACTCTTCATTAGATTTACTCTTCCATGCTTGAGGGCTTCTCTACTCTCAACTCCCGGATGGATAGGGTGGATGAGCGTCTGGACTGAATTGACAGCAGGTTGACCTCGCTGGATGGTCGTGTTGCAGATCTGGAGCATCCTCCATCACCTCGTCACTACGCTCGTCGCAAGCGCGCCGCTCGAGATTGATCTCTTTTTGGTACTTGATGCCAAAGGGGGAGAAGTTGGAAGTTGGTAGTCAGGGTAGTCGTGGTAGTAGTAGTGCTTTTAGTCGTGGTAGTAGTAGTGCTTTTGGACCTTTGGGCTTATATCTACTATCTACTATCTTTTAAGATTATAATGAACTTATGGTTGGATGTAATGAACTTCTTCATTTGAACTTGTGGTTGTAATGAATCTTTATGATCATAAGTGTTCATGTTATATCTGTTGCTTAATTGTCTATTCTCTCATTTAACTTCATAACTTTGTCTTGTGCATCTTATATAAAACTCTGTAATTTTTATCCATGCACATGTTTAGGGGGAGTTTTCTACTCCCTTAGACTTTAAAATGAAAATAGTTCCTTATTACCTAAACAAATTTCATTGCACAAGAACTATTCTCTCATTTAAAAGTCCACATAGAATATATAATTTGTTGTCAAACAATTTGATATATTCAACCTTTTTATCTCTCAAAATTTGGATTGTCATCAATTACCAAAAAGGGGGAGATTGAAAGCATCTAGGCCCCTAAAAATGATTTTGGTAATTAATGAAATCATATGAATATGGGACTAACGTGTCTTATGAGCTTGTGAAGGGTTAGTCCACATATGAGTGATAAGATGCAAGCCAAAGAACTCTTATGAAGATCCAAATTTTGGCTCAAGGCAAAGGTATGCTTAGTGCAGGATCTATTTTATTTCTACCGGTCTTGGAGAATGGTGGAAGACCGGATTATAGGATAGATGATCGTACCATCAAGGGGGATCTTGGCTAGTAACTTGAAACCATACTTCTAGTGCCATTTGGATCATCTTTTGAATCTTGCATTCATAAGAATGCAATTTTAAAGTTAAGTTTGTGCTCTGTCTGGACGAGCGGTAGTACCGCGTATTTCAACATCGGTACTACCGGCGAGCGGTAGTACCGCGCCCAAATGCGGTAGTACCGTAGAGCGGTAGCTCCGCTTCCGGAGCGGAACCTTTTTTCCAGAGAGCACCCCTCGAACTCGGTTGAATCTTCGCGGAACGGAAGTACCGGCCGTTTCAACTTCGGTACTACCGCTGAGAGCGGTAGTACCGCATACTCAAGCGGTACTACCGGATTCCGGAAGAACCGGAGGTTCGAACGGTATGTTTTTTCCAGAGAGCATCTCCGGTTGGTCTCGGATTTTAACCAGACCGGAAGTACCGGCTTTTTCAACATCGGTACTACCGCAGGAAGCGGTAGTACCGCTCCCAGAGCGGTACTTCCGGAGTCCGGTTGATCCGGAGCCCAAGCGGAATGTAATTTCCAGAGAGCGGCATTTCTGAGGACCCTTCGGAGTTTGGCCAGAGCGGTAGTACCGCGCCGAATTTGCGGAACTACCGGAGAGCGGTAGTACCGCAAATATCAACGGCGGTAGTACCGCGCCGCCAAATCCAACGGTCACTGCTCACGTCTGACAGAGCCGTTCTGACGCAAAGATTTGGGAGCGGTAGTACCGCTCATCCTGAGCCAAACGGCTTGTTTGGTTGGTGGAGGCCATAAATACCCCCACCACTGCACAAGGGAAATAGTTAGAGACTCATTGCACATTTCCTAAGCCCTAGAGCATTCATTTCACCTCAATTCTTCCTTTGCACATCAAAGTGAGGTGGTTGAGCATTTAGTGCTAGATTTCAATTGCAAATCCATTTGGCACTAGGTTGCATTCAAGAGAACACCGGGATCTATTACTCTTAGTGCTTGCCGGCACTTGGACGATCCGGTAGAAGTTGGTTCGGTGATCTTCTCAAGAAGATTGTGAGAAGACCCGGCAATTGTGAAGGTTGGAGCTCGCCTACCCGGAGTGGGGAAGAGCTACATTAGTGATCGAGGTGCTTGGCTCAATTCGTGGAGCCGGTCCGATTCGTCCGGGCTTACCTCAACGTGGACTAGGGGAAACCGGCAAGTTTCCGATTACCACGGTAAAACATCGGTTGTCTCTTGTCTCTTTAGCTCTTGTTTATTTGCTTCATTGTGATTATTTGATTGTTCAGAGCTAAGTTGGCTAAGTTGTTAACTAGAATTGCATAGGATTAATTGCTTTACATCTTTGTCATTTAAATTGTAAAGAATTAATCAAGTGAACAAGAAAAATTTAAAAACCTCCTATTAACCCCCCTCTAGTCGGTATCCTTGATCCTACACCACCCTTGATGTCGAAGACATAGCGGGCTTTCCGCGACCTTTGCTGGTTGCGTCGGGACTTGTCGGACAACTCCTTGTGCTGGGTGTCCTTGCGCTCAGGTGCATCCTTTGCCGGCTCCTACTTGCGCTTTCCCTTCAAAGAGCCGTCCTTCGGTGGGTCTTCGCTTTTTACCGAGCCCTCGGCCTGGTTGGTGTCGGAGTCGTCACCTTGTCTCCTCCGCGCGTCCTCCTCCGCCCTGGCGTACTCCTCCATTTTGTCGAAGAGCTTTGCCATTGTCTTGATCGGCTTCCGCGCGTAGTATTCGGCCATTGGGCCTGGGCGAAGACCCTATATGGCTGCATTGATAACAGTCGTTTCGTTAACGTCTTTGACCTGGCAGCGTACCTTCGCAAAGCGCTTGAAGTAGTCCCGGAGCTTCTCCGAAGGCTTTTGCTTTACTGCGAAGAGCTGATCCGCATCGACCCGCTCGACATAGTTCCCCTGGAAGTTGTTGTAAAGGCGGTCGCGGATCTGCTCCCACGCGTAGATGGAGTTTGGTTCTATGGTAAAGAACCAAGAGAGCGCCACTCCTTGCAACGCGAGGGAGAGTCCCTTCGCCTTCGTGGTGTCATCTCCGCTCACCGCCTCGATTGCGGTTTCGTACATGCGCACGAACTCCCGAGGGTTCGTGTCGCCTTTGTACGATTCAATGACGCTGGGGAACTTGAAGTCCTCCGGCCATACCGCCTGCTGCAGACCCGCCGAGAGTGGGGACTCCAAATCGACATGTCGCAGCGGCACGCGGCTGGACGTGGGGGCATCGCAGTTGTCCGCCCTCTCCGGCGTGGGCTCTGGCGCGACCACCGGAGGGGTCTGCTGGCTCCGAGCCTCTTGCATGTCCCGGACAGCCTCGCGGAGGTCCCCCAGCTCCCGCTGGAACGCGCTTAGGGTTGCCAGCAGGGCGTTCTCCACCGTGCACGTAGCTGGGGCCGCCGATGCGCCTAGCGGACTGGCTGGAGCGGCAGCGACCACCTCCCGAGCCCCCGGGTTGCCGGCTGCGGCAACATGACTACCCCTGACCACACGCTCGGTGCTGCCAGCAGCCGTCGCGATGCCCGCGACCACGGCAGCGGGGGCGGGGCCCATCGCCGCAACGATGGTGGCGGGGCCCGGCATCATCGCGGTCGCAGGCAAGGGCTCCGCGCGGAGGGCGCCACCGGCCAGCCCTGGCTCTACGCCGGCGACCGCCGCGGGCATCGAGAACACCTCGAGGGCACCGCTAGCCAACCCTGGCTCTGTGCCGGCGACCGTCGCGGGTGTCGAGACCACCTCCTCCTGGCGGCCCGTGGTGCGCTCTCCATCCAAGCCACCGCCCGCGGACTCTTCGCCCCCGGCTCCTGCACCATCCAAGTCCGATCGACGCAGCGATGTTGGCGGGGTCGGTCGTCGCAGCGGTGGTGGCGGGGCCGGTCGACGCAGCGATGTTAGTAGGGTCGGTCATTACAGCGGTGGTGGTGGGGTTGGACGTCGCAGCGATGTTGGCGTTGTCTGCGGCTACCGCGCCTGCGCCGCCGTCTGCGCCTACAACAGCTGATGCCGAAGCCCGGGTGCCGATGCGACGCTCCGCCACGGCCGCCTTCTTCCCCTTCGCTGCCGATGATGAAGCCTTTTTTGGTGCCATCCCTCTTCGGATCTTGAGGCTTGCTCCTGTCCTCCCCACGGACGGCGCCAACTGTTGTGGTTACAGACCAAACAGAGAGAGAGAGATGTGTGGTAGTGGAGAGTTAGGTGAGTGATGGCTTAGGGTTTCCCCCATGGCCTGTATCATATATATATACACATGGGGGGAGTGTTTTTACAGTTGTACCCTTACACATGCACATCCCCTTCAGGGGTATTTAAGTCATTACACACGTCCCATTTTGGGCCTTACAACCGTCTAACAGGCCTGCTGGCTTAGGTGGGGGCCACCCCTACAACACATTATAAATGATAATAGAATCTTGAAAGAAAATATAACTTGAAAAATGTAATTGAAGTATGAGCTTAATAGAAGAAAATAATTGAGCATACTAAGTTGTTAAGATTTTTAAAAACATAAGCACTCTCCATTATGCATGGATAATGTAGCTGCATGTCCCTATTCTTCCTTTATTAGTTATTTCTTTCAAAAAAATGTAAACATACATATGTACCTCTATTTAATCTGAAAGCAATACGTTCATTATATGTGTGACAAATTATCTTATTAGTTTACATGGTATTAGAGTATATAGCTCACGCATACACCGATGCACTATGGGTGACCTACCTTAAATTTATAATCCCTCACATGCTGGCTACCTATTGAACCATGTGTCTTGTATCACTTCTCACCACTACAATTTTTCTACCTCAACCTCCAACAATGCATCCAATTCTTGATTAGGTCCCTCTTAGCTGTTACCTATTTTAATACAATCTATTCCCTACTATCTATTCTAAGACAATACTCTACCACATAGTTATCTTCTATTTTTCTCTAATTATTGCTTAATGCTAACAGTTGCAACATCAAACATGCATAAAATGTACAACTGTCGTTGATTCCTACCAAGGATACTGGTCACGCTTTCGTGTGTGGCCCTAAGCATATTCCCTATGGTTGCACTATCTCTGCTTCTGTATGTCTGTGCTCTATTTGTACAGATGCATGCATGGATATACACATGCATGATGTTATACGTGTTTAATGTCTCTCTTCTCTTATATCGATCGCTCGTCTTATTCGACATTGGCCACCTCAATGTTATGGTTTCCTTACTAACCATGATGACTTCGTATTTTTTACTGATGCTAGCATATCTACTTTAGTTGTTGTCTCACGATATGAAGAATCTTCTTGCCATTATTGATGATGTTGTCCTCACCAGCGATGGTACACTTGTAGCTAACTGATGAGATAAAATCGTTATAGCTTATATTTAATGAAAAGCTTCATCTCCTCTCCATCGAAGCTTTTCCATTATTAAGCTTATTTAGACATTGACTTCAATAATTTTGATGCTAACCACTCGTCGTCGTGGCCCTTGACTTCTTTGACACTAGCAGTTTTCCTCAACAACTTTGGCTACTAGTATGACATTTGCCTTGTCGGATGGCTAAGTAGGCAGCATGACATTGTCCTCATCTCCCCTGCCATCGCCTCTGCTCTTCGTCTCCAAATGGGTCATGTCTTCTTGTCAGATAAATTGACACCATTGTACCGTTTTGTGGTCTTTTCTGATACTATTCATGATATCCTTGTTATAACTTTTATTTTTACTAAAAATTTTATTTTTTTATTGGAGGTCGTATACAAATCAGATTGCTAATTTTATTTAAATTATTTTCAATTGTAGTTATTTAGGGATTTTACTTTGCAATTGCATGAAAATCAAATTGAAATTTTCTTTTATTTTTACTCTAAATTTCAATTATGTTTTGTTAAAATTTGTATACAAATCCAATTGCTAATTTTTTTTCTTTATTTTCATTTCGAATTGTAGTTATTTAGGGATTTTACTTAGTAATTCATGTGGAAAACAATTTGTTAATTTTATATAGTTTGTTCTATTTTTCTAATTTGAGGTTTTTACTTCAAAATTGTATGGAAATTAAATTACACATTTTAGTTTTTTATCTATTTCAATTTTTTAGTTGGAATTCATATGCAAATCCAACTGCCAATTTTTGTTTTAATTTTTATCGGATTTACAGTTATTTAGAGATTTTACTTTGGAATTCATATGCAAATCCAATTACCAATTTTTATTTTATTTTTATTCAGGATTTCAGTTAGTTTTGTTAGAATTCATATACAAATTCATTTGCTATTTTTTTGTCAAATTTTTATTTTGAATTATTTTATTTAGATATTTTACTTAGGAATTCACATGGAAATTAAATTACTAGTTTTATTTGTTGTTTATTCAAAATTTTAGTTATTATTTGGGTTGTACTTGATATGAACTCGTTCTTTTAATCTAGACCGTTATAATTTGGACCCACTATGATTAACGGTGTAGATCTTTCTCTTTTTTGTCCAATTAACATTTGAATTTCTACCTTTTTAAGAGCGAACGTGGTGGCTCCTTCTGCCTTTGCTTTAATAATATAATAAATTTGGTGGCATCCATGGAGTGTCAAGTAGTGTTGCTTACGTAGAAGTTTGCCGTTTGAACTATCATGTTCATATTGGCTTCTAAAAGCTGCTATTCTACAGTAAATAACTTTTTTATAATACCCAGCTTTCAAATGGAGTGTATTTTTAAGACACTGTTTACTAGTCAATTATAGTACATACTATAGTGACTTCGGCCCTGTTCTTTTTCTGCTTTTGGTTTCTGCTTTTGACTTTTCTACAGCAACTAGCTTTTAAATGGAGTGTTTTTTTTCAAGATGTGATCTACTAGTTAATTGTAGTACATACTATACCGACTTCATTTATAGCGGCAAAAACCGCATGTGAGTTTTTGTTACTCTATAATCTCTCGCACGAATAGCCCAAAAGTCAGAAGCCATAAGTCTCAGCCAAAAAGAATAGACACTTCATTTATATTGGCCAAAATCATACACAAGTGTCTTGCTACATGTTTCTTTATTATTTATTACTGTTCATATGAAGTCAAAAACTAATATGAACGCCGTCCTTAGAAACCGAGGCATAAACAAACAGAGATAAAAACAAGTTGTAGCATAAACATTGACAAAGTTCTGGCTCTAAATTCCAACTACTAACAGCTCGTGTACTTAGTTTCGCACTCCATGAAGTTCAGTTATCTTTGTTTCTAATCTAGTTAACATCTGCATAAGATTTCACTCCTTATGTCCATGTAGTACAAATAAATGAGGAACTTGGGTATCACGTGGGTGGTGTTTGGATGCACGGTGGGATTGTGATAGGAACGAAAGATGGTATATGAAGCGGTGGATTTGGGATAGGGATATGAAATTTTAGTACCATTGCCACGTTTGGATACGTTGGGTTTTGGATTGGGATTAAATATTTATTGGACCAAATTGCCCTTTGTTATTTTTTTAAAAACCCCACTAAAAGAAGATGCAGATAATCACAAATTTATTACGGACACAAAATTTGCGAATTTTGGGAATTTTTAGCCTATGCAGCACAGCAATATCATAAGTAGTCTCCGGATATATGCAATTGCATTTTTGGCCCCTCCCTGAGTGCGGGACTCCGACCGACCGACGTGTGCGCAGTCCCACACCGCAGTACCGTAGCACCCGAGTCATGCGAACCGCGAGCACATGATTCTAACAAAACCAGCAGTGGTCTAAGGCTGTATGTGATAAAAAGACTACCGTGGTCGAATACGGCAGTAGTCGAGCAAGGTAGTGGTCGAACATGGGTGTTGTCGAAAGCGGTGGTGGTTGAAAGCGGTTGCGGTTGAAAGCGGAGGTGGTCAAAAGCTGAGGTGATCGAGGGAGGCAGTGGTCGAACAACCGTGGTCGGAGCAGCTACGATTGTGTGCGACCGTGGTCGTGAGCTATGAGGAGAGGGTGGCAGCAGCACTTTGGCTCCGGTGGTTGGAGAGTTCAACGGTGCCTGAGCTTGACGAAGTGGTCAACAATGATCTCCAGGTATGGTGAAGCTCACATGGGTGTCGACAAAGCCGGGGGTGACCTCGAGTAGCGGTGACTGCTCATCGAAGTGGTGCTAAGGTTCAGGAAGAGAGGAGCGCAATGCGGGAATCATACATTCCTGAATTGCATGACTTGGATGCTACGATGCTGGGGCACGGGACTGCGCACGCATCGACCGAGCGGAGTCCCGCGCTTGAGGAGGGGGCAGAAATGACGTTGCATACAACCGAACGTTATTTCTGGTATTGTTGTGCTGCACAGGGCCAAAAATGCCCAAACATCAAAATTTGGGCCTATTTTTGTGGCTTTTAAAATCGGCTTTTAACTTTTGCTACAGTAACTAGCTTTCAAAAGAAGTGTTTTTTTCAAAATAGGATCTACAAGTTGATTATAATTTACACTATAGTAACTTCATTTATATCGACCAAAATCGCACTCGAATTTCTATTACTCTGTATTTTCTCTCACGAATAGCCTAAAAGCCATAAGCTATAACTAAAAGTTATTAGCCATAGGGCGTATTTTTAATGGCTTCTAAAAACAGCTTTTAACTTTTGTTATAGTACCTAACTATTAAACGAAGTATTTTCTCAAGATGGGGTATACAATTTAACTGTAGTATATGTTAAAAGCTCAATATCTGTATCAACAAAAATTACAAGTAAATATTTCTCTTCATAATATCTGTCATAAACAGATAAAATAGAAGAATTTCAACCAAAAATCATAAACCACAACTATATCAAACATATCTTACTAGTGATTCTCTGGATAATCTGGTTCTCTTGCCCCATTTCGTTACTCCCCATAAATAATCCAAATCGGTCTAAAAATAAACCCAAATCGAGTAGCAGCAACAGCCTCTAGGGATCATCGAGTAGCAGCAAAATCCAAGAGAAAGAATTCAAGATCGATCGAGTAGCAGTAGCAGCGTACCCTATTCTGAAAAGCTCCTCTTGGTCCCTCCCATCGGGGTGACGGACATGGGAAGCGGCGCAGATCAAGTGGTTGCGGACGGTGCGCGGCGAGCGGCGGCGGGTCCGACGGCAGGGACGAACCACGACGGGAGGACGGAGGGTAAGAACACAGCATCGTCGAGGGTGCGGTGGCCAGGAGCAGGGAGCGCAACAGAAGCTACACTAGGATGGAGTCAATCAAGGCACAAGCACGCTCGTGAAAGACCAAGATTACAATTGACAAACGCTGGTCTTATTGTTGCTAATGATTTGCACACGAATTCCGGAGCGGTAGCAGCAGCAACTTCAGAGGAACTAAGCAAACGAGAGGAGTGTTCCGTACAAGGCAGGCCACAGGTTCGCATTTGTATTCTAAGCAGCAGCAACCCCTTGTCTCTGTTTAGTTGGGGTGGCCGGCGCTGGGGCCGCCGCGGAGGGAGCGGAGGCGGTCGAGCCACTGGTCCTCGGGGACGCTGCCCGCCCACGGAGGTGGCGCAACGGGGAACGCCACGCCCCGCATCGCGTCCACGATCCGCGCCGCGGCGCCCGCGGGCAGCGGGGCGCGGCGCCGCCGCTCGTCCTCCGAGAACGCCCGCGCAGCCGCCTCCCCCAGCCTCAGGTCCTCCATGTCCGCCTCCTCGTCCTCCTCCTCGTCGTCAGAGGCGAGATCCAGGGCGGAGATTCCGTTGCCGATCGCGTCGTCGAGGCGGTGGTGAGATGCGAGGTCGGAATCGGGATCGGGGTCGGTGTCGGAGTCGGAGGCGGCGCCAGAGATGGGGCGGTAGTCGGCTTCGGAGTCTGAGGCGGAGGAGTGGTCGGAGAGGTCGGTGGAGGCGGGGAGGTGGCCGTTTCCGGGGATGGACATGGTGGCCGCCGGCGAGGAGGAAAGAGGGAGAAAAGTCTGGGATATGAGATGCGCTTCTGGTCCGGGGATGAATCTGAGAACCGAAGCCCCATGCCATGTTGATGTAGTGTCATTCCTTTGGGCCTATTTGGGCCGTTTGGCAACCGGGGACAGGGAATTCCGGTTATCAAGGGCAATTGGAAATCTCAGCCTGGTAATCGGCCAAATTTCAAATTTTGCATTTTTGTGACAAAGTTGAAAAACGGTGGATATGAACTAGATGTTGAAAAATACATAACATATCCCAGCCGAGAAATCTGGTTACCAGCTAGTAACCAAATCCCTAGTCCTGACTCTTGAGGACCGGACACAAACTTAGGTCACTAGCACCACCCCGCAAGTCCTTGCTCTGGAGAGACTTCAGCCTCTAGCACCTCCCCTTTCTCCTCTTCTCCTGACTCCTCTCCCTCCCCGCCTCTAGCGTCTCGTCGATAGGCATCGTGAGGGGGGAGGGGTCGGTTCCCTCTTTTATGTTTAGCTTGTAGATCTAGTAATACTCCTAGTGAGAGTTCCTGAGATGGGAGTGACACCGTCGCAGCAGGAGGTATAACAACCGGAATAGAAATAGGAGGCAAGTAGGACAAAGCAATGGAGATGTCACCTAGGAAATCAAAATCAGAAGCATGATGTGGGGAAGGCAACTTGGCAAAGGAAAAGAGGATCCATCGAATATGACATGACGAGATATGATAATGCGGTTTGTGAAGAGATCAAGATAGCGATACCCTTTGTGATTAGAAGGATATCCAAGGAAAACACAAGAGACCAAATGAGGGGCTAGATGTGTTGGGGCAAGAGATACGGAGGCTACTGCCATTAGCAAGGAAGAACATGCGGGCATTAGCGTTGTCAAACTCACCACCATTATCGCATTGCAAACTTTTGACACTCGTGTCAAATTGGGTGCGAGCGTAGGCAAAAATGTTAGTGAGAGTAGAAAATACATTAGACTTGAGGCATAGAGGAAAGGTCCATAGATAGTGGCCAAAATCATCACAGATGACAAGATAATACTTAAAGCAAGAAACACTATAGATAGAAGATATCCACAAGTTGCAATATACCAAATCAAAGATTTTGCTTGTACGAGAAGTAGAAGAAGCAAATGGTAGCCAAACGTGGCGACCGAGTTAACAAGCATGACAAATTGAAGTTCTGGCACTAGTTTATTACACAGTAGAGAAAGATAACTAGCTAGACGGGAGAGGCTGCGATGACCAAGATGGCCAAGGCATGGGTACCAGAGAGTGGCCGACATCGTGCTGGTGGCGAAGGCGACGTGGGTCGGCGGTGGGAATAAAAAAGGATACAGCTGCCCCAAAACTATTGCACTTGACAATCTCGTTCTTGGTTTGAAGATCTTTCACAGAAAATACCATAGGGATCAAATTCAATAGAACAATGATTATCAGAAGTGAATGGGCGGATGAAAATAAGGTTCTTCACAATGTTTGGAGTGATAAGAACATTGTTAAGATGAAAAGGATGGAAAGTGGTAGAGAAGGACATGTGGCCGATGGAGGGGCTGGGAGGGTGAAAAGGAGATTACCAGGATCGACTGTTATGTGAGTGGAGGCGTTTGAATCCATGTACCAGTTGTCGCTGGACGGAGGCATCAACATCATAGTGTTGAAGGCACTTGCCAATGACTGCTGGTCCCACAACGATGTGGCAAATGATAGGGAAGGGGGGTACCTACCACGACACTTGAACAGTAGATTGCTCAGGTGGTGTGGGTAGTGATGGCTGCTGGGGCAGCAAGGCTACAAATGCATGTGGGGCCAGAGGAGATGGTCGCAGGCCAAGAAGCCCTGTAGCTAGGCACTAAGACAGTTGTGATTGGAACGACCACATTTGCACATTGTTGGTCCATGGATTGAAGACCAATGGCTAGGGGCCATTGTTGGGGAAGTGGCGCTGATTGCTGTCGCCATATTGCCATTGTTATTGTGGTTTCAATGAGAGTGATGGTTGTTGCTGGAGTAGTTGACGCCACCATTGTTGCTGTAAGTGTTGTTGCTGCTGCTTGTCGGAACCCAAATATGCAAATCTGGACACTCTGTGTATACTACACTAGTCTAGGATCACGCTAGTGCATACAGTGGCAACATCGATATAATATCATCTATATACATAAATAACTAAGAAAATAACAAATATTATTAAGGAACTGAGTTACGACTTTATGGTCAGAGTTTACATTTATTGACCTCGCAGGGCTTAACTATGAAGAATAACAGCAACAAAAAAATAAAGATAACTTCGAATGTAGCCCATCCATATGCCCACATGCAATCTGGCTAGGGTACTTAGCGTGACCTAGTTTCCATGATCTTCAAGATTCTCTTCAGAAAATAGCTCATCAGTGGCGACGTGACTTTGACCTCCAACAACTAAGCAACATTATATATAGCAAGGATGAGCACATGGAATACTCTGTAAGTTGTGCACACAGAATGCAATATACATATGCAAGTCTTATCACAAAAGAAATGGCTATCCTAGCTATTTTTGCATAAGCTAAATTTGAATTGCAAATACAATAAATAGATTGAAAGAATAACTTAATAAAAACAACAATGATGATAATAAAGGTAAAAATTATCGCACATAGCTCATCCATCAGTTTCTCATAGCTTTTCCTTCCCAATTTTGTTTATGAAAATCTAACCCTCGTGTAAAATTCCTGAGCATGTCCATGACCACAGACATGACTATTCGAATAGTTTCATCAACACTATGCAGAGTTTGTATAACTTTTTCCACACGATATGATCAACTCATAGTGTCGACCAATGACACGCTTCTTCTAGCGTGCAACTAAGATGATTGTAACAAAGCCTTTTAGAAACTTTGCCACAATATGGGCCCCTCCCGTTGAGTTTAAACTTGGCAGCTTCATCCCAACATATGCAAGTAGGCCCAAAGCTCAATGTTGGATTTGTAAATGGTACACTATCCATAAGATGCATCCACACCTTCCACCTGAGGAGTTAATACCAGAACTCAGTAACTTATTGAGCTAGGCACTTCATGTGTTGTATGATGTGGCTCAGTTCAATGGCACACAAAGTTAAGTTCTTAACTGACCAGGGTGATACTTGCCAATTCTCTAACTAAACACTGATTCATAAAGCTTGCAATATCATGAGCACACAATTTTTTCAATCGCCCTAGTCTAAATTATTTATCCACCCGTTGACTTTAAAGTGCAACACATGCCATCAAAGACAGCACACGATGCACATAGCCATTCACAAAGTAATTCCATATATCATTAATTAGATATAAATTTGATATTCCAAAATGATGTTCTTAACCCAACATGGTTAAGCAATCTAAAATAAACCAATCTATATTATTTATCCACCCGTTGACTTTAAAGTACAACACATGCCATCAACGATAACACACGGTGCACATAGCCATTCACAAAGCAATTTCATATATCATTAGTTGGTATAAATTTGATATTCCAAAATGATGTCACTAACACAGCATGATTAAGCAATCTAAACCAACCCATGTTGGTTTTATAGTATTGACCAACTAATATTAACCATCCTAGGGTGATAATGAATCATGGCATACAATTACACAAGGTGGATGTATATCAACTGAACGATAACTTCATCCTGGGTATTTTTAATATATAGAAATGCAAGATAATTTAAATGCAAAATAATTTTGCAAAAACTAGGTCCAACATGATCAAGGTTGTACAACTTGCCTTTGACGAAATCTTAATCTTGCACTACTTCTTCTCCTTGCTCGACGAACGATTCCAACGTGTCAAAGTCTACTCGCAATGAGAGATAAAATCCAAATAAAAACTAAAATAGAGAACAAACAAACTCCAAAAATTAAATAAAATTCACCATAAAGTAGATATTTGAATTTAGAGACTAGAACAGGCCCGATCGGAGTTCGTATGAGAGAAAACGAGCTCTTGGAAATTGAATCGATTGGGAAATTCAGGGAAAAGAAAAAAGTTACTCTGTGGCTAGATTTTATTGTCCTGTGGACTGAGCTCATGGACTAGGACTAGTCTATCATAGACTCAGTCTATGCAACAATGCTTCAGTGCAATGATGTGGCTATTATGCGCTGACATGGTAGTTGACATGGTCGACACGTGGTCTAGCATTGATGAGGTGGCACTGATGTGGTGACCTACATGGAGTGCTGATGTGGCAAGGCCAGCTTGGCATATGTGGCAGATCAGTGACAGCATGGCACTTACGTAGTGGACACAGGTGGCAACCACATTGGACGATGCAATGACGTGGACAAGCACATGGTCAGGTGACATGGCTAGATCTACGGTGATGGATTTTCATTGTTGGTGATGGCAAACGATGGCGAGCGATAGGTCAGCAAGGTCATCATTAGCATCCTCAAGCCACGATGAACACATCCAATGGTTTGAATATAGCAAGTGGGGTTGGCAAGGACGTCGACGGTGACACCTCGGGCAGTAATGAATCTGACAAACTCAACTTGATTTGGTTCAGGAGGGTGCTCATCGAGATCCTGGGCTTCTAGCGATGCTGGCTGGGCAAAGCATAGGGACCAATGGTCTTCAGAGAAGCATTGGTGACGATTGCGACCATGGCGGCCATGACAGAGTTTGGCTTCACAGTGCGACATAGGAACAAAGGCTCCCTGGTGAAGGTGAGGTGAGCATCGGATGGAACACGAAGCAATGAATCCGACGATGGCATGGATAGGGACAAAGACTCATCGTGGGTAAGGGTATTATGATGACAAAGACTCCAAGTTTTGATTCGATGAGATGGTAGGGCAACCAGGATAAGCGTGCAAGGGATTGGAGAGAGAGGGTCGAGGTGAGTCCTTTGATGTGAGCAATAGGTGTTATTTAAAGGAAATGAAGGCATGGGGTGGTCAGACTCTGAACCAAAGTGGCGTCGGTGTCGTGCAAAGGATGGACTCAAGGAGTACGAAGAACATGGGCGACACTCCGCTGGCAAGTGAGCCCAAGCGGCAGAGAGAGAGGAAGAGAAGGATCGATGGATCAACTCAGTGGGCTGGGCCAGGGAAGGGAAGAAAGAAAGTGGGCAGGCAGGTGGTGTTGGGCCAGATCAAGAGAGAAAAAGGAGAAGGGCCAGAAGAAAGCATGCTGGCATGGTAGAGCCAGACCGGGCTGGAGAGAGAAGAAGAGAAGGGCTAGGGTGGCAAGCAGGATTTAGCCCAAAACTTTTTCCAGTGAATTAAATTAGTCTTTCCTTTTAAGAAATATGCAAAAATTCAAGTAAGGCCAAATAAATAGCAAATACAATAAACAATTCTAGGAAAATTCTAGAAAATACTTTGGACTGCCAGGAGCTCAAATAAATTTTTAATTATTTTATGTTTACTTTACTTAGATTAAATCATTTTAAATTTCTAAAAAAATTCACTTTAAGCTTTAATTGATTTTGGAAAATTAGGAAAATCTTATAAAACCATTTCTTGACAAAATTCTTTTAAAAGCTCGAAAATCAGGGATGTTACACCACTCCCGGTATTATTCTTGTTGTCGGTGTTCACTACAACAGAACATGGGTATGGTAACACTTGACTGTAACACAATACAATTTATGTTACAGGGAAAAAAAACTCAGCAACACATACTTTGTGTCCCAGGAGACTCTATAACACATACTCAATATGATCAATAAACGTGTTACAAGCATATAATGCAGCAACATAAACATGTGTTACAAAGCCATTTGGTAACATATAATGTATGTGTTACAGACTTGTGTTACTTGCTACTCTAGGGATAACCTTATCTAACATTGATAGATTGTACAAACAACACCACTGCTAGATTGAAGATATTGATCTTATTTAATAGAAATTGGAGGGGGCAAAGGTAGCAAAGGTAGAAATTCTTAAATTTACACTAATTTTGTCCTTTAAAACAAAAAACTACAGCCTAGCTTTTGGTTTGGAAACATGCCAGAAATTTAGTAAAGCGGAGATAAATATATGTGGAAACTCACTGCTATTTTTCATGTTAGAAAATCTGTTTCCAGGTTGTAGAACCACAAGGTAGATTTATTTGCAAAGTTGAAAATTTAATTGTGATGAAAAGTTCTAACATGTTCATCATACAAAATAATCCAGATTTGTAAATTCATATAGTCCAAAATAATTAGACATTATATAAGTGTGTACGCAACATTCAGACAAGCTTTTCTAATCGCATTTATATTTTCCCATAAGTAGTTAACCTGGAACATCCTTTAAGAACAAGCATTCATTGGATAACAGAAATTTTCCTCTCTCAGGTAACATGTACCCAGGCCACGAATGTACAGTCCAAATGAGTTCAATAAAACTAGACCAAAGCTAGAGGGATAAAAGGAAATAAAAATGGGACTTTGGCAACAGTACATGCCAAAAAAATTAACAACTGCAACTAGGTGAGCAAAAAATAATCGATGACATCGATTGAAGCAGTCTAAAAATCATTTAATCAGCTACCAATATTCCAAAACATCACCAGTAGCAATCTAACATTGAGGTTAAAATCGCTGCACATTAAGAAGCTTTGCATCCAAGCATCATCACATGAAGCAAGCCCTCAACAATTAAAGGGTGCATACGAAGCATCAATAAATGCCTTGCCAATAATGGAGAACTGATGCCATCTCTACAGATTTGCTCAAACACCTCATGCGTTTAATCCTTTTTGGTGCATGTTGGTTCGCACAGACTGAGCATCCATTTTACTCTCCTGAAAAGAAAAACAGTGCTCAGTTTAATTGTATTTAAAAAGAACAATAGAGTTATAGAGTTATGTTTTGGTGTTAATTAAAGTAAAGTAGAAAAAAGCCATGACTTGTTACTCATACAACTCAATGCATTCAAACTGATCTTGATGTCAACTAGAAACACAGATTGGATAACAGCAAGTGTTTCCCTTGCTGTATTCAAGTTAAGACAGATTGGCTTGTGGCATTGAAATAAATGATTCTATTCAGACTAAATTTGTGGCTCATATGTATGCCTCTGTATCAGCATGAAGAATGTTCATGCATAAGGTACCAGTGAGCATAAATACTACAATATAAAAATTTCAAATCATGGTATAGAAATAGAAAGAGTAGTTGACACAATTTTAATAACATCTTCCATATAAGAGTTTCAGGTGGAATTATGCATTACAAATACACCTTTCAATATAAGAAAACTAGGCTTGAGATGAGACTAATTAAAGAATTATCATGTACTGCTGCACTGAAAAATACACATACCTTGAATGGAGCAAACAAATTATGCAATTATTGCTCTCTACTATGTTTCAGTGTCTAATCCATTATTATTAGCATCAACTGTTGTCCCCTCAACATCTGTCCTAACCCAGTGTTGATTCTTTGCATTATTGAACATTTCCCCAAGGTGTGAAACATGGAAAGGCTCAGCTTCTATATCATCTATCCATTCCTCATTGCCGGTGTCATATATATCTCTGGGCTTCATTTTCATTACTACAGACCACCCTGGGTTTGTTGGGTCCTCCACATAAAACACTTGATTAGCTTGGTTAGGAAGAATAAAAGGCTCATGCTCAATCTTTTCTCCGGTATGTATAAGATGTGAGAAGTTGACAAGTGTGTAGCCATATTTGTCCTTTTTAATTCCTTTTCCAGAAATAACATCGACCCATTCACATTTAAAAAGTACTACAGAAAATTTTCCAGAGTAATTGAGCTCGATGATATCGATTACCCTCCCATAGTATGTAACATCACCTAAAATTGGATTTGCATCATTTGCTTTAGCATAGCTAGATGTTTTAGCAGTCAGCACCACTCCACTATTTTGTGTCACTCTATCCAAACGTTTAGGCCTAAATCTGAAGCCCCGGGTGTTAAAAGCACAATATCTTTTTGCTGCATCAAGTGGGCCACGAGCTAGCCATCTAACATCTTCTTTGATACTGCATAAACCATTTTTCCGCTCCAAATCCATTATCTATATAGTGAGAACTCATTTAGATTATGACTTGAGTAGTAAAAGTTAAAGACGTGAAAATGGGTACTTACATGAGCTCTAAACCAGTCATGGAACTTCTCATTTTGCACACGCTCAATATTTTTTGTGTTGACACAATATCGAGGATTTTTACTAGCAAGCTGATCAGCATGAGCTCTGCATAATAATTTATAATCAAAATTGAAGTCATGCAAAGGATAAATAAACAAAGATGCTATAAGCTGCAAGTAATACCTTAGGAATTTATTAACATCCGGACAATTGATCAGCACATATCGATGTGCTTGTACTTTAGCTAGACCCCTTATAACATAACTTCTGGGCTTTCCAAGTGGTTTTCCAACATGAGAAAATATTGTTGACCCTTGTGTCACATTAGGATGGCAAACTGATTCATGGGTATCATCATTCCTTGAAGGACGGTTATGCTTGGTTTCAAAACCTTCAACATATCGTGAACAAAATGTCATGCACTCATCTGCCAAATATGCTTCAGCTATTGATCCCTCCGGATGAGCTTTGTTACGCACATATGACTTCAACACACAAAGGTACCTACATAAACACAAAGCGAGAAAAATGAAATCTGTTAAATATCTAGTGCTGCAATACAAAACAAATACAACCTTATCTTTGTTAGGGAGAAATACCTTTCCACAAAGTACATAGAACGATAACACACAGGACCTCCTATTTTTGCCTCACTTGCTAAATGAATAACCAAATGTACCATAACAGTGAAAAATCCTGGTGGAAATATCATCTCCATACGGCATAATGTCATTTTAATTCTGTCCTCCAACTTCTCAAGCTCATTTATATAAAGTACTTTTGCATTCAGTTCTCTAAAGTACCCACATAAATCAAATAAAACAAATATGACATTATCTGGAAGTACACCTCGTAGAGCAACATGCAGCAGTTGTTGTATTAGAATGTGGCAGTCATGAATTTTAAGGCCAGAAATTTTTCCTTGGGCAACATTTACGCATCTTGAGATATTTCCTGAATAGCCATCTGGAACCTTTATGTCATAAAGTACTCTACAAAATTGTTCTTTCTCCTTTTTGGACATGGTATAGGATGCAGGGGGTAAGTAATACTTGTTATTAGCACGTTTTTGGGGATGCAGCTCTGGTCTAATGTTCATTTCTTCCAGGTCTAGTCTTGCTTGTAAATTATCCTTAGACTTGCCCTCCAATCCTAAAAGTGTCCCACATATATTATCACAAACATTCTTCTCAATATGCATTATATCAAGATTATGACGGAGCAAATTAAAATCCCAGTAAGGCAAAGAAAATAGACCACTAACACACTTCCAAGTTTTTGACTTCTCAAAATTTGGAATTGCTTTTATCTTTTGTAGAATTGAAATTTGAGAATATGCAATAGGCTCTGGCCTATGTTCTTCATTTCCATCAAAAGAGATATCATCATAACGGAATTCATGATCTAAAGGTAGAAATCGACGATGGCCCATAAAACAGTACTTGTGCCCATGTTTTAAGCGTTTAGAGCAAGTTTCTTCACCACATGGCATACAAGCAGACTCACTGTTAGCACTATATCCTGCAAATATTGCAAGCCTAGGATAGTCACTCATAGTGGACAATATGACAGCACGAAGTTGAAACATCTCATCTCGAGACGCGTCATAAGTGGGTGTCCCAAACTCAAATAACTCAGATAGTTCTTCATAAACTGGCTCAGCAAATACATGACAATCTTTTCCAGGGTAAGACGGGCCAGGAATTATTAGTGTAAGCATAAGAGAAGAAGCTTTCATGCATAACTATGGAGGGAGATTATAAGGTACTAAGACAATAGGCCAGCAACTATAACTTGAACTCATCATCCCAAATGGATTGAAACCATCACTAGCCATTCCAAATCTAATATTTTGAGAATCTGATGCAAAGTCAAGATACCTAGAATCAATTGCCTTCCATGCCGCTGAATCAGCTGGATGACGTAATGCTCCATCCTTTGTGCGTCCCTCGTCATGCCATCTCATTGCTATAGCTGTTTCTTTGTGCATAAAAAGTCTCTTAAGCCTGGGTTTAATTGGAAAGTATCGTAACACCTTCCTTGGGGTTGCTTTCTTTCTATCCTTGATAGTCAATTTAGTATTATCCTTTTTATTTTTCCACCTTGAAGTTCCACACTTGGAACAAAAGTCGTCATTTGCCTTGTCTTTCCGGTACAGTTGGCAATTATTTAGGCAAACATCAATTTTCTCATAATTAAGCTCAAGCTTTCCAATTATCTTTTTAGCCTCAGAAAATGTTCTAGGTATATTCTTACCATTAGGGATTGCTTGTTGCAAGATCGCCAGCAAATCATTTAATGATTTATTACTCCACTTGTTAATAGATTTTGCATGAAACAAAAGTACAAGAAATGACAGTTTTGAAAGTTCACATCCTTCCCATAAGGGCTGACTAGCCTCTCTAATTAAGTCAAAGAAAGTTTGGGATTCAGAATCCGGTCCAGTTGCAGAGGAATTTGGGCTGGCAGAAGAATTCAAGGGAAGTTCATTATCTATAATTCCAAAAGCATCTTTGACTAACCGGTGCATATTAGTTTCTGTTCTTTCTTTTTGTTGTAACTCCCTATTAGCAGAGATGAATGCTGCGGTTTCACCATGACAAACCCAAATTGTATATCCTTGTAGCATTCTATGACAAACTAGATGATTATAGACTTCATCTCTCTGCAGTAACCACCTATTAACACGTTTGACACATGGGCATCTGATTTTTGCTACAGGACTTCTCCCCCTGTATGCAAAGTCAAGAAAACCATATATCCCAGACAAGTATTCATCACTTGGTCTAGGGGAAAGCAGTAACTTCTTAATGGCGTCTAAATCCACCCATTCCCTATGTTAAAAAGAAGTTGTAGCATTTATTCAAATGGAGCACAATGAGAAAACCATCATCTACTTCCAATCAGAAATCAAAACAAACTAAAATCAAGAACTCATATCATTTTTATCAAACATGGAGGACATCAAACCTGGAGGATTGACACTGGGATCCAGTAGCTTTTGTCTCCATGCCAGGATTAGATCATGAGCTGCAGGCAATGTCTTGTCTAGATTCTAAATCTAACGAGCAGGAGAGATCCAGATGTATCAAAATTAAG
Organism: Dendrocalamus latiflorus; assembly: GCA_017311315.1. NCBI lineage: Eukaryota > Viridiplantae > Streptophyta > Magnoliopsida > Poales > Poaceae > Dendrocalamus > Dendrocalamus latiflorus. The sequence goes on from CM029663.1 coordinate 33,239,838, forward strand.
AAATAGAAGCTAGATAAAAGACCATCAATATATATTGCTTCATCAATGTTCTGGAAGCTATATAAGATATTCCATGGAATTCAAAATTCTTAATTGCTTCATGTTTTGGTAGCATTTCTAAACTCCAACAGGCGCAACAAAGTAGTCTCCTGGATATGAACCACTCAAAACTCAGAACCTACAAACCATCACGTACAATTCACAATAGAGTTTTGTTATCCATAATATGGCAAATGAATGAAAATACTTGATATGCAAAGCAACAACACATTATTGGGGAGTATCCTACAGTTCAAACTAGCCCACAATTTATCTGCGTCTCCTAGATTTGCCTCTGGATTTCACATTCTTCTCAAGAATTTTGACCCCATAGCCAAGAGCAGCAGCTTCGGGTTGCTCCAAAGTAGATCGCTGGGCTCCTATGATTGCTAAAGGTATCCCTTTGCCATCGATCGAAATGGGCAGGACTTGCAAATTGCCATCCGTGGAGCCCACCGGCACGGCACTGCACGCGACCGCACGACCGGATGGAACGTGGGAGCTCGACCCCGTAAAAAATCTCCCACGCCACAACAGGGCAGGAGGCACACTCCAACGTCCCATCGCCACTACGCGCGCCTGCGCCAGCGTAGACTAGACAACTCGTCCCGGCGCCCACGCCCTACGAGTGCTCCAAGCCAGACACGCAAGCTTCCGACGTGCGCATGTAAAATCTTCCAGGCAAATCTCTCTGTTCGACTTCCCATGCGCCATAACTCATTAGTGGCTCCTCGTATACATCACCTATCACAATTCCTAAGTCCCAACTCCTCACCCCTCGGTCCTCACAAGTCACGAACTGCCTTCCCACCATCAAGACCTTTCGTGGGCTGCTGCTCCTGTGAGAAATATGTATGTGTATGCTTCCATCTTTCACTCAGTTATTTGTACATTATTTTGAAGAATTGAGGAACTGGGGTTCTAAGGAGATAAAGGTCAATGTGTAGTTCGATTCCTTTCTCAGTTTCCTCTATCTCCTCTGTTTTTTTAAAGTGCTATCTCCTTTTGTGTCGGAAAAATCATAGCTAGATAGAGACCGTTTTTAACTGCATATTTTGTCATATTTTCAGAAACTTCACAACAATTTCCAGGTGAAATGGCAAGAAAGAAAAGGTTGAATGTAGTAAAAAGCAGTGCTCATTATAGCAACGGAGATGGTGATATCAGTGAGCATTTCATGGACCAAGTTGAAGAAGTTCTTGAGTCATAGGAATTGGAAGGTAATGAGGTACATGTCGAGCAGCAAGATAATGGTTCTCTGAATATGTCAAGTACATCTTCAATTAAGATAGTTAAAGCTAGCTAGTCAGATGGACTAATTAAATTATTGATATATGGAAATCCTTGGATCAACTATTACAATTCTTGTTTAATTTACAGGTGAGAATGCAACAGAGAAAAAGCGTGGAAGAACTACTTTAACACATATTTGGGACCTACCAGTAGGAAATCGAATAGTAGTTAAATGCAATAAGCTTGGACAACCCATTGGAGCAGAAGGTGGACTTTTAGGGAAATTTTTGGGCACGGTAGCAAGAAATGGGGGTTATTGTCCACTTAACTTGAAGGATTGGAGAATGGTCAAAAAGGATGGTGGAGCTGAAACAATACTTCAATTTGTAGAGGTATATATGTATGGCTGAGAAACTATAGATAGAATATATACTCTAATTTGATATCTACTGGTCTTTTCCTTCAAAGAAAAAGACACCTATTGATCTTGCTTTTCCTACTGGCGTTATGAATCTAATTTGCATACGACTATATATGTGATAACTTAGAAAATAGCACATTGGTTCAGTAAATCTTAATGATTTCAGACAAAGTTTTTGTGCCCTTATTTGTGCGAGAAATGGATACTGAAGTCAACAGGGAGAGATTGGAGGCGATACAAAGCATCACTAAAGAAAACATACTTTAATGCAAAGAAGAAAAGATCTGCTCTGTATAAGCTGTGTCCGGAAGATGTAGATTATGATCAATGGGTTTTACTTGTGAAAGTTTGGAAGTCAAAAGAAGGAAAGGTCATAGCAATGCAACCATATTTACATTGCCATTTTATTTTGAATTTCATACATTTACATGCATTAATAGTAGACATTTTGCTAGCAAGCCCTTAGTGAGAAGAACAAAAATAGTCGTACCTTGATGAAAACTACACATACAACATGAACAAAGAGCTATGCTCGTTGGGCTGAGGATATGGTGAGTAGTCTTGTTTTATTCAATGCTATATATCCTCTATGTTTTGCATCATATTTTCTGGACATTCTAATTTTGTGCAAAAACAAGATGATCCTCAAAAGAAGCAGCCACATAGAGCCATGGTCTACTTAGCAACTCACAAAAGAAGGGCTAAAGATAGAAGTGAACACGTGGTATGCCATATACACAATGTTTCTACTGTACTATACTAAGTTATCATTTGATCTAACTAAAAGAACATGGATTTATCTTCACTGTTAGGCTGAGTTAGAGAACCTCATGGATGAACAACCAGAATTAGCTCAAGATGATGAGGGAAGAGTTGCATGGAAAGGTGACGTCTTACATCAAATTTTGGGTGATGAGAAACCTGGACAAGTGCATGGGATGGGACTGCTTCCGGTCCCAAGCCATGTTTATGGACAAACAACACAACGTCTCAAGAACATCAATATCACTACTATAGAGGGATCGCCATCGAAAGTAGGGGTGCATGTTATTGACGAAGTGCAGAAGTTAAAGGAGTATGTGCAGAATCAAGATCTACTCATTCAAGAATTGCTTAAAACTAAGTCATGCCGTGGGAACAATAAACCTGCAAAAACGCTCTCAAAAAAGACAAACCAACAAAGGTAAATATTTTTCTTTAACCTTCATATAAAAATTCATTCCAAACTGATATCCTTTTCCAGGTGAATCAAATAAAAGGATATCATAGCAATTCTCAATCACAAGCAGTACATTATAAAAGAAAGGTATTTGTGTTATTATTTCTATATAATGTTATTTCTCTTCAAGTTTTATATTTATCTGTATTTAAATCTACAGAGAGTTCAGTGTGATGTAGCTGATTTGGAAGACTCCATGAGTGAACAAGGATATATATCAATGGTAATTCTATTACTGCATTAATATCTTTTTCTATACTTCATATGAATATATACTAAATGTTGGTTGTGCACTTAACTGTAGAACAATGGAAGAGTGTTGGACCAACAGAACAGATATGAGGACGATGACATGTCTTTTTCTACTGAAAAGGTTAGCAGAACTGTTTATGCATTTTTAGGAACACTACATTTTTAAGCAATATAAATACTACAATGATTTGATAGATGATTTTGTGATTGAACTAGCATGACAACTATGCAAATCAACAACTATTACAATGTCATGAAGCACCGTCATCGCAATGGTCTGCACGTTCTTTTCCACAGCAAGAGGTAAATGTTTTGATAAATGATTTGATGTGATGCACTTGCAAGAAAATAGTAAGATATATCACTTTCTACAGTACTAGTAAGATATATCATTTTAACTAGGTTGTTTGAGGATTAAGGAATTAAAGAACCAACAATAAAATTTATGGCACACCTCATATATAATGAGTTGCATGCATCCAAATTTAATAAATCAGTTTTCTTTAATTCAATTATAATTATTTCTACTGTATTACAGCTATATAATGGAAGGTTTGGAATCTTTTAGAATACAAGCTTACCTTTATGAATAAATAAGGATATTTCATAGTCTAAAAAATGCTTCCTTCAAACCTGCTCCTTTTTTAGTAACTAATTAACCTATTCCCTACTTTTCAGTTCGATGTGTATAAAGAAATTGTTTTAAGATAGCCAAATAATGGCATCTTATATACATATTTTTAGTAGAAAAATTGTTGTGTGACTTTTGAGTATCTATACTGATAGCATGCAATAAATTTTACTGTATTTCACTGTAAGTAACTGAACAATAGCAGGAAAAGTTCCAAAATTGCATGAACAACATACAAGATCAAGTGATTTGAAACAAGACTCCACATCATGTGCCTTCAAAGAAGACACGACCTTCACCAATCTACCCTACTCTAAAATACACCAAAATTTTCTTTACTAAATCCACCCCCCTCAACCACCCTCACAGTCATGCCTAATCTAAGTCCACCCAGATTTGTGTACCAAAGTAATCCAACTTCATACGAATGAATGGCCTGGATCTCTCCTCAAATCTTCTTCTCTTACTCATTGAAGATCCTAAGGCCAAAATCATTCGGATCATGCACATCATTTAACCTAGACCTGCGCTACCCCCTCCCTCCGCCTCCCCCGCGCCTCCTCCGCTCCCCCGCGCCTCCCCCCTCCTCCCCCGCGCCTCCCCTCCCTTCGCCTCCCCTATCCTCCCCCGCGCCTCCCCTCCCTCCGCCTCCCCCCATCCTCCCCCGCGCCTCCCCTCCCTCCGCCTCCCCCCATCCTCCACCGCGCCTCCCCTCCCTCCGCCTCCCCCATCCTCCACCGTGCCTCCCCCCATCCTCCACCGTGACACCCCCCATCCTCCCCCATCTCCGCTTCCCCCGCGCCTCCGCTCCCGCCGCTCCCCCGCGTCTCCGCTCGCACCGCTCCCCCATCCTCCCCGATCTCCTCTCCCGCCGCTCCCCCGCGCCTCCTCTCCCTAGCCTTCCCCACCACCTTCCAAGGGTGAGGCGATACCTCCCAAGCCATTGGTGGCGACCAAGCCCTACATGAGATGTGGCGGCTGCCGCAGTGCCCTAGGGGTGAGGTGGTAGCAGCCGCAGGAGCCCTAGGGGAGAGGTGACCGGAGGCGCTCTCCCGTCTCATGGGATCCGGCCTCGAGCAGCTCATCCAGCAGCTTGCCGAGAATGACCCCAACCGCTACGGCCCCCCGCCCGTCGCCAAGTCCGCCGTCGCCGCCCTGCCCGACGTCGCCGTTTCCGCCGGCATGATGGCCGCCGACGGAGGGGCCACTACAAAAAATCTGGGCTTGTATGACAAAGCAAAAATGTCATGTAAAGTAAAGAAGTTGTCATAAAAAGTATCTTATGACGAAAAAGCGGCGTCACGCCGGTCGTCATATAATGACCGTCACATAATGTACCTCATGACGATACTATGTACAACCGTCACAAAAGGTGGCAACCTTTTGTGACGGTTTCCTTTCCTTGTCACATATTGTCAACATTTAATGACGACTTCTGCTGTCACATATTGGTGGGTCAACGCGTCACCTAATACATGAGCCGTCACAAATTGAGATTTGGGAGACCTGACTGAGATAACTTATTGTGACGACCTTTATCGTCATACAGGACTTTGTGACATTTCAGTTGTGTCTTGTTTTATATGGTTGTTTGAGACATCTTGTACACTGTCACAAACCTTGCTTGCGAATACATGACGAACGTGGTAGCCATGTTCAATGACAAATGTCACACAGTTCTTTCATGACGGCACATACAAGCATGCAAATATATATCAGAAGCCATCATCCACAACATTCTCATCACAGCTCAAAGTTCAAACATCATAAAGAGGTCCAGGTTCCAACAGACAAGTTCAAATTGTTCCACCGCACAGGTTCAAACATACCACATAGTTCTGACAACAAAGTGTACAAAGTTCCAACAGAGAAAGTTTGGTGTTGTGCCAACATAGAGCGCATTTGGACCTACCTCAATCTCTCTGAAGTTTCAACACAGCTCGCAGCAGCGCATTAGTCTCTTCAAACTTGTTATGCATCCCCTTCATTTCTTCTTGAGTCTGGCGCAACAAATTTTTGTTTTCTTCAAGTGATGCCTGCTGAGCTTGAATTTGTGCTTGCAACTCTTGCTGCTTCCTAGCAGCTTCCTCTCTTTCTGCTTGAAGTGTTGCCTCAAACTGAGCTTGCAGGCGTGCTTCTGCGACTGTCGTGGACCGAGCAGTATTCGATGCTCTAGGGACACCAATGTTTGGTAGGAAGGTGGACGAACGGCTTATCTGGCTCAGACTGTCAGCAACAATCTTGGTGGGAGACTTTTGTTCTTGTCCTTCTTCTGGCTCTCTTTCCTTCTCTGCCACCATTTGTTCCTACATAGAATGAATCTAATTAATAACAAGGCCATACAACAATGTTCAATCAGGCATGTAGTTGAGTACAGTAAATCAGTCTGCAATATTTATATAACTTACATATATCTCATCTGCAAGAGGAGTTCGACCATTTTGCGGACTAGTCATACATTCCCCAAAGAAATCAACAGGATCAGGATCCATGTTGTTGTACTTAGGCCTCTGCAGCATGTAAAAAAATTATTTACAATGACATCAATGAAGGTAAAGAGAGGGGTAGACAAACATGGGATTTTTTGTATTTGCCAACAGCAAGATGCCAAAATATGTATGCACTACAGATCATACAAGTATTTGCCTCCAGATTTTTTATGTAAACAACAAATGCAATCACTGGCATACTCAATTAATTACTGAGTTTAAGAAAAACAACACAGGAACATGCATCTATGCAACCTGGACACCAGATCAATAATAACAACTTTGCCTAAACAACACCTACTACTGTTGATGAGCATCTCTGATGACATAGCACATTGAAATCTCTGATGACATAGCAACATGGGAGCTCATCTCGGAAATCAGAGGGCCAAACTCAGAATTAGCTTAAAAATCAGAGGTCATCTCAGAAATAATTGGATCACGTGCTGACTTGACAGTTCAAAGGAACATGGTAATGACTATATGCTACTAATGTCCCATCTTTCAATCTAATTACACAAAATACATAGTATCCATACCATGCTGTATCGATGGGCAACGTAGGACCTAGATCCAGTCCTTTGGTGAAGCTGCACTTGGCCACGGTTCACTTTATTCTTAGAACTCGTTTCCTGCACCACAAATGCAATAGAGTTTTCATTCACATGCACAGGTTGCATTGCATATTAACAAAAGAAGGCAATTCAGGCATGGACCTAATTCTTCGGGTCACACCAGTAGTCTACAAGTTTGATCCATTCCTCTTTCTTCATTTTTGGTGGAGGTTCTTTGGCCATCATCTGTTCTCTTGTCAGGGACCCGTCGAAGTACTTCCTTTTTAGGTGATACCTCTTCTGCCTTACTCCCTTCTTAATGATATCAGTGCATGCAGCTTTGCTTGGTCCCTCGTTCTTAACATCCACATCCAACCTTGACTGCAGCCACACATATGATTTATCAGACACAAAACACAATTTGTACATGGGACTAGAGTAATGCAAGAAACTATTTGGAGTGAAATAGCTGTCTTACCGCCACTTTGTCAAGCACTTTTGCAACTTCTGTCGGCCCCGCATCTTTTTCATAAAGCTTCCAAGAGGTGTAGATAGGTAGGTTGTCTCTAACGACGACACCAGTTTCTGATGCCAGCTTCGCTGCCTGTAGTGGGACCTCAGGTCTTTTCTTCCCTTCAGCCACATGGATAGCCAACTTCTTTCCTCTATTGTTAATCTTCTCTAAGCCATGACCCATGGTTTTCTTGCGGACATTCTTTGGGGGCACTGCATTGGCAAATAATAATCAAAATGTGTTATTATAGGATTAACAAATCTATATACTGCATGGAGAAAATAATTCTTGTGAACACGTATTGTTTACCTAGAGCTAAGTCGCCATCTGGTTCTCCTTCATCTGTATGACCCTCTGAAATAGCAGCTTCAGATTGCCCACCTGAGTCACTGATGTCATTGCTTTGCCTAGAGCTCTGTCCACCTGGCGAGGTGTCCACACCAACAGTTTGGTTAACACTACTTGTGGGAGTAGGTTGCTGAGACAGGCCAAGAGTGGGTCTAGGAGTACTACGCGCAGTGTTTGCACCAGGCATCGACATGGCTGCACTGCTCCTGGTGAATCTAGGAGGACTAGGCACGGTGTTTGGAATAGGCGCTGATATGGCTGGACTGGTGATGGTGATTATTGGAGTAGTAGGCACTGTGTTCGTAGTTTGTGTGGTCTGGCTGCCGCTTGTATTGAGGTGGCCTTGCTGTTGGCTGGCACTAGAAATGGCATTAGGTTTAGGTTTGGCTTTGGAATTGTTCTTAGGAGGCAAGGGCAATCTTTGCCTAGGTGGTGGACGGCCTCCAGGCGAAGGCATGGCTGCACTTTGCCTAGTGAATCTTATAGGCGTGCGCCGTGGCTGCTGGTTGGCAGGTGCCATTGTTGCCGCCTTTTGCTTCTTCTGCCGAGGGCGAGTTCCTGGAACCATCCCTTCTACCTGACAAGAGAAACATGCATATTATTAAATAAGAAAGAAGTGTCAAGTAGATTAAATGACTAAACTGAAGTACATGTTTGTCACAGGGAGACCAGAAACCAGTTAATTGGTCAAGTAATGCATCTCACCTCAGTATTGACCTCATTATTGAGGTCATCATCATAGTCATCATCACTATCAGAGTGGTTATCAATGTCAGAGGATGGATCATAATCATTGTCAGAAACTGTTTTGTCAGACACTACTGTCTTTCCTTTGCCCTTTTCCTTTTTTGAAAGAACTTCTCTAACTTCCTGAGCTAATAGTGGAATACCCAGAGAGCTAAAATGTTCCTGAATTTTCCTTACATTGTCATCCCTGTCCTGCTCATACTGGGTTTTTGTCATTTCTTCTATTACTTAAACGGTCAAACGCAGAAAGAGCAGAAACTGGATTCAGTTTCTGTAAAGGAGTTGAAAAAAACTAACAAATCAGTATTCTGTTAAATGGTAGACAGAAGGCAAAATAACATCAAAATTGTACAAGAAAGAACTACTAGGGAACAAGGCTAATAGTGAACAAGATTGACAGAGAACAAGAATACTGAATAACTATATTGCATAGCTATTTATTAGTCAGTTCAGTTGTAATGTATTTCTAAGTTTAGTGTACAATTGTTTCCAATACAAGATGATTTGTAAGAAATTTTGATGGGACAAGCTATGTTACATACAGCCATGGTTTCAGTACATCCAAACCAAAACTAGGAACCATATAGTAGGTGCTTTTAGCACACAATGTGGAAAGCAGACAGGCCCTGGATTGTCAGAAACTAATGTCTTCCCTTTGCCCTTTTCCTTATTTTCAAGGACATCTCCCACTTCCTAAGCTAACAGTGGAATACCAAAAGATCATGTAAATCATCAAACAAACATAGCCAAGATGGAAGGTACGTAGCGGGCTCACCAAGTGTCAGCGGGTAGCCGGTGAGGCAGACGACGTGGCGCGGAGCCGCAGCGGTAAGCCGGCGCCCTGTGTTGGACGGGCGCCCTATCGCCGGTTCACCAAATCCGGCGGTGAGGTCGGGGCTGGCTGCTCACCAAGTGTCAGTGGGCAGCCAGCCTCCTCCGTCGGGGCGGCTCCGGCCTCCTACGTCGGGGTTCGAAGTGGAAGTCGTCGGGGCGGCGCTAAGGGAGTCCGGGATGCCGGCGTTCGGAGCTCCGGCTCCGGCCTCCTCCGTCGGGGCGGCGCTGAGGGAGTTCGGGGCGGCGTGGTGGAGATGAGTGACGGCGGCGTGGTGGGCACGAGTGGCGGCGGCGTGGTGGGCGCGAGTGGCGGCGGGGCGGTGGAGGCAGGGCGGCGCTAGGGTTAGGGCCTTGGGGGAAGGAGGAAACGGGAGTGGTGGGCGCGACTCAGACAAGAGGATAAGGCAGGAGGGGGATTTTTTTGCCTCTACATGGGCGGGAGCTGTGTGGGGCCCATGTGTCGGTGGTAGAGAGCCTGCGCGGGAGAGCGGGAGAAATGCGTGCCCAATTTTGGTCTGGCGCGGTGGGGCCCTATGTCATTGAGAGAATTAGTCTTATTACTAATTGAAATACAAATTTGGGGGACTAAATGAATTCAAATGGAAAAAAGGTAAGAAACAAAGTTGTTCAACACATCGAGATCTATCATCTATATTTTAGTCATTTTTTCAATTGAGTTTGTTTGGAGAGTTGAAATTTTGAATTTTCAAAGTCGTAAACTTGAAACCAAAATTTGGGGTACTAAGTAATTTCAAATGGAAAAATCATGAATACCAAAGTTGCACAACTCATTGATATCTACATTTCTTATTTAGGTCATTTTGTCATCCGAGAAAGTGATGGAAACTTTGTTCTCAAATTTTACTTATCTCTCTTATAGTTTCATTTTTACTTATCTCTCTTATAGTTTATGAAACTATAAGAGAGATAAGTAAAATTTGAGAACAAAGTTTCCATCACTTTCTCGGATGACAAAATGACCTAAATAAGAAATGTAGATATCAATGAGTTGTGCAACTTTGGTATTCATGACATTTTTGCCTGAATTCATTTTGAGTTTGAAATTGTGGTGTGAATTTGCCATATTTTTAAAAATTAAATTTTGAGTTCTTCAAAATTTGTCTCATGAACACATGACCAAAATCAATGCAATATATTCATAGATCATGATTTAAGAAAATTTTAGGAAAAAAATGATCAAATTTGGAGTAAGTATGTGGGAGATAAACTAGTTACAATGTTTTGCCATAGATTTAAAAGAGAAATGATAGCTACACGATGAACTCAGTGCAAGAGAGGCTAAATACTAAGCAGGGCCCACATGTCATTGGAACAATGGACCCACAGGCTAAGATGTAAGAAAGAACGCTGTGGCCAGCTGGTCCTTGGCGCGCGGCCACCCCCATCCAGCTCAAGCAACGACTCCGGCGACCTGCTCCATCGCCGGCGACCTGATCCCTCACCGGCGACCTGCTCCTCTCCACCTGCTCCCTCGCCACCCCGCCTCCCCCCCGACCTCCACCAGGAACCTCGCTAGCTGCTCCTTGGGTCACGGCGACCCCCTCCAGCTCGAGCAACGAGGCCGCTGGCGACCTGCTCCCTCGCCACCTCCTCCCTCTCAACCTGCTCCCTCGCCGGCCTCCCCCCCCTCCAGCAGCAACCTCGCCGTGCTCCTCCCCTGCATGTGGCTAGATCGAGCAGGTGCTCCCTCGATGGCCATTCAGATGGAGGCTAGCCGGCCAGACTAGCTGCTGCAGCCTCGCCGGTGGCTGGTTGCCGGAGCTGCTGCATCACCGGCGACCCAAGCTGGCAGCTGCAGCCTCGCCGGCCAACCCACCTGGCAACACCTGCCTCGCCGGCCACTGTTCAAGGTGAGCAGAGTTTTCAAATTTCTAGCACCTAAATTTGGGGTTACCAACTGCTTCTCCATGCCGATTGTTAATTTTTTGGCACCTAAATTTATGCAGGTGGAGATGGATAGAAGCTGGGTTCATAACAGTGCCCCATTTACGCCGGCCTTTATGTCTGGTGTTGCACAATTCATGGAACATGTCCGAAGTACATTTGGTGCAGATGAGAAGATCAAGTGCCCCTGCCGAAAATGCCTTAACCAGAAAGAGAAAAGCCAAGATGATGTACACGAGGATATCGAACTCAATGGTATGTCGAGGTGCTATACTAGGTGGATTCACCATGGAGAGGAAGAAAATGATGTTGGACAGGATGATGTTGGACAAGATGATGATGGAGATATGTCATGGGATGGAAATGACCAGGCACCACTTGATGAGGAAGGACAAGCTGAAGATGTCATAGATGATAGTGCACGGGGAATACAGGGGTTGATTCAAGATTTGCACGCCGCAGCAAGCCATGGCTTTGGTGGCAACCTATATAAAGAAATCATGGAAGAGGCAAAGCGTGAACTTTATCCAGGTTGCACCGAGGAGACTAGGCTAACTTTCATTATTAAACTGCTGCATATCAAAGTGTACAATCGGATAACAACATCTGGGTTCGATGCTTTCCTTGAGTTGTTTTCGTCATCTCTGAAGAATGTGCCCGGCCTTCCTAAGTCCTATAAGGAAATGAAAGCTCTGCTTCGGAAGCTTGGTTTTGGTTATGTTTGTATTGATGTGTGCAAGTATGATTGTGCCTTATTTTGGAACGGCCATGAACACGATGATCATTGCCCAGTTTGTGGCTTCACAAGATGGAAAGTGAACAAGGAGGGCAGAAAGAAAGTTCCTCACAAGGTCCTCCGTTACTTTCCAATAATTCCACACCTTCAAAGGCTTTTTATGTCAAAGCAACGGGCACAGTATGCAAGATGGCACAAGGAAAAGAGGGTACCAATTGAGAATGAAATGAGACATCCTGCTGATGGGGAAGCTTGGAAAGAATTTGATGAGACTTTCGAGTCTTTTGCAGATGATCCCCGCAGTTTGAGGCTAGCCATTACTACAGATGGATTTAACCCATTTGGTCAGATGACCAATTCATATAGCATCTGGCCAGTGGTAGTGGTTCCATATAATTTTCCACCATGGATGTGTATGGACCAATCTAATTACATGCTTGCTTTACTAATTCCAGGAAAAAAATCACCAGGCAAAGATTTCCATGTGTTCATGCAGCCTTTGATAGAAGACATGCTTAAACTTTGGAACGGTGTCTCTACTTATGATGCATATGAAGGCAAAGAATTCAGTCTGCATGCAGCGATTCTGTGGGGAATCAATGACTACCCTGCATTAGGCACCATGTCAGGCAGAACCACTCATGGTTACTTCGCATGTGTGCACTGTGATGAGAATCCATGCTCCGAATGTCTGAGAAACAAAATTGGTTTCATAGGCCACAGACGTTTCCTCCCAAGCGACCATCCATGGAGGAAAAACAGATCTTTCGATGGCCACCATGAAAACAGAGAGCCGCCAAGGAAATTTAGTGCAGATGAGATTATGGCAAGGTTGGATGAGGTTTGCTATGTTCCAGGGAAGAATCCAGATAAGCAGAAATCAAGAAAACGACGCCGTAATGGAGAACCAGTATGGCATCTAAAGGTTAGCTTCTACGATTTGCCATACTGGTCAAAATTGAAGCTACAGTACAACCTTGATGTTATGCACATAGAGAAAAACATATGTGAAAACATTTTGTCAACTCTACTTAATATTCCGAACAAGACAAAGGACACCATCGCTGCTAGGCTAGATTTGGAAGACAGAGGTATAAAAAAGAGCTTCATTTGCTAGATGACAGTGGTAATTCCTCCTCAAAGCCAAGAGCTTGTTACGTTCTAACACCAGAAGCAAAGAAGAAGTTTTTGCAGTTTGTGAGCAATGTTAAGTTTCCAGATGGCTATGCCTCCAATATATCAAGATGTGTCAATATGGAGGGAGCAGGATCAATGCGTGGGCTGAAAACACATGACTGTCATATACTGTTGCAGCGTATTTTACCAGCTGCCCTTCGTGGTTTGGTGCGCAAAGACGTATATGAAGTAATTTGTGAATTGGGTACGTTTTTTAGACAACTTTGCTCAAAAACTCTAAAGGTTGATGCACTACACCAGATGAAGAAAGATATTGTACTTATCCTTTGCAAGCTAGAGAAAATTTATCCTCCTGCATTCTTTGATGTTATGGTCCACCTAGCAGTACACTTGCCTGATGAGGCACTCCTTAGGGGACCGGTTCAATATGGATGGATGTATCCCATTGAGAGAAGATTGGGCACCTTTAAGCGTTTCATCCGCAATAAAGCAAGACCTGAAGGCTCTGTTGCAGAGGCATACACTGCCTATGAGTGTATGACCCGGTGCTCAACATATTTCAGTGACATTATTACTAGGTTCACTAGGCCTGAAAGAAACTTAGATGGTGAATAGAACATCTCCCCCAATGGTTACTGTATTTTTGGTCATGGTATTAACCTGCTGGGTGCTTCCAAACTTCATTATGAAGATAAAGACTATGACTCCATGGTTTGGTTTGTTCTAAACAACTGCGAAGAGGTTGATGAATACAAAGAGTGAGTATTTGTTCTCATGTCATTTCAGACAACTATATTCAGTATTAGTGTCACAATAAACTGATTAACTTCTTCCTTTATTGCAGAAAGTATAGGGAAGAATTAGAACAACAAGGGGTGAACGATATTGAAAAAATGATGCCAACACACTTCGCTGCATGGTTCGAGAATCATGTGTGTGCAACTTCAACAACATGACTGCATAATTTATGATTCAATACATTTTCAAACTTACTAACTCTCTTTCTTTCCAACCTGCAGATTACCAGATTGAAATGCGAAGGCTCAACAGATGTTGATGAAGACCTATACTCACTCGCATGTCGGCCGATTAGGCGTGTGCGTTCATACACAGCCTGTATAGTCAACGGGGTACGGTACCACACTGTGGCTCGTGAGGTAGACATGAAGACACAAAACTCCACCATCAAAACTATAGGTACTCACAATGATGACACTATTGACTTCTATGGGACAATCACAGACATTATTGAGTTGACTTACGCAAAGAACAGCAAAGGAGATAGAACTGTTATCTTATTGCGGTGTGAATGGTACAACCTTGAGGGAAGGACATACGAAATGAAAGATGATGGTTACTTCAAGAGCATTAACATCCAAGGATGATGGTATAAGAATGATCCTTTCATTCTAGCCACGGAAGCTTCACAAGTATTTTTCTTGGAAGATACAAAGTTAGGTCCATGTTGGCGAGTGGTACAAGAATTTGGCCACCGACATATATTTGATGTTGAAGAGTCCGACACAAACCAACCAATCCATGAACAAGTACAGATGAGATGTCAGGAGGCTTACCAAGAGGAGAGTACTTCGACCATAGATGGTACAGTGGGAGACATTTATCCTGATATGGATTTCAGAGAATGAACCAGGCAGCCCTGTTAGTAGAGACCTTGTCGAGAGCATCCGTCGACATCAACATACAGCTCAAGGTGATGAAATAGATGCTGAATACGAAGATGAAGATGAAACCTTCCTTGAGTACCATAGTCCAGATGAAGGCAACACATCAGAGGAAGACAATGATGATGACTAACCTTTGCATTTCTAGAGCTATTTGTGAACCATGAACTTCTATTAGTGATTCTGCTGTATTTGAATTATGCTATTGTCTGCAGGTTTTTATGACCACATGACAATGTCATGGAATGCCCAGAATATGTCCTAAATATATTTTGGGGGTTTTTATGACCACATGACAATGTCATGAAAAGTACAAAATCCATCATAATATGTATATGCTGAAGTAACATACATCCTGCCAAAATTTCATCCCACACAGGTTCCACATCAAAGCACAAGTGATATTTATTTCCAACATACATTAGAAATGCACATGTTACATTTCCATAGACACAACATATGTCCAGTAGCACAAAGGCCCATATTTCATACCAGCACAACAGGTTCAATACAACATGTCCCAGACTACTTCATGATAAAAGCCAAAAGCATTGCCTACTTCTTGAACATGTCCCAGACTACTTCATCATAAATGACAAAAGCATTGCCTACTTCTTGAACACTACAGCTACAACCAACAAGATGGCCAACACCAGGAACATTGCTACATTCACACATCCACACACAAGACAAATGCAGCTTCCCAATCCTTCCCTCTTCTTGCCAACCATTTCCTTCACCTTGTTCAGATTTTGCTCTAAGGTATCAATTTTCCCCACAAGCTCAGGAACTTCTATTGTCGAAGCTGCTGCAACAGTCGAGCTTGCTGGAAGTAGAAAACCATGATCTTCAAGGTACACCACATATTCTTCCTCGAACCAATACCTGGAACATTTCCCCTGCATCCAAATGACAACCACATGCAATTTAACACCAATAGTGCAGGCACTGAATGCTACAAACACTACCATATTCTCAGGGAGACCTATTCAAACATGACTGAAATTTGTGCAACAGAAACTGAACCACTGCACTGACATTTCGATAGGTCTTCCGGGGGCACTTGAAAAACCTCTTTCCAACGTTATACTCAGACTTCGTGGTAGTGGCAGCAAACACCCTCACGTCCTTGCAATCCGGGCACATGATCAATGGCAACCCGGTCACATCATCGATCGGGTCCTGCAGATCGACATCAGTGGGCGCAGGCTCTACAGCAACGACAGCAAGGGCTCGGGGTTGCGGGGCAACCCTAGCTGTGCTTGACCGCCGAGTCAGAGAAGTTGAGGACGACGCCTGCGACATGAGAACTGGAGAGGGAAGGTGAGCAGAAATGGCAACAGAGGAGGAACAGGGACAGGGCACTGCAAAAATGGCACACCTAGGGCGATGGGGAGCTGCCACCGCCGAGACGACGCCCGCCGCCGCGCTGAGCCCGCCCGCCGATGAGCCCTGATTGATGCACATTGGATTGATTACGAATTGCCATGCCAATAAAAAGGAATAGGGAGGGGGATGAGGGCGCCACTGCCGACCAAATGGAGGGGGACGGGGAGGGGATTGACGGTGCCACTGCCCACCATGCGCCACCGCCTACCAACCTGATGCAGTTGCGGTCACCGGTGATCCGCGCTCGCCGGCTGGCCTGGCGGCAGATCTCGCGCAGCCACCGCCCACTGTGCCGCGGCGTCAGCTGGGGAGAGGGTGAGCTAGCTCCGCCCAGAGGTAGCACGACGGCGGCCGTGCTCCGCCCCGATCGACGCTCGCCCAGAGGCCGCCCACCGCCCGCCGCACCGCCAGAGGCCGCCAACCGCTCGCCACCGTCTTCTGTTGGGTCGAGGAGACGGGGAAAATGAATTTGGTCAACAGAAGGAGACGGGGTCCACCTGCAGGGGTATATTGACGTTGCGGTTGGTCATTTTTTGAAATAACATAAAGTGACGCGGACAAACCATCACATAAAGACAGCTCAAAGCGTCATAAAACCCAAGGCGTCAACCGGCTCCTGTCGCCAGACAATTTGTGACGACATTTTGTAGCTTTCTGTGACACAATAAATTATGTCGTCATAAATTTGTTTCTGGCTCATAAGATTATGACGACGCAAAATATTTCGTCATATAACCATCCCTGATTTTCATTGTCATTGTCTTGGTGTGGTCATATAACATACATTTGCCCCACCTCCGCCGCGTCCCCGGGGTCCTCTCCACAGGTAGCGGCTCTCACAGCCACTTACGTGCGTGCGCGTGTAATCTTGGTGTGGAGACGCGGATCGATGCGGTTTGGGTCGGGGGTTTCGGTTTCTTGGTGCCGTCGATTGGGGTTTGGGCGTCATATGCTGGAATGTGTTGCAAAGACGCAGCTTTGATGAACCAAAATGCCTGAATTCTGAAAGATGGCATTTTGGTTGCGTTGTTCCAACTGTCTGCACTTTCGTTGTGAATGGAAATGTGGCCTGCTGATTAGGGGGAAATGTGGCATCCATTGGTGGGTTTGGTTAATTTTCTGTGGTTGCTCATTAGAGAAAATGTCGCTGCAACCTGTGTTCAGGTCATTGTAAATTTGTGATCTGTAGTACAAATTTGGTTTCTATGGTTTCTTTTGCTGGTAAGAAACAACCATGGATTTGCAAATGGATGGAGAGGTCCTTGTTTCACAGCTATCATTGTTCTTCATTCAGATTTGCTATCTCGTATTCTTGTGTATTCTCAGAAGCCTGGTGTACGATGTAAAAAGCACTATCTATGTGCGTGGTTTCATTGATGCTGACTGGTTGGTGGAACAACAAGATTTTGATAATTCTGATGGAGCCAAATTACACATAATGGTAAGCATCTATGCTCACATGTCAGATACTGTACTTTGTATTTGGCCACTTGTGGATAGCATATTAAGATAACTGCCATATGTTAGTATCACCTTCATGCTTATTTCCTAATGTTGTTGATCTTCCCATCCATAACACTAAAATTCTTTTCTAGATATGTAGTCTAAATCTCAGGGTTTGTCATGTATAAGATGATTTCATAGGTTTCCAGTTAAGTCAAACAATATAATGTCGTATAGAAGGCACATCGGGTGATATCTATATTTAGATGTGTGTAACCTTGTCACTTCTAGATTACGATGTGTTGGGTCTCTTAAGAGCAGTTTATTAATTGCTTGGTCTTTGTTTTACTGTTAGAAATTACCTGGAATTCTGTCTGGTTATATCTGCTGCCAAGTTTGCTATGTTTACTATTGTATTCGATGTTGAGTACCTTGACAAATGGAAAACAAACCATTCCTGTATTTTAGGTTCTTTTAATTGTCCATGTTACATGCCCACTTTCTGTTGCAAAGAAAATAATTGTTGCTGCAGAGTTCTGTTGTATTTAGTTCTTGATACCTGACGATGTAGAACAGAGCATCATTCTATTTAGAATTAACTTTGTTTAATTAAAACATATAATAGGAGACCTGGGAAACTTCTCTACATGTACGTGCTCACTTTTCTTATATAGTGCACCTTATATCTACAATATTTTCATACAAGATTCATGATAGATGCTATATAGAGTGTGGTGGCTAGAGCTTTGGTACCACTCAAAATGCATGAAGGTCAGAACCATGGAGCTGTGACACCTTCAAATGCTTGCCCGGGTAATTGTTCAGATTTCCTCTTCGATGAAAAGATGCATTCGTTTCTCCTATGTTTGGATTGGTGATGCAAACAAGTTCAAAGCTTCTAACTTCTTGTGTCACTGTACATCTGTGATCTTCACACTGGAAATGAGGCTGCACTGTAATTGCGATTTTGTGCATAACATTTTTGACAGTATAGAAACTAAGAGGCTTATCTTTGGGAATGACCACCTGAATAGACTGAGCAAAAGTTATGTATTCTTTGGCACAACGGTTAGGTTCGTTATATAACTACTTCAGATTGTGGTTGACCATCCTCTTCCTTTGATGCATCATCTTTGTCTTATGATTGTTCTTTGTTCTGTACATCTGCTATGTAGAACCAAAGCTTACAAGTGGTTTGCTGGCTGGACAAGCCAACTCAAATATTATTTTTGACCATGGGCATCAAGAACACAAAGCCATGGGCACAGGGTAAGTTGTGGTTTATGGATGATCAACTATATGGAGTATTGGACTGGAATTACTCTATCTGACCATGTGACCCAGGTAATTCATAGGGAGATTTCTAAACATAGTCACTTTTTTGTCAAATAATCGGTTAATAGATCAGCACTTGCTCATATTTTCAGGATGATATAAGTAAGTTTAGGTTCAAGCTCCCTGCAATCTTGTGGAACTCCACATTAAACACAGCGAGAGGGTATCAGGATGATGAACAATATAAAGAGGTCAGCGATAATCCAGATGATGTCATAATGATCGATAATCCGGGTGAGGTCACTCAACTGTCAGAAATTGCTGCTGGTCCTCAACCATCTGCCAAAATATTCACTGACAGAAAGGAACTATTGTATTGGTTGAGCACATACATCTGGTCGATAGACGATGAAGAGTGTTTAGATTAAGTATTTTTTGCTAATTAATTGCATATGGTTTTGCATGCATGTCCAACTGTTTAATGTAACTGAGTGTGTGAAGAACATGAACTTAAAAGCAAAAGGCAAACTTAGACAAGATAGTGTTGCTCATCGTGACAAACTTAGACAACTGCACACCATTTCTATGTCTTGGATTAAGCCATTGCTTGAGCGTCGTTGTAATCACTAATCAAGCATTGTCTGATATACTGGTACACTGTGAGCATTGCCTAGAATTGATATTTGAGGCCATTTTGTTGTGAATTGCTCAACTGTTCTTACGTGCTAACTTCTTGGCTTTAGGTTTCATCAAAGGTAAAGCTGCCTCAAAGCCGCACATAAAACAAAATATAGTTTTAAGTACATCTTAATTCTAGGCGTGGAGGGTTATATGCATCTTAATTCTAGGCGTGGAGGGTTATATTCAAGAAGATAGAAAAAAAAATGCAGAAGATCCATCTTAGATCGCAAAGCATGCTCCCAAACATGTAAACTAGAATGCATTAGGATTACCTGGTGATGTTACACATATTGGCATAGCATGGAGGATTTTATTGGAAATAGTCAAATAGCTATGGAGAAATCTGGTTTGATTTGTTGGCTTGTTGCCCACTTTGATGGTATATCTATCTACTCAAGCTTAGCTAAGTAGTATTGCTTTTCAAATCATGATAGATGTTAAAAATGTACTTACATGTACAACAGTTCACAATTTCCATATCAGACCTTCTTACTTCTATTAGTTTGTTTATTAGCAGTACATGCCAATTGCCAATTTTATTTTGTTTTGTATTTTATCGTAGCGTTAGCACGGGCACACTATGCAAATCAACAACTATTACAATGTCATGAAGCACCGTCATCGCAATGGTCTGCACGTTCTTTTCCACAGCAAGAGGTAAATGTTTTGATAAATGATTTGATGTGATGCACTTGCAAGAAAATAGTAAGATATATCACTTTCTACAGTACTAGTAAGATATATCATTTTAACTAGGTTGTTTGAGGATTAAGGAATTAAAGAACCAACAATAAAATTTATGGCACACCTCATATATAATGAGTTGCATGCATCCAAATTTAATAAATCAGTTTTCTTTAATTCAATTATAATTATTTCTACTGTATTACAGCTATATAATGGAAGGTTTGGAATCTTTTAGAATACAAGCTTACCTTTATGAATAAATAAGGATATTTCATAGTCTAAAAAATGCTTCCTTCAAACCTGCTCCTTTTTCCTTCAAACCTGCTCCTTTTTCAGTAACTAATTAACCTATTCCCTACTTTTCAGCTCGATGTGTATAAAGAAATTGTTTTAAGATAGCCAAATAATGGCATCTTATATACATATTTTTAGTAGAAAAAATTGTTGTGTGACTTTTGAGTATCTATACTGATAGCATGCAATAAATTTTACTGTATTTCACTGTAAGTAACTGAACAATAGCAGGAAAAGTTCCAAAATTGCATGAACAACATACAAGATCAAGTGATTTGAAACAAGACTCCACATCATGTGCCTTCAAAGAAGACACGACCTTCACCAATGTAGGTAAAAAACACTACGTTTGGATTCATGTTACAGCTAATTTGCTTATATGCTAGTTATTGATGAAGTGATAAATATAGGTTGGTTCAACGGTATTACTCTTGAGTGCAAAATATCCAAACAAAGACTAGGTGGCCTATGCTAGTTTGTTGAGCTGCAATCCATCTACAAAAGTAGGTGGTGTTGAGCTAGGCAACCAATTTTGGAAAGTAAGAATCAATCACTCTTTGCGTAAAACTGAGGCGCTTGAACGACCACTGGACTGCTGCAAGTCAATTGATGATGCCCATGCTAAAAGAATGTCGATTGCTTGGCCTTCAATATGTGTATGATATTTCAACCTTGGTCCATATAATACTACATATATACTTTTTCATGTATCCTTAAAGCTAAGTAATGTTTGCCACATGCAGGTTCGGAAGATTAATGGTTGAAATCTCATACTTGTTTCACCTCATGGATAGATCATCGGGCAAAGATTTTGAGAAGAATAGATAGATATCATTATGTCATTCTAGGATGAAAAGTTTGTGTTGTTATTCCCAAGACTTGTTTTCTCAAATGGATTGTCATGCATGTTATAAAATTATGTGAACAATATTTTATATATTTCCCTATGGAATGCAATGTTGGTAATGATTATAATTTTGTGGAATATGTGATTCTTGTGAAAGAATAATTCTGCAATTAATTAATTGTCATTTCAAAAAAATCATTACTTTTTCCTCTCTCGAGATCTGTGTGTATATATATTTATATATATTAAAATAAGTTTCCACAAAATGTTTTGGTGTAAGAAAATGTGTTGCTACTCATATTACAATGGTGTTAATATTGCTCCAAAAATGTGTTACTGGGGTAGCTTGTTGTAGCACATATTTGTGTTATCAGGGTAGTTTGTTGTAGCACATAATATGTGTTCTTATAGATAAGATATGTGTTGCAAGGTAGTAACATGTTTTCAGACATGTAGTAGCACTTATCACGTGTTACTTCAAACCTAGCTAGTAACATGGGCTATAAGAACACTTAAAAATTGTGTTACTGCAAAGAGTAGTAACATCTTTATTGATATGTAGTAGCACATAGACGTGTTACTATAACTCCTTCCTAGTGTAGTGGTTGGAACCGGAGGCACCGTACACTACTACACAACAGGAATATAGCAACACCAACATGTGTTACTATAGGTTAAAGAAAGTGTTACTAGCTCTCCTCGTAACACATTTTTTATGTATTCCAATTGCCCATGTTACTATATACTGGTCTATTGGAACACCATATATGTGTTCTTTTACATCCAAAAAAGTGTTACTAAACTGTAACACATTTACTTATATACTAGAACATTTGTCTAGTGTTACAGTGATTCTCTACTGTAACACTTTTTTAAGCACTAGTAACACTTCCTCATTTTTGTAGAGCATATAGTTTGGAACAAAGGAACATATGGTTTGTAACACATGTTGTACCTATTGTAACACTTTGAAATTTGGGAAAAAAATATTTATTTACCTTTGTATGTGGCATATAGTGTTATTATTGATTTTTCATAGTAAACATGACACATTGCAGAATCACATAATCTATAAGTTTCAATAATCATATAAAGATCCACAGATAATAGAAAGGTTTCAAACATAGTACTTGCTCAGATGCAGTGATAGTATATGTACATAATGATATGACTCTAGAGAGTAAACAGACATAGTAGTGAAGAGTACAAGTCCATACTACTAGAAACAAAAATGAAATATCTAATATTCTTAAAATTCATCACTTCTTCATCCATTCTTGTATGCATCGATATATAGGAATTCAGCCATTGATCATTTGAACCTGCAAATAGGTAGCAAGTTGTAACATTAAGTATTATTCTATCCATGTATACCACAATAAAGTAAAGTTTAGAAAGCTAGTTCAAACATACAAATATCGAAGGCCAAGCAATTGGTACTCCTTTGGCATGGGCGTCACCAATGTTGTTGTAGGTAGGCATAGGCCTCACTAATGGCTCATCTTTTTCAACGGGATGATTGATACGCACTTTGTAGAATTGTTTTCCTGTCTCAACTCCACCAACATTTGCTTTTGGATTAGTGCTAATAATAGTTGCATATGCCACAATTTCCTTATTTGGATATTTGGCAGTCATGAGTAGCACTGTGGACCCAACCTGCATTAATTTGACATAATCACTTAGCGACCAACAAGCATTTGTTGTATATATCAAGATAGCGGCACATGTTGCTTAGAGTAAGTGCGGCCTATATCTTTCTGAAAATGGAATCGACACTTCATATTGCAGAACTAATAAGGATAACATTAACAATAAACTGTTTGATAGCACCTAAAACCTACTGTGCAGCAATAAACTTCAGAGATAGAACATTATGACCATCTTAATTTCATGATCCTTTTGCATATGACATAGCAGATTATCAGCAAAAAAATATGCTCCTGCCAAGAAAAGATAGACAAAGCAAAAGCTGAAATGATTGCTGCTGATGAACTGAGTGTAGGCACGGGTATTATTGGTTGCGGTCATATTTATTTGAACTGAAATACCATTAAGCATTACTAATATACGATCTTAAGTATGTAGGCACGGGTATTATTGTATCTTCTTAGTAGTTGTTTAGCTAAATCTTTTTTCTCGTGGAAAACTATTTAATAAATTATTAATGTGTAAGCAATCCCCCTATTGTGTATAAAGTTTTTTTTATACACACGTGCATGTCCACTAGTATCAAGATAATGCAGCTACTAGAACAAGTGATATTATATCTATATACCTTCATTGGATGATCTTGCATATGTTTTGGACGCTTCTGGCATGTAGCCTTGTCGCGAGCCACATCTTGATGATCCTTACACATGTAAAATGAGGTATGTAATAATATATGGCACAAATATTACTATAATAAATGGAAACATTTGATTCTTATATACCTTTTGTTTCTTTGTTATTCTACCTTCGCCAGAAATCCCTTGGACAAGAATCAAACTGAAATGAAGAGAAAGATAATTGTATTTATACATTTTTACAAAGTTATGTAATACTTATCTTGAATAAATTTGACATTGCAAGTAAAATATATCTTATTCAATGGTTCATTGAAAATGTGTACCTCTATTTGTCTAGAATCTATAGCAGAGCCATGTGGGGATGACGCTTCTGCTTCCTCAATTGATATTTCCTTGTCATCAGCATGACCTTGGCACTAGTTCCAATAGAAAATCATGAAATCATAATCACCGGGCAATAATATTGACGTATAATGAATGAAGAGTATATTATTATTCATAAAGACAAGAGACCAATTGATAACCTTTTCACTAGACAAATATAGATTTTCATCATCACTATATTCAGATTCACATCTTTCTTTATCCCAGTAAAGATCAAAAAGGGGGATAGCATTAGTTATTAAAAAAAACTTTGTAGGTAAAGAAGTACTAATTTCACAAGCAAGACATTTTACCAATTTGTTCGTCTGCTTAAGCAATACCTCCTTCTGATTTGGTGCAACACATTGAACTCTCTGAAAATTTCAAACAATATTAAAGTCAAGAGATACTAAATTAGATGAAAACATGAAAATAAAGGAAATACCTTTATGTTAAAATGCATTCCTTGTTTCTGAGAATTACCATGATCACTTGCTGTGCAATTCACCTAGAAAAGATAAAGAGGTTGAGTAACATTTCAATATAATATAGTTACAAATTAAAATAGACATTGCTACCATTGTTGGCTCCTCATTCTCATAGTGCCTCTGATTGCTTTTTAATTCTTCAATCACTTTGTCTTGCATTTTAGAATGCTCCTTGAGTTGCCTTATTTCCTCCAACATGTGAGTCTCTAGATCAGATGATGATCCATCTAGTGTAACTACATCAATGTCCTTTAACATTCATTCTACTACCTTTAATTTTATTTGGTTCAGATTTGGATGGTTCTTTGTTGCACTTGGTAGGCACTAAGGTGGCCAGCCTCTTCCTCGTCACAAATAAGCTCACCATCTTCTCGCTCTCATACTCATTAAGCATTTCCATCACTTCAGAATCTTGTTCTATTGCGACCAAACTATCTCTTCTCTTGTAGAATAGATAGTCGACTGATGTGTACCCATATTTCTCGATCAGATCAATCAAGTTGTAAAAGCATATCTCATCTCTATCCATTTCCCTTTGCACATGTTTCTGTCTTGGAGTTGCCCCGTCGCATTCAAGATTTAGGGTCCAAATATCCGCAGCCATAGTAGCACAATCTAATTAAAATTTAGCACCAATAGGAAAATAAGAATGAAGCATAGGAAAATAAGAATGAAGCATAGGATAATTCACAGCACCGAAATTATGCTGCCGAAATTACTGCAACGATCAAGAGAGGGGATTTAACTGAAAAACAAAAGCACAAAACAGCAGCAATTTCAGAACTGAGAAGAGAATACTGTGTACTGTTAACCAAGGACAGTGAAAAACTACTTATGCTGCCGAAAAGAAAAAGAACTAAAGGAAGTGAGACAGTAGGCAAGAACTGACCGGAAGCAGCAATTACTGCAGTAATCTGACCGAAATCAGAATCTGCCGCAGGACTGAAAAAGGCAAACCGAAAAAGAAACTCAGTATACAGTTCTACTGTAGCAGGAGGTCATTAAACTACTCTTGGGAGCACCATCCTAACATAAACCATATGCGGAAAAAGTAATTGACTGAGCAACTAACCCAAAAGATGAAGTAGGTTACTGGTAGATAAAATGAAAGAAAAATGGTTCTTGCCACCTTACTCTAAAGTCTAAATCCCTCGTCAGCAGGCAGCAGCTGTGAGATCTGGCCACCTACTTCAATAACTGAAGTCTTAGATAGAGAAGAAACGGGGATAGCAAAATCCACTGTTTGCTTTAGCTGCCAACCTAAAAAATTGTAGTAATAAGCATCACCATAACTGATACATTTTATCTGCAACAAAAAAAACTGCCTAACTGGTGCAGACCTATGGTAAATTCTGTTCAAAAGTTGGACATCATATCTCCATATGTAAGCATCTTTACACAGAAAAATGATTTCCATGTAGTACATGAACCAAAGCAGTGTGAAAAATGCATAATTCACCTATACTCCACAAATAGTGTGGCTTTCCAACCCAAAACACCACTACGGTGACAGCAACTTAAAAACACATATAGATGACCAGTAGCTAACACCCGTTGAACTATCACGATGTGGTGATCGTACTTCATGATTCTTATATTTCAGTTTCTCTACTATCACTGGTAGTATCACAGCCAACAGGAATCTTTGTCTTACCTTTTTCTAGTTTTATTTGTCTTGGTAATGCACAGCTATGCTTAATTATCTGCCCAAAGTTTACATCTTATATCTACTATTTGATAGGGAGATAGCAGAGAGTGAACTTTTGCAATCAAGTTGTCCAAATGCACAAGCTGGGCAAGCAGTACCATCTGTGTCATTAGTCAAGAAGAAGTTTCTTGGTAAATATGCAATATCAGCTGAAGAATTCTCTGAGGAAATGGTAAGTAATACAATTCTATGTATCAGGGAACTTTACTTTCTAAATGAAGACCTCATGGAACCAATTGTTGTGCTATATTGATTTCCTTTTCTTTTTGGCCTTCATTAGTTTTAAAAACTCATGTTTCTTTTGTCAGGTTGGAGCTAAGTCTCGGAACGTAGCATACCTCAAAGGAAAAGTACCTTCATGGGTTGGTGTACCAACATCAGTTGCGATACCATTTGGGACCTTTGAGAAGGTTTTGTCAGATGAGGTCAATAAGGTTTGTGGTTCTTTTCTGACATGATTGGTGGTTCTTCTTTGACACTAAATAATTGAATAGTAGCACTCTTATACATGATTGTTGGAGAAGTCTACTTTTTCTACATGTTCAGAATACACTTTTTGGACCGTAATAAATGTGCAATCTAATATTCTCAACAAAAGATTCCTTGGGTTTTTATCACATTCTGCATATCCAAAGGGCTTTTTTGTGTATACAAATCACATATACAGTTTTAGGAGGCAAGTAGATATTTCTCTAGCGTCTTCAGTAGGTGTATCTCATTCTCATACTAGCATGAAGTAAATTAGCTGGTTTACAATGATCTTCCAGGCAATTGATTGTCGTTTTCTTTAATGGCATGAAGTAAATTCTGCAGTATGAATTTTATGCTGATTGTAATTACAAGAACTATCCTATTCAAAATGCTGAGGATGTGCTGATATAAATTCAATCCTCATCTTCCCTTGCGCTGTCTAGACTAATATAAGAAGCATGACTCACCAGTAAGGCTATGTGAGATCAAGGAATCCTAAAAGTTACTTATATAAGTGAGCAACCAAGTAACTTCATTCATTGTCATCTCAAGCGCTAGTTTAGGCCCTCACTCTTATACACAATATATTTGTGCTTAAGATTGCATGTCAAATCTTCTAAGAACAGAAGTAAATCTAGCTTGTATTAGATAGGGTGTCCCTCACTTGTATAGACCATAAATTACACCATTACAGAAGATACCCTAAGTCATATTTTCGAGAAATTCATCAACAGAGCAGGGAGCAACTAGCATGGATGCCTTATGAAATGACACTTCACTATATGTAGGATACTAGTTGAAATGTAAAATCAGTTCCAGCTTTTCTAACCTTTGGCATGTACAGATCGGTAATTTCCCCAAAGGCTTCAAAGTGTCTGTTAAGACAACATACTAGTTTAGACAAGCTCGTATATTAATCAACTAGTAAGTAAATCGACAACGAAGAAAAAACAGTGAAGCTATAGCTCACCTACGCACCCCTCCCCTTCTCCTGTCGTCTGCAACACAACTCAGGAAAAAAAAGGTTGGGGCGATGAGAAGCAGCACCAGCCCTGGCCCCTCTCTCCTGCAATTACTTGGAGGAAGTCCCCACACACCTGCATTAGAACGACATGCCCTAGCGCTGGTGAGGACGCTGGCTCCTGAGTGACGAAGGCGACGGCGGCGTCTAGCTGGCGTCGTATGTGTTCCGCCTCACAGCGAATCCTCACGGTGAGCAGAGTCAACTAGATCTTGGATCACCAGCACTCACGCGAACACAAGTTATGCACTGGAGAAGAAAAGGTTTTGCCGAGCAACTCACTCTGCGATTTTCTCGTTCTTAACATCAAAACAACCAGTAACAAAGAATGTGGCCATCAGGCCGTAACGCCCGTGCACAACGATTGGGTGAACGTGGGCGTGGAGACGTGGGGGAAAAAACCAGAGGGATCGACTCGGAGCCGAGCGCAACGAAAAAAAGGCGCGCGCGGACGATCGTGAGGACGAGATAAAAAAAGGCGCGCGCGGACGAGATAAAAAAGAACAGGCAAAAAAGCCAAAAAGTATAGAAAAAAACGAAATTTATCAAGGCATGAACAGTTCGCTTTATTGCTGATGATTACTAATATTTTTAGTCATTATTTATCTGGCATGGCCAATAGATTCTGAGATTGTTTTGCATGGTTTGATCATAGCAGTGGAACAAAAGTGAATATGTAGATATGTGCCTTATGATGGGTTAGCTTTTAGTATGGTTCTGATCTCGCATATAGTAAATCATTTTGTTACCAGTTTTGAGTTCTTTTGGGAAGTCATTGAGATTTGAGAGTACTCATCCTCCATAAAGGAGGGCAAAGCTGAAAGGCTATCTTATCTCTAGGATCACAAGCAGATATTTTTCCTAGGATGGTACTGTGAAAACAGAGAGCAAGGACATGGTGCTGTACAGATAAATGCTGAGACGTGTGTGCATTTGTACAAGATTAACGTGTACAAGATTAATTTTGCTAAGGACAAAAAGTTGTGTTAACGTGTGTGCATCCCCTTATTTTTTGCTTCTTCTGTAAATCTCTCATTCCTGTAAACTGATCTAAGTCAATTTGGTATCTGAAAAGTACTGATTTATGTGTTAAAAGAATCTAAGCGACCGGATTAGGATCTACACCTACAGCAGTAAAATGATTCAATGACTAACTTGGAAAGAAATAGTCATAGAGAAATCACAACATACAGTGTAACAAAGCCTAAACATAGAGATAGAAACCGGTAATGTATGGACATATATGCTTTTACTACCACTATTTAGTATGCATATAATTCTTATTTAGACTTGAACAATTGCTGCATAAGGCATATAGGAGTTAGCTCCAGAACACCTTTGTAACGAGTAGTTAAAATAAGGCACGTACATCATTTTGTATCAATAGTTGACTATTGATCAGTGACTTATTTGATTAGTGACAGCAGTAGTTTTATAATTTTATCTTCTAGACATATTGTCTACTCCAAATATTTATGTCCAATTATTGCAAAAATCATTAAATGGCTTACCTGTAGCTATAGCTAGCTATTATGTGTTTGATATGTAATTCCTGCATGAGTGGTGGCACTTTTAAATTATTATGTGTTTTTGATCCAGTCGTGTTCCTAATTTGATTATTATAATTTGCAACAACAAATTATAATAAAATATCATATGCTCAATATGCTACCACAAATTTTACCGTTGCGATAAACCTGTATGCAAAATTGGTATTTCGTTGTGATAGGCTGTTGCAACGCCGCTACTATGTTGCGATTCCACTATATGCCATGAACAATGTTCGTTGCTATAGGATCTATTTGCCACAAAACACACCTTGGAGAGTTTGTTCAATAATTCAAATATTAGGCATCAATGGGTCAGAAGAGACATTGAGGGAACCACAGTGGATGCTAGCACCAGTGGATTGAATGACCAATAATAGTTCATGAGCTACAGTTCCATAAATATTCATTGGGCAAACTCGTTTCTTCAATGGTTTGTGTTCCTTCCTTTTCTGCTCTGTTTAATTGTATAAGTTCTTCTAAAGTTTATTTAATTTCTACTATAATGGTAATTTATATCAATGGAATTTATTGGGGATGGTCAATGGCATGATTGTAACAATATAAAACTATACCTATATAATAGTGTAATGAAATTGTATAAAGGAACCGACAATTTGCAGGTGATCTGATGGTTAACCATGTTTCTTTTTATAGGTTTTAATAGGTGTACGACCTGACAAGGGAGACATTGGAGGCAATTTGCTCATGTTGGTATAGACTAGTCACTTAACGTCAGTAGTTATAACTATATTGATATAGTTATTTATAATAAGTCTGGCACAACATATATTGAAATTGTCTTAGTTTCAGATCCTTTATTGTTTTTACAAATGTAGTATAGCAACATTATTTTAATATTTTATTTTTATGGCATTGCAGATTACTGATGTTTTGTGGCATCCCTAGTGACTTTGTTCCAGCTCTTAAGTATGATCGATGCATGGTCGCGAAGTTGGAGAGCATACATGGTTTTTTTTTGTTCTCCAAGTCTTTTGGAGTTCATATGCTATATGTAAAATGGTCTAGATGATGGTTCATGCTATTCTAGATATCAACTCATAAACACCTTGCCTGGTGCTTTTGTGAAGGCATTTTTTAAATTGTCTGAAACATTGTTGTAGGCCGTACTTAAATGCCTTCTTTGTGGCCTTTTTAGGCATTCTACAACATTGCCTCTTGCATAGAAATATAGACCATGAGTCAATTTTTTTCCAATGATTACTCTTTTGATTTAACAATTTGTTTTACTACCTTACCTGCCAGTATCTATCACAATTCTTCATAATAACCAAGTTAGATTGGTTGATCTGTTGGATCAGAAAAGCGTGTGGCTGAAGAATATTTCATTTTGAATTCAAATTAGGTTTACTGTTATATAAGGATAAGTGTTGGAGATGGGATTGTGACTGAGATGAAAAGATAAGATGGTTTATTCTCTTCTCAGAGCTTGAAAGAAGTAGAGACAACTGTTTTTTTCATAGCTTTTTTGTTAGACCCAAAACCAATAAATCTTTGCACTCGGCATTGGAGCATAGAAAGCGAGATCATGTGAAAATGAGTTTAAATCTATTTGATTTTCTTATCAACCTAAAAGATAAAGTTTATATCACCTTATATAATTGTACGGAGGAGGTAAGTAGTGATCGCCCACACAATCAAAAGAATTCTACTATTCTTCTATTTAACTTTACGTAGTTTTTTTTGTTTTTCCATGTTTCTTCCCGTCGTACTTGTTCCTCTCATGATCACGATATATCTATAGCGTAGCTTGTGCTCAACCCAACAGTTGGGAAGTGGGATCCAGCAACTGTACGACATTTTCAATTGCCTAATAGTTGCTGCTCAAGAGTCATGTGAGGACCACGATGTGATTGCCTAACAACCAAGACGACACCGACTGCGACGTACTTGCAGACCATGAATTGGAAAGTCACATATATATGTTTCTTTGTAACACTTTAGTTGTAACATTGTTTTGTGTTACTATAGGGTATATATTTGGCACACATTTTACATGTTCCATTTATGTGTTACAACATAGTACAATCTTTGTAACATTTTACTTGTAACATTAATTTTGTGTTACTATAATTGTTCTCAGTAACACATTTTTATAAAACAAGTGTTTTGTGTTACAACCATTGTCTGTAACACATTGTTTTATGTTACTATGGAATTTCTTTGTAACACATTGACGAATGTGATACAGGAATGTATTACAGTATCCATGTTTTGTAGTAGTGGTAGTTGGCGTTGGCAACAAGAGCAGTGGCCTGAGAGAGGTTGGCTTTGCTCTTGATCTCCTCGAGGATAAGGGCAGAGCAGGTCTCAATGAAAGTTGGAATGGGTTTCTTCATAGGCATAATATTTCGCTTTTCATTGAGACTGCAAAGCGTATTGAGGACAATGGTCTTGTTGCTGATGGGCTGCCCAATATTGCCCAAAGCATCGGTGAGGTTTTGAGTTTGCGGCAATAGTCGTAGATTGACATATCGTCTGCATGGTGAAGCGAAACTCAAGCTTCGAGGTAGAGAGCTCAGTTCTCTTTGTTATCACGGAACAATCCTTCGATATTGTTTCAGATGGTGAGGGCAGTGAAGTTGGCGGCCATAACAATCTTGAGGATCTCGGAGGAGACTGAACCATAGAGCCAGGATAGGACGGTGGCGTCCATATGCGGCCACTGCACATCGGTGGAGGAGGCTGCAGCAGTCTTGACATGATTGTCAAGAGCATACTTTCACAGCGTAACCTGGAACATGCCGCGCCACTTTGTGTAGTTCAACGCTTGGAGATCAAGCGTGATCGGAACGAGAGTAACTCATCGCTTAATCTTTTTCATTTCATTGGCAAACGAGAGTACAAGTACTCAATGCTGCTTGGGTAGCACACTAGCACGCAAGGAAAGAAACCATCAGCCAACCGACTATCCTAACAAAAAAAGATTACATGCAAATCATACCCCAAACAAAGAGATTACAAGAGATCACATGTAAGTTAGGGAAGATCCTGTGCTTGGACTGGATGGCGTGTCGGATGCATGTGCCACGAAAGACGGTGTAGTCTAACAGAATCTTGATAGGGGGCAACTTAGTTTCCAGCATGAAAATGACAGTGACAACACAGTGATCTGAATATATATAACTTGTAAACATAACTCTGTACTGACCTTTATTTGCGTGGACTTGAAAGGCCTGAGCCAAACTGGAAGTGGCCAATCAGGAAGTGGATCAGAAGATGGTAAATCAGTGACTGTACCATCCTCCAAGTTGACGCGTTGACAATAAAACTCTGTATAGTAGTCAATGTTATGAATATTGTATGTATTGATATGAGACCCAATGGGCCATATATATAGGAGAGTACAAGAGATAAGGTATTAGAGATAGAATATGACTCTTATTTGTTTCCTTATATCTCTTGTACTCTCCTATATATATGGCCATTGGGTCTCATATCAATACATACAATATTCATAACATGGTATCAGAGCTTAGGTTAAAACCCTAACCTCGATCTACTTCCACTCCGGCCGCCGCCGTCGCCTCCCCGGGAGGATGGATCTCCTCTCCGGGGGCGGCTATCTTGTTGGGCTGCTGACGACGAAGACGCCGCTGCCTCGTCGCCGCTCAGATCTACCGCCGGGGTTCGCCGGCGCGCGCGCGGCCTTCTTCGTGGCGTCGGGCCCGCACCTTCCTCGCCGGGGCTGCCGCCTTCTTCGCCGCGCGCGCGACCTCCTTCGCGGGGGCCTTCCTTGCCGCCGCAGCTCGTTGGCCGCCGCTCTGCCTCCGAATCCGGCCGTCGCCGCTCGGATCTGGCCTCGCTCCGGCCAGATCCGACGCTCCCTCGCCCGTCGGTGGCCGCGACACTCCGGGCTTCCCGACGCCGCCTCCTTCGGCCGCCGTGCCCGTGCCTCCAACTCGATCTCTCCGCGCCGTCGCCGCGTCTCCCTGCGCCTGCTCCACCGCTCGGCACGCCGCCTGGAGGAGTCCCCTCGTCAGATCTGTACGGATCCGGCCGCCTCCGGGCCATGTGCCGCTGCTCCATGCGGACGCCGTCGCTTCGCGAGCACGCTGCCGCCGTTGCACTGCGCGCTCCGCTCGGGCTTCGCCGAAGCCGCGCGCAGCCGCTCCGCGCGCCGCGTGCGCCGCCGCATCGCCCCTCCAGTGCGCGCGTGATTTTCGGGAGGAGACGGTGCAGTGATTTACGGTTAGGGTTTTCGGCCCTCCTTTTAAGTCGCGTGTGGAGAAGTTTTCAGCCGCCCGATGGGATCCGACGGCGCGCACGAGCCGCGGTCGGTTTTGCTTAGTATTTTGAGGGATTTTCTGCTGCTGATTTCTTTTAGTCAGTCTTTCATCCTTTTTTTGTAAGTCTTCCGTTGCGTCCATCCAAGTCCGTAGTTTTTATTTGTTCGTTTCAGCCGTGCGAGTCCACAAATTTATTGTCAGTCATAGAAGTGTAGGAATTCTCCTTTGCATGGCAGCAGCCGCTGCTCTTTTCCTTGAGCCGCTGCAGATTGTAGAAGTCTCTATGAGGCCGCCGCGCTTCTTCTGCACCGCACCTCCGTTGCGCTTATTGTGCATTGCGTCGCCACGTTTCTTTTGCACCGCGCCTCCGTTGCGCTTCTTGTGCATTGCGCCGCCGTGCTTCTTCTGCACTGCGCCTCCGTTGCGCTTCTTGTGCACTACGCCGCTGCGTCTCAGGCTTCGATCTGTGCCGTCATGCTTCTATCTATTCCTCTTCGGCTTGATTTGACAGTTTATTCGACGACTGCACGCAACGACGACTTTATCACGACTCGGATGTTGGATATTTTTTTGTTTTAGTATTAACCCTTTTCAAATGCAATGCTATTGCATACGCCTTGCATTTGTGGGGGGTGTTAAGGGTATTAGAATAAGGTATTAGAGATAGAATATGACTCTTTTTTGTTTCCTTATATCTCTTGTACTCTCCTATATATATGGCCCATTGGGTCTCATATCAATACATACAATATTCATAACAGTCAATAGGTAAAATAGACAGAATTTGGAGTTAACGCAGTGAAATCCTTGGTGTGAAGGAAAAAATGCGCCGTTGAAACCGATGAACAACGCATGATTGCGCAGGTTCTTGTTAGTGATATGTCCTAAAGGCAATCATAAAGATGATTATATTACTTCTATATTATGATCTTTTGAATAATATATTATTTTATCTCTTGAATAAATATCTTTTATATTGATCAACAAGTATGTGATTTATTCGTGAACTCTTTATTCATATTTTAATGTCATTCTAAATTATCCCTGATCTTATATTATTATGTGAGATAATTATGATTTACAGATCAGCACATGTATTGATTGATGATCATATTTTATGGATCATAGATATGAGATATCAAATCAATAATGTGGACACATGTTAAAGAACATGATGTTGGATTGGTC